>CM057097.1:3600000-3775000 GCA_029959045.1 Taenioides sp. WSHXM2023
GAAGGTTGGTCGAGCAGGTAACAGTTTAACGTTTAAAGACTAGTCCTTTCACTAAAACACAGATAAAATGTTTATAGAATGAGTATTATGCAACTTTTTGGAGATTTCAACCATGTTTGAACGTTGTCCCCTCATCAAAAACCTGCCTGAAGAGGTTTCAGATGTCATCCGTGCATGTCTGAGTCATCTAGTGATCTCTCTTGGGCCCTATTCGAACCCTTTTTACGGTTAACTGTAAGACTCCACCCAGAAGCCTACGTCGCCCACGCGCCCACACGACAATTCTCCATAAATATTCAAAAACACAATACGAAACTGTGCACAGCAACTTGACGAATTTGATGCGATGTGCAGTAGTTTCAGTAGCGGGATTCACGCCAGTAGTGCTCTGAAGGGGGAGTGGCTTAGCATGGGGAGCAAAGATACATTGTTTTTAGTGAATACAGCATTTTCAAAACAATAAAAGGTGATCTAAATCAGTTATGTCTTAGCAGTTAATACCCCAAACAAGAAAAACACTCGCAGAGGGATTCTGTTTTGCACCTCAGCACTATTCCTGTATTCTTTCGTACTTTTCTATTCAAATTTTTTCCACAAACTGTCTCTCAACTGATGTAAAACTACGATACGTTTTGACCAGACGTTCAATCACACCAAACCAAGTCAGAATTAGAAAAACATGCGCTTTAATGGCTCTCTATAGCAGTGAGTAAACCTTACATAAGCGCTCAATCTCAAATCAAAACACACGACTTTTTATAAGAACAAAATTAGACTCCAAAAGAGCGCGTACTCAGACATGCCCGAAAACCACTTCTAACCGTGTAATGAGCCATGTTGTTGCTACAAGAATCCATTTGACCAATTAAAGCTTAATTAGCAGCTTAGCCATAATAGACTCCTCCATTAAGAGACTGGCTGTTCAACTCCACACGCCTAAATAGGGCTAAACGCTGATAATGCTAACCTGCACTTCCTGTCTCAAGCAGATCTATACACGCATGCTTTGAAATGTGGATAATTTGTACGTGTGCCTTTTGTCTAAGCGCACGGCTAACCTTTAAAGCAGGTTATGTCATTAGCTGTTTGTATCTGATGTCATTATTTCTACGGGTGTGTCTCAGTTTCTTAAATCTGAAATGTTAAAGGTTTGATTCACAAAGGTTAAAAATCATGTTATAATGTTAATATCTCCTCAAAAACAGACCTGGAGTTGTGTTTTGTTTCATTCACATGTTTCAGTAACTCTTTATTATTAGTCTGTCTACATCTCCAAAGCTCAAAATGCTCCGCTGCACCTTGTGATGTCATGACGTTTAGTTCAGTAGACATCGGCAATTCCAGGGCTGAAATCATCCAAATGATTCTAGTGAAGGTGTATGGAGTTTAAAAACACAGTGGAGCATTTTATTATTACCAGATCACAAGATGAAACAGAGAGTTTTCTGTCTGAGAGAAGAACTAAATTAAATCTGCAGGGTTTGTGTGTTAAACATGTGAATGAAACAAAAAAACACAACTCCAGGTGTTTGTGATGAGGAAACGACATTAGAACAGAGATCAGAAAACACCACACCAATATGATGAACTTAGATTCAGGAGCTGGACCACGCCTCAGCCTCCTCTCCAGCCAATCACAGCTCATCCCGACCATGCCTTCAATTACCCAGAAGCCCTATTTATACAGCCTATCCCGACAACACCGTCCATGTCAGCTCTCTCGATCCTAACCCTAACCCTAACCCTAACCCTGTGTCTCTCGTTCATCCTTCAGCCTGAAGACATCATCCTTAAGGAGGGGCGGTTCCAAACCAGCTGGGTGACCTTTTTGTATTAGAGACGGAGCCCCCACCCTGACTCCCCTCCCAGCCATCACATCTACCCACCGTCAGTAAATATCTTCATCGTATTCCATTGTTGTGGCGTGGTCCTTAGTGAAACTTGTCTTATTAAAGGAGCTGTATGTATCCCGCACTCTTACAGTTTAACAGAAAAGCTACTACAGTCACAAACTTTCACCTGTGTCTCATTCTCAGTATATGGACAGGCTCATGTGAAGCTCAGAACCTCCAGAATTCCCTCATTGAGCTGCAGAGGCTGCACTAGCACTGACTCATGATTGGTGCAGGTGCTGGGGTTTAGAGAGTGACCGTTCAGATCAGAGAGAGACATTTTAGGTTTAAACACACTGGATTTCAGCTTTGAAACTGGCAACACAAATGAGAGTCATGTGAGGCTCATTCTGCTTTGTGATTGGTTAATCGTCTTGAACCAAAACACAAAATTAAAACATAAATAAATGGAAATTAATGTCAAATGTTTTTGTAATTGAGAATAAATCAGCATATATATGATTTAAAGGTCTCATATTATGCTTTTCTAATTCTGATCTATGCTGAGCACTGCCGTATTAATACTTTGCAGCTGATGTATGAGGCTAACTGGATGCACTGCTCTGTCTGAAGCTCGTGTTAGACTTGAATCTGCTTGTTACGACTCAGCTCTGCAAGGGACAGGGGAAGTAACAAAAGAACCAAGATATAAAATTGTAAAAACTAAAGTTATAATTTATTTAAAAAGAATATAAAGGTAAAACTAACAGACAGAGGATATTTGCAGTAATTAACAAAAGAGGATCTTAACACAGTTGTTTAAACATATAACCATTTAGAGTTAAATTGTACAAATTATATTAACACAAAAGCAACACAACAAGCAAGTTTTGTTTTGTTTTTTCTTGAGTTTTCAGACCTAGATCTTCAAATGTTTTTGGCAGTGTTTGCTAAGGTGCGTTGCATCTCCATGGTAACTACTGAACATTCCGCCAGTAGAGATACATGTAGAACACCCCCAGCCTGATGTCAGTGTAAAGTATCAATAGTTAGCATCACACCTTCTAGGAATGTTGTTGACCTCAGCTGTAAAGTATCAGTAAATGCTGGATATATAAGGTGGGTTTAAAACAATCAAAACATCACCATGGCGACAAGCAGGTGACAGACCCTCCATTAGAAAAGTTACATAGTGAATCTTTAAAGAAAGAAGTTGTTCCCTCCTCAAAAACAGACCTGGAGTTGTGTTTTGTTTCATTCACATGTTTGAGTAACACTTTATTATTAGTCTGTTTACATCTCCAAAGCTCAAAATGCTCTGTTCCACCTTGTGATGTCATGAAGTGGTAGTTTTCAAGTTCACAGCTCCTTTTACCTTTAGTTCAGTAGAGATTGGAAATTCTAGGGCTGAAATCATCGAAATGATTCTAGTGAAGATGTGTGTTTGTGATAAGGAGACAACATTATAACATAGATCAGAAAATTTAAAAAAAAATTTGCGTGCTATAATTGTGACCTTTTTTACTTGTTGTGCGACACTTCAGGCCAGTCTAAATAAAGATATGTAATTTGAATAAAACTTCCTGTAACAGTACGCAGCAGGTTTAGGCTTACAGCAGTATGAGTGTGCATTTCTCACATAGAGCCAATATGTCAGTTACACTACATACCAGCTTCTGAACAGGGACAAAACAACATTCTTACACTGCAGTCGCTTAGCAACAGACTCCAAACAAAACAAAATTCCCACGGATCATAAAAATCGATAAGCGTTTCCGGATTGAATACAACGGAAAAAACAAGTGTTGATATCAAAGGGAGCGCTCACAAGTCACTGCAATAAAACGTGTGTGTGTGTGTGTGTGTGTGTGTGTGTGCTTCCTGTGTTATCTATTACTTGTACTAATACTTTGCAGCTGCTGTCATCAATATTCCTTGGGGGTGTGAAGCTAACTGAGGGCACTGCTCTGTCTGAAGCTCTGTTACTCTGACCAAAAAGACCAAAATCAAACTCCTAAACTGGACCATGGACGCTCAGACTGATCACATGCTCCTGAAAATGTGAAAATTTAAATCACTGTGTATTGTGTATTTAGACTAAAAACCTTTTGGCTGTGTTTGCTAATGTGTGCATTGTGTCACCATGGTAACTGCTGAACATTCCACCAATAGAGGTACATGTAGAACACCCCCAGTGTGATGTCACTGTAAAGTATCAATACCAGAATTTATTTAGTGCAATGTTTTCTTTATTCATTAATGCACTATGTAATTTTTCTGAGCAGCTTGTTATTGCTTGCCTGAACTATTCTGTCTTTAGATTAATCTATCTCCATGTGCCTCAAACAGACCAAGTTACAGGTCAGATCTGTGGAAAGTCGACCCCACTAACCAATAAGAACACATGTTTTTTTTAAGATTTTTTTTGTTGCTGCAACAAAATCATCTGTAATTCACTGGAGACACTACAGGCAAAACTCATAATAATTTTATATTTTTTGTCACTTTGGTCTGTCAGCAAATATGAAAGCTTTCATGTAGAAACAACAGAACTGTCCACTTTCCTCCTAAAGATGCCTCCATAGTTTAACAGGACATTCTTCCTCTATAGGAACATAAGGCTCAGCCCTTAAAGCAGCACCTACACACACCAACTTTACAGTCTTGGACTTAACAAGATTTGGACAAACCGTACAGAAGGATTTTTTGATATGTAATTCCAAGTTTACTTGTATCACACAATTTGCACAAAGTAATTTCTAGTGCTTTACAGAATAAGAAAGACATTAAAATCACAATACAAACAAATCAAAACATAAATAATCATAAAATTAATAAGAGAAGAGTGCAGAATAAAAACCTTTCAGCAGCTAAACAGAACCGTTTGGATTTAAACACCAGAACAGAGGCCTGTGTCACAGAAAGACTGTTCCAGTTGTAACGCTAAAAATTTGGACCAAATGAGATTCAAATGTCCCAAAAAATTGTCTTGTTTCCCAATGGTATCTCTAAATGTAAGATTTTGTCCTTTTCACCTGCAGTGTCTCTCCTAAAATACATGCCACAAACCTATAACATCTCCATAAAGACAAGCGCCTTAACCTTTAAATCCTAAGTTAAATGTTATGCCCAAAGAGTAATTCACTATTTTGTTCTCATGCATATTTCAAACGTGCTTTCTGTGTCAGGTTGCAGACAGCTTTGCAGACTGTTTTGAAGCGGTGGAAAAGATGACATCACTTTATGATTTTAGCTGGAGCCTGCAACACCTCAGCCGGAGCCTCAAACGCTTAAGGCTGAAGTTTGTTTGTGAGGCGGCGCGTGGAGAGATGCAGCGCACGTCTGTCTGGGCACGTTCAGCAGCGCTGTGATGAGTGACAGGATAATGTAACACCACCTCATGTATGACCCTGGTCCAGCACGAGAACTGGAGACAGACTGGACCTGCCTCAGATCACTTCACTCTCACAATGTTTATGTCATTATTGTTTCATTAAAGAGCCATTTTACTCTACTATTTCCTCATCTATGTTCTAATGTCGTTTCCTCATCACAAACAGCCCTGGAGTTGTGTTTTGTTTCATTCACACATGTTCAACACACAAACACTGTTCCACCTTGTGATGTCATGTGGTAATACAGGAAGTGCTCCACGAGGCTTTTAAACTCCACACATCTTCACTAGAATCCACTGGATGATTTCAGAACTAGAATTGCCGACCTCTACTGAACTAAAGTTAAAAGGAGCCGTTAACTAGAAAACTACCACATGCATGACATCACAAGGTGGGACAGAGCATTTTGAGCTTTGTAGATGTAGACAGAGTAAGAGGAGAGGTTATTCAAACATGAGTGAGTGAAATAAAACACAACTCCAGGTCTGTTTTTGAGGAGGAAACAATATTATAACATGGCCTAAAGCTCAAGAGTCAGTTTTGTATAATATAAGACCTTTAAAATTACAAAATGGACTTTTCAGAGCTTCGAACCATGTTTCAGTAGTTTCTTCTCAATGACCCTCTGAAGTTGTATTTGGAGTGATTCGTTTAGGTTCGAGTCATCTTTAATCTCTTATTTTCGAGACGTCGTTGATCCAATTAACTTCCATCTTCAGCTCCACCTCCACACGCCCACTGTGACGTACGCACTTTGTTCTCCAGTCTCATTTTTCTTAATCAGTGATACGTCATTTTGGTCCAAATATAAAAACAATGCTCTGCTCTAGTGTGATGTGCAGTTATCCACAGGAGAAGCCCACAGCATGCGACGCTTTGTTGTCATGACGTTTGCGGCGAAGTCAGCTCCACATTGGACACCACAGTTTTCTAAAGCGGAAGTCAGCGCAATTGTTTCTTTTATTAAGTTGTTTTAAATGAGTTTTGTGATTTAAAATGTTCAAATTATAACAGAATGGTCCACAGGTGTCATAGATTAGAACTATAGAGCGCACACACACTATTTGTTCTTTTTATTTATAAAACAATGCAGATTTGCCAGTGTTTAAAGGGGCACTGTGGAACTTCTCTGGTGGTGCATCTGCAACTGCAACTGCTCGTCTCCTTAGAGATTCCACAATAACAACTGAATACGTTAATAACTAACCAGTAATTGTCTGCTTAACGTTTGCTGCATTTAACGATGCTTAATTTTTAACTTTATGAAAAACCCACTCACTTTCTCTTATCAGATGTTCTCTAACTTTGTCACAACAGAAATATGGTTACATGCTGCCATTCCGACATACCGCCATTCCGACATTGACGTCTAATTGTCAGAGTGGAGGCATTAAAAATACGTGGGCCAACTAGAATGAGGTATATGTATGGAGTATGAAAGCTTTCAGAAATATCTGTGTGCATAGGATAGAAATCTGTGCATATTTGGGAAATCTGTGCATAACTGGCTATAGCTAAGCATAAAATAAATATTCGTAAACTCTCGAATGAGTCCAGTCGTACATAAAATTGAATTGAAAAGTTACAACATCAAGAATTACAACCACAAAATGAAAATTTGCTATTACGTTTTCTTCAGTACCAATACGAATTCACAGACGCGACTCCACTGACAAAAATACGTCTCTTCACTTCACAGGCGTTATTTATTGAGCAGAAGAAACATCAATCGAGATGCCGGACTTTTGCACTGTATACGGACCGAACCAGGACTGAACCAGGACTGAACCCAGGACTGAACCAGGACTGAACCAGGACTGAACCAGGACTGAACCAGGACTGAACCCAGGACTGAACCAGGACTGAACCAGGACTGAACCCAGGACTGAACCAGGACTGAACCCAGGACTGAACCCGGACTGAACCAGGACTGAACCAGGACTGAACCAGGACTGAACCAGGACTGAACCCAGGACTGAACCAGGACTGAACCCAGGACTGAACCAGATCTAAACCAGGACTAAACTAGAACTAAACCAGAACTGAACCAGGACTAAACCAGGACTGATCTTGGACTTGAGAGAGAGAGAAAGAGAACCCCGAGCCCGCAGAGCAGGGTGTCTGTAAAGTGCGATCGGGCACTTTCGCCTGTGGTCACCCGACAGTCCACGTGGGTGCACCTCCGGGCCCGTCCCAACACTCAGCCCTGGTTCAGTTTTGGTTTAGACCTGGTTTAGACCTGGTTTAGACCTGGTTTAGTCCTGGTTCAGTTTGGGTTTAGTCCTCATTTAGTCCTGGTTCAGGCATAAAAGGTAACGCTCCAAACTATGAGTAGGTTGTCAGAATGGCGGCATCAAAAAGTGTCGGAATGGGGGCATGTCGGAATGACGGAATGTCGGGGTGAAGGTCTGTCGGAGTGGCGGTATGTCGGAATAAGGGTTGTACTCCAGAAATATGTATCCACAGCTTTTAGAGGGATGAAAAATGCAGGCCTGATCTTCTGAACGGTCAAAAGTCCTCAAAATGACACCCGTAAACAAGATGGATGGATAATTAAAAGGCCTGTATCAGATTTTTCCCATGTATTTAAGAAAAGTATCAGTTCTTGGGGTCAAAATAACTCCACTGTGTGCTGTCTGCATCTAATTTTCATGAGTTTTATTGTCAGATTATCAGGAAGTGCACTGTTAGCATGCTAGTTGTTGTTGTTTAGCTTTACTATGACAGAAAAACTCCACTCTAGTCTCTGAGAGTGGTGAAAAGCGTACGGTGGCCAGATTTTCAAAATTCAAAACTGGGACACACCCGGGTTGGGATGTTTGGTATAAATAAAAATGTTTTATTGTTCTTTACTGTTTCTTTACTGTTGGTGGGAATCAGATTAGTTAAAAATTGTGATACTTTTGTTTTAGTCCTGGTTTAGACCTGATGTAGTTCTGGTTTAGATCAAAAATAGGGACACCTGGGACATTTCTTGTATAAAACTTGGACAAATCACTCCTTTTGGATAAATCTGCTGGGACAGGGGACATAGGGCTCAAAACTGGGACTGTTGCAGGTAAAGAGGAACGTCTGGTCACCCTAGAAAAGTGCTTATAAACTCATCATGGTGAATAATTAGGAAACTCTGAATGCTTAAGGTAAGTGAGGAAGAACTTTGGACCACTGCAAACTGTACAAATCAAGTACAGTGCTTTTAATAATGGTAATCATTTTCTCTTTCTCATAGCTGATTTAAACAGTAGTTATGTCATTACCAGAAACAAAAACAGCAGGTTAAAGGTCATGCTATTGTTGTGCATGCTAGCAGGCTAACGGGCTAACACAATGTTGATATTTTCCTTCAAAAGTGCAGCTGAACAATGAAGGCCTTTGAAACTCTGCAGGACAATGGGGCTAAAAACAGACTGGAATCCAGACACACAGATGAGAGGAGATTGTGTACTTTGTTGTGTAATTTTACAGTTTATTTGAGGTCATTTTTAAAGAGCCACTGTGTAACTTTTCTGTCTGCAATCACCTTGAAATTCGGCTATAGAGCTTAGGTTCTGGTGTGGTGCCGATGATCCCCTAGTGGAGATAGTGAAATAAAAACTCCAGGATCATGTAGAGCAGGTTAATATGAACATTTTAAAACCAAAATGATGACTCTCACAGCAGCAGTTACAGAGAGGGGCCCCCAATATTCCAGTGTAAGTCAATGGGAGCCAGGGTCAGATGGCGCAGGAATCAACTCATGTTCACTTCCTATTTGTCTGTGAAAGGATGCATAATTCAACTTACCCAAAGAAATACACAAGTGGCAAAACTTGATGGGGGCGCATATTGACAGAACGCATTTTACATTCATTTTTCCCATAGACTTTTCCAAAGATTTTTATATTAAATTCAAAGACAGGTACGTGGTAATGTGGCTGTTTTAGGTCCAAAAAGCACATTTAAAACGCAAGACTCAGCTAAAGTTTCAGAAACAGATTTGAAATAAAACTATAGGTCTTGTGGTCCTTAGTTTTTAAGATTACGTTTTTTTCAGAAAGTCTATGGGAAAACTGAATGGCAAATTGACTTCTGGAACTAGAGGGTGGGCGGTCACTGTTGAGCCCCATTGCTTTGCCCGGATAATTGCACAAAATGACATTAAACTTTTCTCCATGAACACAAGATGATGAAGCCACAAGGCCAAGTTACAGGTCAGATCTATGGAAAGGTGACCCCACTCTTTTCAAGTTATTTTTGAGCAATGAAAACACTAGCAACTGTATAAATGTAAGATACGTTTTTAATGTCATACAGTGAAATATTCCAGAGAAAGCAACAGCATCTCCATGGAGACAAGCAGACCCCTCACTAGAAAAATTCCACCGTGCTTCTTTAACCTACTCATGTTGCGTCTTTGCTGTGGTTAGAATGAGACACAGTGCGTGACCTGGACTATTTAGACTCAAGTATTCTCGGTATGCGGCTCCTCCGAGCAGACAGGTGAGCTCTGACAGGTGAGCTCTGGGAGGATTAGTACAATGCAGTATTAAAAAGATTCAAAGGTTTCATATCACCAGGTAATTCAATAGTGAGGCTTATATTTAAACTGGTGTAGTATTGGACTGCAGTTTGCAACTTGTACTTGTACTACAACTTCTTTAATTTCACCAGAGGCAGAGACAAGTAATACAATAGCGGTATTAGTAGGTCACATAGTTGCAGTACACTGAAAAAAACAAACATACAAACAAACACTGGTTTAACTTACAATTTATATAGAAATCATTTGCATCAAAATATTCTTAATACGTCATAATGATGCTTGTAAATTGGTCTAATTTATAAAGTGTACAGTGTAACAATTAAAGGTGCATTGTGTAACTTTTTGGTTGGGGGTTTGTCACCTGCTTGTTTTTATGGAGATGTCATAGCTCTGCCTGGAATGTTCCACAGTATGACATTAAACAGCTCTGCTTTGCATTTATTCAATTACAGGTGGTTTTATTGCTCCAAAATACCAAGAAAAACAGACATTCTGACTATAAGCGGGGTCATCTCTCCACAGATCTGACCTGTAACTTGGTCTAGTTTGGTCTCCATGAAGATAGAAAGGTTTAATACCATACTGCAGGGGACCAGCCCCGCAGCCCCTCTGCCCCCACCACTTGAACTGGCCCTATGAGGCAATCCTCAAAAGTTGTCATGGCCTGACCATTTTTTTCTTACCTTTGATGTTATTGTTTTTAGGAATTAAATAAATGGAATATCTGTGGTATTTCAAATTAAAACAAAGTGTGAAGTACTTCCTACTTTTGCAAACCACTAGTAACAATAAACAAATGTATGTGCCAGGAATTCTGTGTTGATATAGTATTGTGGATGGCAGTGTCACGCTAGTCTTTTTTTTTTTTTTTTTACCCTGTATTTATCCCTGTAGGGAAATTATCCTCTGCATTACCCATTCTTTTCAGGAGCAGTTTCCTTTTCAGGAGCATTTCTACTCCATAATGAGAATGAGGCCTGCTGCTGGTCATTCTGGTCTGGGTCAAACAATTCTGTTAAACGGCCGACCCGACCACAGCCCCCATCACAGTCAGGAGTGATAATGTGGCCCCCAGAGAAAAAGTTTGGTGACCCCTGCCATACTCTGAAACATTCCAGACAAAGCAAGAACATCTCCATGGAGAAATGCTTTTGACGGACCTGCACCAGAAAAGTTACACAATGCACCTTTAAGCACATTTTACAGGTTGGAGAACTCATTTGACTAAAACACGCTTAAGATCATTATGTTTAAGATTTTAGAAAAAGTTTTACATTTTTTTTTCCCTCCAGTGTGGCCAGTTTTTAAGTTTAAAATGTTACTTCCTGGTTGGAGATCATAAGATCACACTACGGAATTCAATCCATGTCATTTAACACCCATGTAGTACTATACTGGTCCAAAACTCACAGATGTAAACACAGTTATAAGGAAGGTCAAAGTTAAAGTAGTTGAAGTAATAACAATCCAGAAGTAGTGGGACTAGTAGAAATTGTACCTAAAAAGTACAAAGAAGGACTTGATGGCATATAGTAACAGCAATAGTAGGAGTAGTATTAGCTGATAACTTTTTTCCAAGTACTGCTAAAAACCTGGAACACTATGCATGTCATGGCTAGTAGTAGAAGTAGTAGTAGTTGTAGTAGTACTAGTAGTAGCGAAACTTTCAAACTACTGCTTGTTACTCTATACATAACATGCCTTTGCCATTGTCCACCATAACATTATTAGTATAGTAGCAGTAGTAGCAGTAGTAGTTGTAGTAGT
This sequence comes from Taenioides sp. WSHXM2023, assembly GCA_029959045.1. NCBI lineage: Eukaryota > Metazoa > Chordata > Actinopteri > Gobiiformes > Gobiidae > Taenioides > Taenioides sp. WSHXM2023. The sequence continues at coordinate 3,611,517 of CM057097.1, forward strand.
ACTAGTAGTAGATAAACTTACAAAGTACTGCTTGTTACGCTAAATATCATGCTTTGTCAGTAGTTCATCATACCACTATTATAACATTATTATTATCATTATTATTATTAGTATAGTAGCAGTAGTAGTAGTACTAGTACTAGTAGTAGAAGTAGCAGTTGTAGTAGTACTAGTAGTAGATAAACTTTCAAAGTACTGCTTGTTACTCTTGTCAGTAGTTCATCATAACATTATCATAACATTATTATCATTATTATTATTATTATTATTATCATAGTAGCAGTAGTAATATCAATAGCAGTAGTATTAGTAGCAGTAGTGGTGGTATTAGTAGTAGTAGTAGTTTGTGTATAATCTTTCAGCGGCTGCCATCAGACCTGAAATTATACTTGATTAGTGGGTACAGATGATGTCATCGTAGTAACAGTAACAGTAATATTTGTAGCAATAGTAATAATATACACCTGTTTTAGTAACAAAAGTATTTCCAAATAAAAACCAAATCTGTTTAAAAATGTGTGTATAAATTTATTCCATTTGCACAATGTGGCGTTTTGTTTCGAGACATTTCACAGAAATGAGATGAAGGACCAACATGGCCGACGTAGTAGAAATGAATAAATAACGTAAAAACAACATTACAGCATAAATAATGAGGAGTTATACTATGAACACAGTGAGTTTCAGTCGTGATTCAGTGATTTTAGCGTTACATCTGCTTTGTTCACACTGCTACAGGAAAAATTGAGTCAAACTTTCAGAATAAAACAAAAATTCTGAATAATTATCTGGATTTGTGTAGTTTTGACATTCATAAACCCTTTACCAACTTGTGTTAAATTTTTTTTTATTTGTTTGAAGATCTCACAAACTTTTCAGGTTTACATATGTTTTCTAAATGTAAGAAAAATGTCTTTGCTACACAGTGGTTAGTGCTTCAGTCTCATGTAACCAGAAGGTCACAGGTTTGACCCCCGGTGGAATTTGTATGTTCTCCCTGTTTTTCTTCCAGATAAAAACGTGTACAAAAAGCTCCCCCGCTCTCAGTGTGACTACCATGGTATATAAGAGAAATAAATGACCTACCAGAGGAAAAAATTGTGAAACTAATCTGTATGTAAAGCAAAAATACCTAAACTAGTTAAAGAGGGAGTATTTACTGTGTATTCATTAGTGCCCAGGAGAGATCGCTATATTACTCAAAACACGCATGGATGACTCTAAAACCTCTTCAGGCGTGTTTTTGATAAAGGAACAAGATTATAACATGGTAGAAAGCTTCAAAAAGTCAGTTTAGCAAAGTACGCCCTCTTTAAGACCCTTCAAAACTTCTGATTACAACAGTAGTATAAACGCAGTAACTTTTGTCCAGTGTTTTGTGAAATGATTTTGGTTTTTTGTTTAGTCTCGTGAGGCTGCAGATTCGATGGAAACACAAAGTTAAAACCTCAGAACATTTTCCGTTTTCCATTTATAGATTTTGTTTTTTGTTTAGTTTTCTCCACTCACGAGAAACAGTGAGGCTCATTCTGAACTCTGAATTGGTTTAAAGCAACATTGCGTAACTTTCTCGAGGCGGCAATTCACCCGCAGATTCCGTGGAAACAGAAAGTTAGAACCATACTTCTTCTGAATATTTTCCATAGAGATAGATATGTTTTATGTCATACTGTGGGACATTATAGCCAAAGGAACAACATCTCCCTGGAAACAAGCAGTTGGGGTAGGTTTGTGGAGATGCAAGCCCGCTCACAAACAAATAATGAGAAGGTTCAACATTTGTGGATCAGAAGTTTTCTTTCAAAAACAGTGAATCTCATCAATTTGTAGAACATGGACAGAACTAATTTTGGCTAAAAAGTTCCATGGTGGAGCTTCAAGCGTGGAGTCCATCTGTAGTCCACTGTTCCTCCAAGTTTCTCACTGTCACCAGCCTCAGTCCAACATGAAAACCGGTATTCACACCATAGTTCCTCCTTGTATCTTCTCATTGGTCGACCCAGAGCCAGAAAAGGTCCAGTCAGGTTTAAACTTTCTCAGATGTTTGAATGAAACATGGAAAAGTTGAGATGGTTCATGTTTTTAGCAGGTTCAGCTGTTGGGGCCTGCTCCTCTCTTTTCTCCTCATCCTCCACTTCTCCAGAATGGTTTGCGTTTGGACCACGGCTCTCAATTTTGGGGACAGAACCGGCTCTAGACCACTGCGGAGAAAATAAACAAAAGATTAGATTCGGAAACTTATGACGGACAAAGTAATTACTCAAGTACAAAGTAGTGGTTCCAAAAGTTAAAAAGTATTTGCTGAAACTATTAAACACAATTTGAATAGTCTGAAAAAGTCGATAGAAGCTGAGAACAGTGTAGTTTAGACCTCTACAAACATGTTCTGAAATCCCCTATGTGTCAGATGCCCTCCTTGTGTCTCCATGGAGTCTTATTCTGCATAAAAGCTGCTAATCCTCTAGTTTAAACTTCTACAAAAATGTTCTGATAAGTATGGGATCCTTAGCTTTATTTTGGTCTTAGTTTGCGTCTTGCCCATGGAAACAACAATCAAAGCTGTAACTGAACTACCAACCATACGACCATCTACCATCTGACCTGCCACTGCTTCCATTTGCTTCTCAACCAATCACGTCTCAAGCTGTTCATTTAAATACACTCTCTTTTCCCTCCACCGCAGCAGCAGAACAACTAGCCGCCTCGACCTCTCCATCTCTTCCTCTTCACCTCCGCTAAACAAATCATCCTCCTTTTATTACATCAATGACCATTTTTTTTTCCCACGTATTTGAGCGAAATGCGACTTGCCCCAGTACAGAGCAGGAAGTATATATTAGCATGCTAGTAGCTGTTCTCTAAAAGTTGTGAAAAGCGCTTAAACTCATCACGGTGAATAATTAGGATGATCAGAATGCATAACGTAAGTGAGGAAGAACTTTGGACCACTGCAAACTGTTGATGATGAGCTAGTTCTGTTTTTTTTTTTTTTTTTTTTTTAACGTTTTTAAGGCGGTAAAAATCAGGTACAGAGACTTTAAACCCGGAGTGATTCTTTAGAACAGACACAAACATTCTTGATTGCGGTTCTTCTGGGAGCTCCGCCTCGCCTTAATGTGTGCCCTCAGGTGAATCAGAACTGTTGGCAACGATCCGGAGCGATTCCAAACTTGTTTTTATGTACGGATAATACTTTACCTCGCCGTCTCTCACTGCTTTCATTCTGCATGGGTTCATTGATAAACAAAAGGAACCTGCAGATGGATTTCTAACTTTTGTAATGCTTTTTCAAACTCGCTCAAATTGTTAGTTCATTTTGTCTCCCTATATATGTGAATTACTAATATTTAACACATGTTTCTCAATATATTATGCATAATACTAAGGGCATCTGACACACAGGGAAATAGGAGAATGGGAGGGCATCTGACAGTAATTGTGTCTTTTTTCATTTGTAACATTCCCTTCTCTTCACGACGCCACACGTTTGACAGATGAAGTCATTTGAAATTCTTTGCGATTTTGAGGTTTTTGCCTACGGCTTCAACTAACATGGACCTAACACGGACCTAACACGGATTTACCACGGAGCTAACACGGAGCTAACACGGATCTACCACAGACCTAACAAGGAGCTAACACGGATCTAACACGGACCTAACACGGACCTAACATGGATCTAACACGGATCTACCACGGACCTAACAAGGAGCTAACACGGATCTAACACGGAGCTAACACGGACCTAACACGGAGCTAACACGGATTTACCACGGAGCTAACACGGACCTAACAAGGAGCTAACACGGATTTACCACGGAGCTAACACGGAGCTAACACAGAGCTAACACGGACCTAACACGGAGCTAACACGGATTTACCACGGAGCTAACACGGACCTAACACGGAGCTAACACGGATCTACCAGGGACCTAACAAGGAGCTAACACGGATCTGACACGGAGCTAACACGGATTTACCACGGAGCTAACACGGAGCTAACACAGAGCTAACACGGACCTAACACGGAGCTAACACGGATTTACCACGGAGCTAACACGGACCTAACACGGAGCTAACACGGATCTACCAGGGACCTAACAAGGAGCTAACACGGATCTGACACGGAGCTAACATAGACCTAACACGAAGCTAACACGGACCTAAAACGGACCTAATACGGACCTAACACGGACCTAACACAGACCTAACACGGAGCTAACACGGAGCTAACACACGTAATCTCAGAGAACATGAATTTCTCGCTTCTAGAATGACATTTTTCAGCTCAAACTGTCAAATTTCACCACGTCCAAAAGTGAAACACAATGTAGCCAAAACAACACTTAGGTAAGAGTCACTGACAGTCTGTTTGGACTGTAGTTAAAGGCTATACTTGGGTTTGCCCTCAAAACACCACAATACCATAATCTTGGCTTTACTAGGACTACCTTAAATGAATGAAGCCAGGTCTAAACTGGGTCAGAATTTAGACTAAACAAAGACTTTATGACCAGGTCTAGAACAGGACTACAACAAGGACCAAAGCGTGTATACGAAACATGAGATTAAGACTAGAAAGGAAGTTGTAATGAGGAATAAATCAGGACTAGAACAGGTCTAAACCAGATCTAAACCAAGTCTGAACCAGGACTAAACCAGGTCTAACCCAGGACTACACCAGGTCTAAACCAGATCTAAACCAGGACTACACCAGGTCTAAACCAGGACTAAATCAGGTCTAAAACAAGCCTGAACCTGGTCTAAACCAGGACTAAACTAGGTCTAAAGCAGAATTACATAAGATCTAAACCAGGACTAAATCACATCTAAACCAGGTCTAAACCAGGACTAAATCAGATCTTAAACAGGTCTAACCCAGGACTATACCAGGTCTAAACCAGGACTAAATCAGATCTAAATCAGGTCTAACCCAGGACTATACCAGGTCTAAACCAGGACTAAATCAGATCTTCACCAGGTCTAAACCAGGACTAAACCAGGTCTAAACCTGGTCTAAAGTGGGACTAAACCAGCACAAAACCAGCACTAAACCAGGTTTAAATCAGGACAAAACCAGGTCTAAACCAGGACTTAACCAGGTCTAAACTATGCAGTAACACCAAATAAAATTAACCTCATTGGACTAGGTCTAAACCAGGTCTAAACTAGGACAAAACCAGGTCTAAACCAGGACTAAAGCAGGTCTAAACCAGGACAAAACCAAGACTTCAAACCAGGTCTAAAGCCGGTCCAGCCCAGGTCCTCACCTCTGAGCAGACGTGAGGAGTGGTGGGTGTTGACAGTGGCTGTTGGAACACTCAGGGCTGTGGACAGACGACATGTTTTCAGACTTCTCCCTGAAACAGACACACAAACACTTTCAGGAGATTTACACTGACTCACTGGGTTTAACTATTACAGTAACAGGTACAACAAGTGCACAGAGGGAAAGCACTGATCTTACAACAGAAATCATCTACAAACACCCCACTGCATTTCAACTCTGAATCTCTCAACTCGTGGTTTGACAAAAATGTTCTTACCGTCAGAACTTGCTATTACATGCAACATTTGAATAACTTTTCCCATTCAAACGATGTCATATTTTGTTTTCATTTGTTAACCACTATGGCAACGCGTTTTATTTTTCAACATTCGATAAGATTACTCAACTTTGTCAGGTTCAATCGTTTGTTTGTTTTTTTTCCTTCACATTTCATATTTGCAAATTTAGGGAGCGGACGATCCTAAATGAATCCCATTTAAAACCTGCTGTAGACTTGGGTTGATTCTGTTCTAGTCCTGGTTTAGTCCTGGTCTAGTCCAGGTTTATTTTAGTTCTGGTTTACAGTAGTACCAGTTTTGATGTGGTGAGTGTGCAATAAGCATATACAAGAGTTTCTATGGTCTATAGGGTTTGACTGTTCACTCCCTACAATAGTTTGTGATTGAAAAAGCAAATAGAACATGGAAAACTGAAATCAACAACTTACATTTGTTGATTTAATGTTTCATCAGTATTACAACAATATGATTTTAGTAACATTCATCTTATATTCAGTTATACTTAATGTTCACCTGCATGATTCCATGGAGATAGATAAGTTTTATTTTATGTGGAAGATTATTGGTGGTTTTCAGATTCTAGAATGTGATGAGAGAGCCAGTTTTTCCTTTTTTTGCCATGAGATATCGGAAAGGTAAATTCACAAATATGGAACCTAATCATTTCTATTACTGACTAGACCCAAGACCACGCTATATTACATCAAAAATATGCAGTTGAACAATTATTGGCCTATAGAATACCGTGATGTGATCTGAAACCCAGCAATATTCAAAAGAACAACATCTCCATGGAAACGAGCAGGGGCATGAGCCAAACGTTGGATCATATACGTTCTCTTGAGTGTAAATCGAAGCGTAACCCACCTGTCCTCTTGTGTTTGGGGGTGGCAGAAGTGGTCACAGGTCCGGTCGTCCCTCTGGAGACACACACAGCGGGGGCTCTTGGTGCTCTTTGACCCCAGGACAGAGCGCCTCCTCCTGGGAGCGTTCCCCAGACCGTACGACACCACCCTCCTGGACGCACACAGACATCAACACACAGCCCACATATTCAAACTATCTAACTGTTATTCTGCGTAGTTTTCTAGTTTCTTTTAGCTTTCTTTTAATGAACTACAATTGTCCTGTACATCTACTACGTCACTCTTTTTCACTGATGCCACATGAACTGAATAAAATGTTTAAAATGTGAACTTTTTGGGTGCACTTTGACAATTGTACGCTGGTCCCTACTGCTGTGTCTCTCTGTTATAAAGTACATTTGTTAGGGATGGTAAAAGATCTCGTGCCACAAGATCTCATGAGACAAAATTGCCATTTTTCTCACGGGCGCACGTGAGAAAAATGATCTTGTGAGATTTTTTTCTTGGTTTACATTTGAATCGGACAAAAAAGGGTTAGGTATTGGTGAGTTTCATCTTTTACAAGTACTAGTGTTAACAAAACTATGAAATCAAAGAAATAAAAACTGGTGAGGCCTAAATTGGAAATTGAATCGTGAAATTGATATATTAGGAATTATGTTAAAATCTCATCTTGCGTTGCGCTTGTGGACCCAATCTCTTATCTCGTCTCATCTTGTGGAAATTGTGTCTGGTCCCATCCCTAACATCTATTCATATCAACAGTCATATCTATTCCACCACATTCCACAAAACTCTTTTACTAGACCAAAACGACTTTATTGTATGGCACTTGGCGCTCTTAAACTCCCCAGATTTGCTGCGTCAGATGTAAAAACGTCTGCTACGCTTAACCAAATGAATGATTTAACAAATAAAGATTTCTTATCGTGTTTTTCTAATCGCAATTCTCACAACAATAACACGCGAACTATTAAATGCTACTGGAAGCGTATGGTCGAGCTTTACGCACCGTTTCCAAAGTCGCTTATTCCTTTTTATTTTAGCTTTGCAACATGTTAAGACTTTCCCATTCAAAAAGATATAAGATTTAGTTTTAAATAGTTAATCACAATGACAACGGTCCTGAATTCCACCCGTTCTCAGACCCGTGCACAGACTTACTCAGGCGTGTTGACCCAGATGATGTCCAGGTGGCAGAAGTACACGCACTCTTTGTCCAGGAAAGTGGCGCACGAGCAGCGCTTGGTCCGCACGTGCCCGCCGCCGTTGCTGCTGTGGGTGGGGGAGAGGGCGCGTGGGTGCTCCGTGGGTGCTGCCAGACCTGGGAGTATGAAAACACGACATCAGCACGCGGCTCTGATCAGGTTACGTTTGAACGCAACCGTGCGTAAAAGTGGGATTATTCAATTCAGTGTAGTTTTGTATTGCCCAAAAGCACAACAGCGGTCCCTTCGCAGGACTTAACACTAGAGTTTGATAGATTTTGAGCTGAAAATTATAAAATTAAACAGTGAATGAATTGGTCAATAACAAAACAGAAACAAAACGTGCGCCTTGACTCTTTAAGAAAAATAACGAACCAAAATATGGGTCCAAATGCGCACATCAAAATTAGGACTAAACCCAAAACTAAACCTGGACTAAACCAGAACTAAACCAGGACCAAGCCAAGTCCACATGGGGACTTAAATGGGCTCATTTTAGCACCAAATAACAAACAAGTGTGAACGCACCGTGAGATAAAAACGAACTAAAATACGCAGCAATTTGAGTTAAATATTAAACTCAAAAGAAACTATTTACGATGTATGTGGTGGTTCATTGGTAAACACGACAGACAATGAAATTATTCTTTGAAACACACTGCTCCCTTTACTACTTTGAAGAAAAACACGAAAAAAGCACGTTTATTTTGAAGTGTTTTTGATAACATCAGACTTTTATTTAATATGCACTTGGTTTTAGTTTTAATTATTATCCATTTCTATTCGTAAACCTGATTCTTTTTTGCATGTTTTTAATTCTTGCAATGAGTCTTGATTGAGATTTTAATTGGATTGCGAAGCACTTTGCAACGTGGTTTATTAAAGTATTACACAAATTAAAAAATGAAAATATGATCATAACACCCAAATTTGCTTCTTAATTCGATTATTTCTGAAAAAGCAAGTGTTAATTGCGATTCAAAGCACAGTGATTGAATTTTCATAAAAACACGCACTACGCACCTGCGCTCAACACGACACAGAACGTCCCTAACAGCGCGGAAATCAAAAAGTACAAATCCATGTTCGTAAAAGTGTCCAAAAGTCGCGAATAATCCACAAAATATATAAAAGTTCAAATAGTAGTCCTCCGTTCGCTCGTGCGCCTTCAGCTGTGCGTCTTGGCGCGCAAAAGTATCCAGAGCGAGTCTTGGTTCAGTTTGTGTCTCCACATGTGCGCTCGTGGTTTTATACGCAGGTCCCTCCCCTCTCCTTCGCTCCCTCTCTCTTTCTCCCCGTCTCTTTCTTTCCCTCCTTCTCCCCGTGTGTTGTTGTTCTTCTGGCCCGCGACACAAAGCGGTTCGCCGGCTGCGTGAGGGTGATAAGGCTCGGGGCTTGGAGCTTTCGTGTCTGTGGTTGAGAAAGTGCCAAAGTTTAATGAGGCGCAGTGAGGGTGTCTGACAGCAGGGGGCAGGAGAGAGCAGGTCGAGTCAAAGTACAGTGTTTCCCAGATATTTGCTGAATCGGGACACCGGCAATCCAGATTTGTGTAACTTTTCTGGTGGAGGGTCCGTCAGACGCTTTTCTCCGTGGAAACGTTATTGTTTTGTGTGGAATGTTTCACAGTATGGCATTAAACCTTTCTATTTTCATGGAGACCAAACCAGACCAAGTTTCAGGTCAGATCTGTGGAGAGGCGACCCCGCTCACAGTCAGAATGTCTGTTTTTCTAGGTATTTTTGAGCTATAAAACCACCTGTAATTGAATAAATGTAAAGTAGAGCTGTTTAATGCCATACTGTGGAACATTCCAGGAAAACCTATGACATATCCATAGAAACAAGCAGGTGACAGACCCCCAACCAAAAAGTTACATAGTGCAACTTTAAGTGTCACTTATTTTATATTGTTAAAAAAAAAAAATAAGTTGTTAATTTGGTGAGTACACAACACAAGGAGCAAAAAGTGTCTAATTTGTTGCGTTGTGTTCACGTTCTAGAATCTGATGCCGTCATAATTTCTGATGGACAGCAGTGGCCTATAGAACTCTATGGGAGATTCACTGTTTAAAGAAATCTCCAAACTTCTGATCGACAAATGTTTCTCCTTCTCATTATTTCTTTGGGATCAGCTCCACAAACTTTTGATCTTATGACTTAAAGTCCTTTCACCTGACACACATTTTTGGCTAATATTGGCACCACTTCCTGAAGCTATTGTGAAAAAATAATTTCTCTTTTGTTTATTTACACTGGCAGAGAAATCTTTGAACTTTGAGCCAGTTTTTGTTTCATGTGGATAGGCCCAGTAATTACAGAGATATGAACCATAAACCAGGTCATGAAATCTGCATCTGACACTCACACAGCAAACTCCACCCGAGGATTCTGACCCCACTTTAAACCATAGAGATTCTACAGATTGTTCCTGAGAAATCGCCCAAACACGTTTATACTTAGGCAAGGTGCATGAAGTGTTTTGCCCAAGAATACAGTAATATGGGTCAAATGCATTAGACACAAGTGCAAGTGTAAACCTGAATAACCTTGTGTTTTGTTTGGTAGGACTCGTGTCTCACAGTTGTGGGTGAACTCGTGCTGCAGCTGTGTCTAAGAATAGTCCAAACTAAACTACACCCAACATTCCAGCAAAAGTCAACAGTTCTATCTGTGATTCTGTCACTCAGCAACACCAGCAACACCACCTGTGTGTGTGTCAGGGCACACATCAGCATGAATATGTGCGATCTGGAGATTAAAGATGACAGATGTTGTTTGTGTGCTCTATAGTTATAATCTACAACACTTGTGTTAGGGTTTGGACATTTTAAATTGCAATATTCATCTAAAATAACTTAATAAAAGAAACAAGTGTGCTGAGTCCCTCGTTAGAAAACTGTGGTGCCCAATGGGATCTGACGTCACTGTAAACGTCATGACAACAAAGCGCCACATGCTGTGGGCCCCTCCTATGGATAGCTGCACATCACACTAGAGCAGGACATTTTTTTTACGTTTGGACCAAAATGACGACGCGACACTGCCCAATCCTACGAGTATCGCCCATTAAGAAAATAAAACTGGAGAAGGAAGTGCGTACGTCACAGTGGGCGTGTACCGGTGGAGGTGAAAATTAATTAAGCGAAAATAAATTAATAAAATACGATAAAGATATTTACTGACGGTGAATAAATGTGATGGCTGGGGGGAGACTCAGGGTGGGGGCTCCGTCTCCAATCCAAAATGGTCACCCAGCTGATTCAGAACCCCCCTCCTTAAAGATGATGTCTTCGGACTGAAGGATGGAAGAGACACGGGCGGTGTTGTCGGGATAGGCTGTATAAGTAGGGCTTCTGGGTAACTGAAGGTGTGGTCGAAATGAGCTGTGCCAGGTATTCTTTAAATTTGCTTTTAGTCCTGCCAACGTAGAAGCAACCGCATTCACACTCCAACCTATACACAACAAATGTAGTGCTGCATGTTGTGAAACCTCTGCATTTGTAGAGCTCGTTAGAGAATGTGTCTCTGAATGTGTTTGTTTTCACCACATTATTACAGTGGTTACAAAAGCCACATTTGGAAGTGCCTTGTTTGTGTGACAGCCAGGTAGACTGTTTAAGAGCAGGTAGTAGTTACTAGGTGGTCTCTTAAAGTGGGAGCCCTACGGAATGTGAAGGTAGGAGTGTTTTGAAAGACAGGAGCCAGACTGGGATCGATGCTCCAGTTCTTTTGTATTATATTTTTGATTTTATAGGAAAGGTCTCCATATTGTGTAGAAAGAAATACTGAAGAACTCTGTGGTTGTCTTTTTGTTTTGCAACATGCAATACTACATTTGTTGTGTACAGGTTGGAGTGTGAATGTGGTTGCTTCTACGTTGGCAGGACTAAACACACATTTAAAGAACACCTGGCAGAGCATAAATATACCATCCATACGCAGAATATTGACTATCCTATGGCAAAACACTACAAACTGGTTGGTCATAGTAGCCTGAATTCCTTAAAGGCCATGGTGATTGAGCAGGTCCCACAGAACCTCAGGGGAGGAGATCGACTTAAGCAACTTTGACAACATGAGTCTTACTGGATCCATGAATTAAGAGCAACAACCTATCCAGGATTAAATAAGGAAATGGACCTCTTACCTTATCTTTAACTTCTGGGTTGCCTGTTTTCACATTTGCCATTCTCTATTCCATATTTACTGGTGTATAATTTTTATTGTGCAAACATATGTCCTGCTGGATTTTTTATATGTGATGCATCACTTTGTCCCCTATAATGTATGTACTGTATATACTTTTGTACTTTTGTATGGGTGATTTGTCACATCACAACACTGTCGTACATTTAAATACCATCCACACACACACATGTGAATTTTACATGCCCTGATGAAGAGGCAAGTTGAAAAGCGTTGTTATTTGACAATGAAGAAATAAAATTATAGCAAAGCATATCGCAGTGCCTCGGATCTCTTCTGTTATCTAGTAAGTTTATTCTGCCCACTCGGGATCTCCGAAGAGCACCTGATTACTATTTCTCTTAGCGGTGATCCAGCGTGCACTCCAGCTCCATCTATCTCTTTGCTCAAAATGCTCTGTTCCACCTTGTGATGTCATGAAGGGGTTGTTTTAACAGCTGTCATTTATTGTCACTAGACATTGGAAATTCCAGGTTTGAAATGATCCAAATGATTCTAGTGAAGGTGTAGGGAGATTAAAACACAGTGGAGCACTTCCTGTATTACCACATGACATCACAAGGTGGAACAGTGTTTTCAGTTTGAGAGAAGAAATCTGCAGGGTTTGTGTGTTAAACATGTGTGAATGAAACAAAACACAACTCCAGGTGTGTTTGTGATGAGGGAACTACATCAGAACATCATAAGATCAGAAAACAGTGTGATAAAGGCCCTTTCATAATTAATCTGAGGTGAGACAAATGTGATTTTGCTCAGGTAAATAACATTGTTAATATAATTTAATGCAAAATACTACTTCTACTACTACTTCAAAGCAGTATCCCCACAAAATAATACAAAATAGCCCTCAGCTGATGTTAAATATCTCACGTTGTCTGCAGTGTTGGACAGTGACCGGTAGGTGTCTCTGCCTCCCTGTCTGTGATTCCCGCTGCAGTTCCGTCCTCGTCCTGAGTGCGGCGCCGTAGTCCGTGTCGCGTGGGTGCTGGATGAGTCACCCTCTGAGCGCGTGGGCCCGGGAGCGCGTGGACACTGCAGTTATGAATGGACACGCGCGTGTCCGTGGACGTTTGAGGGATTTAAAGGGACAGGCGTGGACTCTTCACGTGGCTCCGTCATTCATAAAGAGGAGCAGGGTGTTTGTTTTCACTGAACTGAAAATCCTGCACATGTAGAAATGATTTGATTTTCTAGTTGTCACATGTTTGGATTGTTTATCATATTTTCTATTTCCCTTTTCAAAAATGTGCTATATTCTCAAAAGGTACAAATACTATTTTCACTACATAAAAACTACTACTACAGCTACTTCTAGGACCACAACTACTACATTGAATAGTGCAGTACTGGGTTACTATTACTGCTACTGCTAGTACTACCACTACTACTTCTAGGACTACTACTACATTACATACCCTATGCAGTACTGGGTTACTACTACTACTACTACTACTACTACTACTACTACTAGTAGTAGTACTTCTAGCACTACTACTACATTGACTAGCCTGTGCAGTACTGGGTTACTACAATTGCTACTACTACTGCTACTACTATTTCTAGCACTACTACTACATTGAATAGCCTGTGCAGTAATGGGTTATTACTATTGCTACTGCTTTTGCTACTACTACTTCTAGGACTACTACTACTACATTAAATAGCCTGTGCAGTATTCAGTTACTGCTAATGCTGCTGCTGCTACTATTACTACTACTATGACTATATGTTTTATACTATACTATGTTTTTATTATTATTATTATTATTATTATTATTAATTACTACAACTAATACTACATGTAGCCTCTGCAGTACTAGTAGTGCTGTGTTAGTGAATGAGGAACGTAACAGTTTTAACAATGATACAGAACTGAGCCCATTTTATTTTTGTTACATAAACATTTTCATTTTAGCCCGTGTGTTGTTGTGTATCGATCATTTTGTCCAATCACAGCTCAGTGCTGCTACTGCTTCCACCCACATGGACTTCTGTGTACCTCACTCTTATAACAAGCCACAAGTGAGACAAACTGTATCAAGTTTTAATGCCATATTTGGAACTTTTTACGCCGCCTTCTAGATTTTTAATTTAGAGTTCCTGATGGGCCTGTTGAAATGTAAAAGCATTCTCTGTTAATCTGTTAATCAAATACAGCCCATATCCAATTAGTGGCCCTTTAAATCTAAATTAGAAGTAAATTGCTGTGTGTGTGTGTGTGTGTGTGTGTGTGTGTGTGTGTGTGTGTGTGTGTGTGTGTGTGTGTGTGTAGGTGTGTGTGTGTGTGTGTGTGTGTGTGTGTGTGTGTGTGGTGGTTGGATGGAGCAGATTAGCCTACCAATAATGATCAATCCCTGGACTTCTAATGAGCTTTGGTCTTGTTGAAGAATTTCAAAGCTCTGCACTGTGGTCATTCTTCTTTCACTTTGCACTTGGTGGTGGTAAGTTACCGCTGTAGCCTCAGCTGCCCTGAGACAGACTGACGGAAGTGAGGCTGCCAATCTGTACCACGACCCCTCCCACCACGACCAATCACTCACTTTCACTTTCACTTTCACTTTCGTTCTAGTTGAAGTGTCCTGCCTAAGGAAACAGAACCAGAACTCTGACCTTCGGGTCGGTGGACCACTGCTGCACTGAACCGCTGTTATTAACAGGCTTCAGCTTCCTGTTTAAAAAGTGGCATTTTGAGGATGGTTGGCCATTCAGATAGAATATTGAGTTTCCAATGACATCACTGCATTATATTGGCCAATATTAATTAATACAGATGGGGGCAGCTAAAAATAATAATGTTAAAATGCAAAATGATGTTGTAGTACAGTGAGTTCTAGGGTTTAGTCAATAACTGAAAATACCAGGATCAGCATTTGTGAATTTACCTTTTGGATATTTCATGGCAAAGTACAATATAATCAATAGGAAAATCAGACCCTTGCCCCCATTTGGGAGTGTGACATTATTGCATTCTAGAAACTGAAAACCACCAATTGTTAACTGCTATGGCAACTGGCAACTCATCAGTAGAATTCTCTAGATGTCCTTCAAAGTTGCCAAATTGTGATTTAATGAACTCACGTTGCTCTTAATCAAACTTGTAATCATGTTTGCAAGTTTGTCAGATTCATAATCAGGGTTTTTTTTTTGGATGATCGTCAAAAGGTGGCTCCACAGGTGGCTTGTCAGGAACCTTTTCTGATTGTTTGCTTGCCTTTTTGTGCCATCCGCCATTTCTCAGTTGTTTCAGGGTCTTTGGATAGAGTAAACCTTAAATTACATCTATCAAACTCTCACTTTAGGAAGTATTTTGAGTCAAAAAAAGAGAACCGAGGGAGCGGAGCAAAAATACTAGGCAGCCATCTTGTCAGCAAGTCACGTGGTTTAGTCAATAACTGAAAATACCAGGATCAGCATTTGTGAATTTACCTTTTGGATATTTCATGGCAACGTACAGTGTAATCAATAGGAAAATCAGACCCTTGACCCCCATTTGGGAGTGTGACATCATTGCATTCTAGAAACTGAAAACCACCAATTGTTAATGGCTATGGCAACTGGCAACTCATCAATAGAATTCTGGCGTGTCCTGTCCCTTCATTACACGAACACCAACATTTAAACAAAACATTATTGTAAGCCAGATCCTTATCAAAAGAACATATTTTTTTCTGACTTAATCCCATCAAAAAGCTGTTCTGTTAAAACTATATTAGAGTGTAGATGTATCAAAAACAGTCATTGGAGACAGAGTCTGTGACATCACTTGTATTTTATTACCAAATATTTTACTGATACATTTAAGAATATTGATACAGCCATGTAGAGCTACCATCATAATGCACATGAACCTATGGACTGAAACACCACTCGGAGGAGCAGAATAAATATATAACATCACATCTGTACACACACTGCTCCCATCCAGAGAAATGTACAATTACTGATACAATCCATCCAATTTACGAAAAAAAAAAAAAAAAAAAGATCAGAATTCTCAAAATACACGAGCCACTACGCAAAGAAAATATGTACAAGTTACTCCATAAAGGCACAATTGTCTATACAACATTTACAAAAAGAAAATTCAAAACAAAAAGTGACAAAACGTAAAAAGAATTGGTCGTAATAATAACAATTGTTAAGATTGCACCGTTGTTACGAATGTCAGCATCTGTGCTTTTTGACAGCGATTTGCAAACACACAAACCCCTGAAGAAGTGTTTTTCAATAGTCTTTAAAAGTGACAAAAGTTACAAAAGTTTCACGTTTTCGCTCAGGTGGCGATGACCAACCGATCTTCATCATCGCTGGACGCTTCGTTGTAATCCTCCGTCGATTTCTGCCACGTTTTTGCGGGTTTTGTAATCTGGCTTTCAGGAACTAGCGATGATTTTTGCTCTGCGGATGCGTTCACTTCCTGTTTATCTGTATTTACTGGTTTTGCGTCGCTGCTGGCATGTGCAGGGCTAGAGCTTAACATCGGAGGACTGCTAGCCACCATGGGAGCAGGCGATACTGGCATTTTCACGGGACTCTGCCCATGTTCTGGTTGCGTTTCTGGGCTTCCTTGTCTCTCCACTCCCCCTGGTAACGGACTCAGAGCTGGGATGGGACTCACGGACGGTATAATCGCCGGTAACGCGATATTAACTATTTGCAACCCTGGAACTTGTGTGCTACTTTGCGACGTTGGGCTAGCCGCTAAAACTTGCAAACCTAGCGTAGCATTTAGCGTCAGGCCTTGTTGCTGAAGTAGCTGCGTTGGCGCTAGCCCTGTATTAGCGATTCCCATGATGTTTAGCGTCTCTAAGTTCAGCGGTTGTAGCGTTTGCGCCACGGGGAAGCAAGGAACTACGCCAGCTGGGTCTTGCACCAAAACAGGATTACTCTGGATGCCCTCCCCTGGTTGCGGAGACATATTTGAGGCTGGTAGCGGACTTGTGTTACGATGGATCACCCCAACAGCAGGTATGGTTAGCTGAACTTGCCCAGCTTGGATTGGCACAAATGTGGAATAAGCGGCTAACCCAGCGGGGACCAGCTGGATGCCCCCTACTGGCAGCATGTTGTAGTTGGAGCGTGGGGGTTGTTGGGAGTGGAGGGGGAGGTGGCTGAAGAGGTGGGTCTCTCCGTTCAGGGGCAGAGCAGAGGGGCCGGTATGGGGCGCAGGAGAAGGGTTGTGGGGGAAAAGGAGAGGAGTGTGACAGGGGAAGATGGAAGTCTGGGTCCCGCGGTCGACTGGGAGGGAGAGCTCTGAGGATGGGGCAGAAGAGGGCGCTGGAGAGTCCTGTGGAGAGAAAGGAAAGAGGAATTATTATTGTTTGTGGTTTTAAGTGATTTCCATTTCCATAGTGCTATTACAGGTTTAACCCAGAGCTACTGAAGAATGGGTCAAATGCAGAAGATGGCACAGGGGCAATATTTTGTGTTAACTTCCACAAATTTAAAAACATCCTGATTGTTTTTGACTGATCAATATGATGAAAGAAGACAAAAATCTAAAATAAAAAAAATAAAATGTTTAAAAAAAGATAATAATCGTTATCGAGACACTAAGAAACCATTTTTTACATTCAATATGGCCGACCTCACACCCCAACATTAAATCGATTTGAACCTCGGTATGACCAGTGTTCAGTTCTACTAATTTTGAAAGCTATTTTAATTGTTTTTAACAGAAAAATAAAATTGTGAAAATTGTCGATGATCGCACAAATATTAGACCATCAAGAAAGTCACAAAACATGGATATATTTTTTTACTTCTCATATCTTTCTATGACAAAGGACAAAAACAGATGACACTCATTTTTAAGTGGATAAATCAACATTATAATTTTCTGTACCTGTCCGTTCTTGGCCGCGTTGTTCCCGAGCGCTGGGGGACTAGGTGGACCTTCGAAGTCTGGGAAGTCTATGGACATCTGTCTGCATGGGGACACTGGACTCATCATGTGGACCGACTCTGTATCTGACACCTCCGTCACTCCTGCAGGGGGCGCTACTGCTGCTGAGGGAGACTTCTGCACATTTGAGACCCCCAGTGCTATGCCTCTGCTAGCCGTTAACTGCTTCGGAGTCAACATGGGGACTGAATCTGTGTCCAAAACACCCGACTCGGTTAGCTGCTGTTGTTGGCATAGCGGTAGCACAGAGCTGATGGACATCTGAGCTAGTAGGGCGCTTGGCGGGGCATCTGACTCTTTGCAGGGGAAGTGCTGAGGGCTGGCGGATACAGAGGGGTTGGTGGAGAGTCCAGATTCGGCCTGACTGTCCTCCTCCTCTTCTTCATTGTCGTCGTCTTCGTCTGAATCATCTGCGTCCGAGTCGGGGCGGTCAGCACTGCTCACATGGCTCCGGTCTCCTGAAGGAAAAACAGAAATAATATAAGAACACTGCAAAACTGAAACGTCTGAGTACAGCACACGCAGACCATAGACTGTATTAACACTAGAAGTCCCACGAATTTTGACACCCCCCTAAAAGTCCTGGGGAAGAGTCGAAAGACTCTTAGTCCAAACTGACGACTCTGATGGCCACAATTAGCATCTCTTCATTTGTAAATGCGTCCAGTACCTGAAGAATCAGCAGGGGGGAGGACTATCTGGTCAGTTCCCATAAGCTGTCAAGTACTTTTTTATTCTTACTTGAGTGATTATTTGGGTCACTACTTTTTACTTCTACTTGAGTAAATTTATTTTATTTTATTTTAGTTTAATTTAGTTTATTTGACAGAGACAATGTACATCAACATTAATCACAAAGGAAAATATGCCTAGTACCAGATTTTAGCTCTCACAACTACCGTATTTTCCGGACTATAAGCCGCTACTTTTTTCTCACACTTTGAACCCTGCGGCTTATACACCGATGCGGCTCATATATGGACGGATTATTCGTCTATGAACACAGCGGATGCGCGCGCAGCTTGAGTGCAGAAAGCGCCGCTGTCTGTGCGGTGAACATGGGTTAGGGTTAGTTAGAACACTCACTGTTGTCAGCACTAAAACAGTTTATCGCTGAGATAAAATAAGTTCTGCTGCTAAATGAACATTAGTGAGTGGGATACGTCTTAATGACCAGTATGTGTTAAATGCAGGTGAGGCGTAAATGACGAGACGAAACGTCTCAAACTTCAGTAGCTGGACATCCGCTCATACATGATCGATACAACTAACCCGACCCCCGGGAGAGCCTCAAATCCTGTTGAAATCCTACAAGACACTGACATGATACAAGACACTGACATGATACAAGACACTGACATGATCCCAGACAGGACAGCGGCTCTTTCTGCTCGAGACATGCGCAGTAGAGCGCCAGAGCGACTCTCGCGCGTGACGAACTGACTCAATGCAAAAAGACGACAAAAGCTTTCAGAGGCAATACAAGCAGATGCTCGGAACTTGAAAACTTCTTGAAGACGTGGACACCTGCGGCTTATAGACAGGTGCGGCCTATATATGTACAAAAATAAAATTCTTTGAAAATTTAGGTGATGCGGCTTATATTCAGGTGCGCTCAATAGTGCGGAAAATACGGTAATTTCCACCTGTAGTCCCTGGACTAACAAGACACACAAACCTGTATTAAACGCAGAACAATGTAGGAAATACAAAAGTTCAACATTTCATAATAAAACAGTAAAAATGACCATAGTAAAAAGTGCATCTGAACACCCCTGTCCCCTGTAAAGTGCATGTCAGCACTAAATCAACATTTCGTGCTGACATATCTGTGTATTTAAAAGATGTTCTTTTTTGTTTCTGTACAGAATTTTTTTAAGTTTTTGCATAATTTAAGTTCTGCTCGAAGTTTATTCCATTCTGTAATTGTTTTAAATGATAATGATGATTGTCCTAGAGCTGTTTTTCTTTTTGGTATGGCACATTGCCCAGTTGTCGTTGAGCGTGTCGTTCTACTCATTTGTTCAGATGTTAGAGTAACAAACTTTTTGAGAGGTGGAGGTGCCATATTATTATTTTGAAGAGCAGACGTAAATTTGCATATTTGATATTATTGTCAAAGTTTAACATATTGTACTTTCTTATTATTTGACAATGGTGATAGTGTCGTGTTTTCCTATCCAGAATCCTAAGTGCTTGTTTGTAAAGAGTTTCCAGTGGTTTGATGTATGTAAAATCCCTCAGTCGTCCAGGTAGAATCCATGGCAAAAAAGGAGAAAATTTAATCTGGTTTGAGAGGGGAGTTAAAGAAGCTATTTTTGTCAAGAAAGAGAATCCTTCCTTGAACAGAAATGGGGGTCTCAGACATCATTTGTCTCCCATCTATAACTCTATCCTCAAACCTAAATCAAAACAAACTGGGAAAACAATGGGACTAGCCAGGTCAGGTCCAGAGGTGTGAAAACACCCATCATGGCCCTGAATGGATATGCTAACTACTCCCCCACTCCCACTCCATATTGAATAGACACACATGACTAACAGAAACTGTTAACAACTCCATATTGAATCACCTGACCAACTGAAACTGTATTTAAATATGTGTTGTCTCAGAGTAATTTTCATTGTAATTAAGCTCCTCCCTTCAAGCAGATATAAAGCAGTGTCCGCCAGCATCTGACCAGAACTGAGGAAGCAGCTTGGATGAGCTGCGAAACGTATTCAACCAAATAAACTATGTCCAGTTGACAAATTAAATTTTCTCCTTTTTTGCCACAGTGGTTTGATGGTTGTCTTGTTTGCTTGTGACCAACATGACATACCGAAAGATAAATGAGACAACATCATTGCATTCAGATAAGTCTTAGCTCCTTCTGTTGTTAGTGAGTTTCTTATACATCTAAAGTTGGACAGATTATATTTTAATGTGTGACAAACCTTTTTGACATGTCTTTTGAAGCTTAGCGTAGAATCTAAAATAATGCCCAGATATCTAAACTCATCTACATTTGTAATCTGTTGTCCCATCACAGATATTGGGGGGTAGGTTATGTATTTCTGTTTGATTGAGAAAAAACATTGTGGCCGTTTTCCCCACATTTAGTGTCAAACAAGAGTCATCCCACCATTTAGCAATTTTGTTCATAGCCACTAATAACTTGGCGGCCACTTGTTCAGGATCCTTCCCATCTGTTTAGATCTTATCTATCTATCCATCTATCTTATCTTATCTTATCTTATCTTATCTTATCTTATCTTATCTTATCTTATCTTATTTTTAAAGTAAAGCTACTCTTACTTGAGTAAATATTTTGGCTACTCTACCCACCTCTGTGCACAAGTAGCTGTGAATTGGAGGCAATCATAAAAAAAGGTTAGGCCAAATGTCCCATACACAGAGGCAAATGTGTAAATAGCAGCTCATTGTTGGTGCATTGCACCCATCAGCCAATCAAAAGACATTCACTCTGGTGTTTGTCAGCCCAATGGGCAAACCTGCCTGACCACTCAATGTGCAGGCGTGTGGCAATGGGGGATGGTGGGCTAAAGGTTCCAAAGTTGCATGCAGCCTTTTGTGCTGAGGGGGATAAATACAGTGCATCCGGAAAGTATTCACAGCGCTTCCTTTTTCCCACATTTTGTCATGTTACAGCCTCATTCCAAATTGTATTAAATTAATCTCTTACCTCAAAATTCTACACACAATACCCCATTATGACAATGTGAAAAAATTGACATGTGACATTTTTTTGAATTTATTAAAAATAGAAAACTAATAAATCACATTTACATAAGTATTCACAGCCTTTGCTTAATACTTTGTTGATCCACCTTTGGCAGCAATTACAGCCTCAAGTCTTTTTGAATATGATGCCACAAGCTTAGCACACCTACAGTATCTTTAGGCAGTTTTGCCCATTCTTCTTTGCAGTAATTCTCAAGCTCCATCAGGTTGGATGGGAGACGTCTGTGCACAGCCATTTTCAGGTCTCTCCAGAGATGTTCAATCAGATTCAAGTCTGGACTCTGGCTGGGCCACTCCAGGACATTCACAGAGTGGTTCTGAAGCCAATCCTTTGAAAGCTTGGCTGTGTGCTTCGGGTCGTTGTCCTACAGAAAAATGAACCTTTGTTGTTTCATTTTTTCGGTGATGAGCGGTGCCTGGTTTCCTCCAAACATGATGCCTGGCATTCACATCAAAGAGTTCAATCTTTGTCTCATCAGACCAGAGAATTTTGTTTCTCATGGTCTGAGAGTCATTCAGGTGCCTTTTGGCAAATTCCAGACGGGCTGCCATGTTCCTTTTACTAAGGAGTGGCTTTCGTCTGGCCACACCATACAGGCCTGATTGGTGGATTGCTGCAGAGATGGTTGTCCTTCTGGAAGGCTCTCCTCTCTCCACAGAGGAACGCTGGAGCTCTGACAGAGTGACCATCGGGTTCTTGGTCACCTCCCTGACTAAGGCCCTTCTCCCCCGATCGCTCAGTTTAGACGGCCGGCCAGCTCTAGGAAGAGTCCTGGTGGTTCCAAACGTCTTCCATTTATGAATAATGGAGGCCACTGTGCTCATTGGGACCTTCAAAGCAGCAGAAATTTTTCTGTATCCTTCCCCAGATTTGTGCCTCAAGACAATCCTGTCTCGCAGGTCTACAGACAATTCCTTTGACTTCATGCTTGGTGTTTGTGCTCCGACATGCACGGTCAACTGTGGGACCTTATATAGACAGGTGTGTGCCTTTCCAAATCATGTCCAATCAACTGAATTTACCGCAGGTGGACTCCAATGAAGCTGTAGAAACATCTCAAGGAGGATCAGTGGAAAAAGGATGCACCTGAGCTCAATTTTGAGCTTCATGGCAAAGGCTGTGAATACTTATGTAAATGTGATTGATTAAGTTTTCTATTTTTAATAAATTCAAAAACTGTCAAAAAACATTTTCACATCACACACAAATTCTGAAAAATAGTATTTTTTTTCATATGTATGAAAAGAAAAAAGCGGGACCTTTTATAGTGATATATATATATATATTTTTTTTTTCAAATATTAATCCATAATTTTGTTATAGTATTCTAAAATGTTGACTTTTTTATCGAAGGTCCTCTTTTTTTTGTTTTTTCTGCTAAAAGCACAAAAATGTGTCGAGGAGGGATATATCATAAATATTTAACACATTTAATTAGAGAAATAAATAAAATAAAAGAAATGGACCGTTTTTGTGGTTTTATTCACAAACCACACCATATTCAATACACCAAAGAAGTACAAAACAAATGTCATTTCAAGAGTCTACAGTGTCTCCCCTTCAGCCGCCCTCCTGGGGCGAATAATGTCTCCTAATAATAATAATAATAATAATTATTATTATTATTATTAATTAATTATTATTATGAAGAATAATGTCTTCAGTGTCTCCGTTTACAAAACAAAAGCAGCTGTTCGCAGCTGAAGACAGGATATTAGCTAAAATCCTTCCAGTCAATCGACTTATCTCTGGGTTCTAAAGGTAGAAAAGTCAAATGACTCCTCTCTGGGACTTCTAGTGTTAAGAAGCAGTGGCGTGTGGTCAGGGGAATCAAGGCAAGCAGTGGTTGCCCAGTAAAATCTAAAATCATCGCGTGTCAAAAGTTTTGAATTTTATCCAAATAATCCCGTTTTCCCGTCACTTCTGTCTGCTTGAAACATCAACAACTGCGGTTCTGAACGTCCTCTTAACTTGTTTTATTACAGTCTATTCTTTCTACATGCGCTTTTACAACCGGAGAGGCCAGCTGGTTGTTTTAGAGGTTTGACAACCACAGCCGACTCAAACAGTGCTGAATAAACCCGCATCGTCATCTGGGAACCTGATGGGAACCAGAGATGTGCGGTGATTCCACGTGACTGCGCATGTGCGACAACAGCAGCGCTAACATTCAACAGTGTCTAAAAATAACTCAGTTTTAGAGACAAGTCATTGTTTGTAGCTTTGCGTTTGTAATGATTAGTTGGTAGTTAGAAATACAGGCCGTCATTTAATCAAACAGTGAGCTAGTTTCAGGGCTATTTTTTGTGAAATGGAGGATCCGGACGGAGCAGTGGAGTGAGCGGTTAAGGCAGTGAGGATTCTGCCTCGTCTCTGTGTGTTTATGAAGGAGCGACAGTGTTAGTGGAATAACAGCACTATTACACACATGTGGAGGAACATGTGTGTGTTCTGGACCTGCTCCGCTTCAGGGAAATACAGGACGCTTCTTCAGGAAAGACGTGGTTTTGCATCTATGAGAGGTGAGTGTGAGTGTGCTGTTCTAACACAGGGGTTGTTTGTGACACATCAGGCTGTATTATTATAAGTGCACCTGTCTGACCAGTGCACCTGTCTGACCAGTGCACTGTTGTTGTTAGAATCTCTTCATGATCTTGATGAATGTACATTTTGTGTAGTAAGTACATTACTCATCTGTACACAGTCATATGTCATTCATATGGTTTCTAGATGCATTATAATAATGACATAAGCCGTGTCCCAATTCGAGGGCTGCTTTTTCGGCCGCACACGTCACTTTCGGCTCGACAAGGCCTGTCCCATGTCATGCAGCCCTCAAATGCAGCCTGAAAACTGTTTTCATTTCCATGGAGATGGGCCCGTGAATGAAAAGTCTGCTCAAACTTTCATATTTGGACAGATTTCCATCAAACACTAATAATGTTTTTACTGTCAGGGGAAAAGAAAACCACGGAGGGATTAATGAAACTATGAGGAGGACATTTTCATGTAAACATGTAAACACTTGGCCAGCGTACCTCGGAGGTAAGATAAAAACACACATTATTTCATGCATTAAACTTAAGACACAGTTTGACTATTTGACTGCATTTTTGGGAATACATTATCTGCTTTTTACAATCTGCATGTTTGTAAAGTGAAGAGTAAATAACTCTGCCTGGACAGGTCAGATTTAAGATGGACATTAGGCTCATTGAACAGGTGCAGACACTGGTGTAGATACTTGACACCTGTGTCTTTATGTCTGTCATATCTAATAGTATAACAATGAGAAAACTGTTTGAAATGTTTTATATGAATTTTCTTTTCTCATCTGCAGCCTCCTGTATGAGGACACAACACTGCTGGGGCCACAGAACTGTTGGCTGATGAGATGTTCATGGTTCATGAAATGGGTCAAATGCAGATGACAAAGTGAAGCTAACACTGCACTGGAGGTGTGCTGACCCAGACTCCTGCCCCTGATTAGGTATGTTACATGTTGCTTTATTACTCCAGTAATAATAAGGGCTGCAAAATAATCATGCTCATATTGAAATCTAAATTGTGAAAATACACCTTTCTCAAATGTGTGGGATTCCTCTATTAATTAAGATGTTTCAATTTATATAAACGGCCTTTGGATCTGAATGTATATGCACTGTGAACCTCATTTTCCTCTAATAGTTTTGTAGTTCTCTTAATGTGTGTCATTACAGGTTTTCACTCTGCAGGACAGGACTTTGATCAATCAGACATAAGGCCCATTCTGCTCTTCCTCCTCCAGAAGACGAGATACATCACACTGAGTGGTCCAAGTGCACTGGGTCATGTCTCCACTGTCCAAGCTGACTGTAGAAGACCTGTGGGGTCTCTGGTTGCATCAGGCCTCCCTCCTGCACGTGCTGCTGCTGTCCCTAATGTGTCCTAATAGTGATGTGTCCATAAAGTTTAGGTTTAACTTCTAATTTCCTGCACAAGTAAAATAGTCAAATGGTAGTTTCTTTGCATCTTAGCAGAGGAGCACCTAAACATCTTAATCACTGAGGAAGTGTCCCATGATAAATGTGGCCTTATATGACCTTAACAAGTGTGTGAGACAAAACTGTAAACATATCATTTGCTCATAAGTTTATTTGAATGTTTTTCAGTCTATACTGACATTTGAATCATGGTGAAATGTGCCACTTATTTGATGTCTCTTTTGATAGTAACTAATTACATGTACTATAAGAATATACTATTGTACTGCAATTATGCAGTGGTAATCCACCTGATCATATTTTGCAAAGATAATTTATATAATATAATTTTGGATTGTCACCTGCTTCAGCAACAAGGGAACAAAATTTGAGAGTTCACTGACATACAGCTGTTTTACTCACCTATTATTGCATTGAATGTGTGTAATGGGTTCAACGTTTGACTTTTCACATCAAGATAAAGTATTTCCAGAAGTCCTTTTGATTGTTTAATAAACCATCTTTTCTCAAAGGAGAGATGTCTTTCTTTATAAACTGATTTAAATACATTCCCTGTATAAATGTACTCCTTGGTCAATATAGAAATATTTAATAATGATAATAATAATTAATAATGCATATCTCATCACTGTATTTGAAACTTTAAGGTAATTTAGCCTATTTCAGATCTATCCCAGAAATATAAGTAAAATAAGTTAATAAGTTAAAAATAAGTTTTGTTTTGCAAAAGTTAAACATACGTTTTCGTTTTAGCCACAAGATTTGGATGAGAATTATTAGAATAACTTGGTCTCAAAATCCGATAGTTCAGTTACCCAGGCGTAATCTTTGTTATTGATCCATGTGGGTAATCTGCGTGGTGTGTGTTGTTAGCATTAGCGTTAGCAGCGTGTCTCGGTTGCTGAGCGACAGGAGCGGCTCCGTGGGCTGGACCTGTCCCATTTCGGCAATGGCCTTGTGGTCCGCGGAGGCTGGTTCGAAGGCTGCAGCCTTCACAGCCTTCAGAGAACCCGGCCTTCGCAGCCTTCGAATTGGGACACGGCTATAGATAAGAACATTCCTGAAGACTCAGCTGCATAAGTAAGGCATAGGAGTAGAAACAAACAGCCCTGTTTGTTCAAAGATGGAGTCAAATACAGTCCCATATACAAATTTTAATAAACTGTATGGTTTAGGCTTCTCTAATTTGACTCAGAATGGCTCAGTTACATGCAATTAATGTGAGTAAAAATAAATATACTCATTTGTAATGTAGTTTGCAAAAAAAGTGGCATTATTAAAGTGTTATCCACTAAATATTGATGTCCACCCCAAGTCTGCTTGTCTACCCATAAAAGTCACCGCACGCTACTGTTAAGTGCACTAAAATGAACTAAGTGTTCGGCTCCAGTCAAATTAAGCCAATCAAGGGTAGCACTTATAGGGGGGGAATTTGGAGAGGAGTATCATAGCAACCAAAGAGCCAATCCGGAGCGAGGCTGTTGAAGGAAACGCCCCTTGGCTGCACCTCTGGTTTAGCAGAGGGCGACCGCTTAGCATTTTATATATTTTATATATTGAATTAATGATGAATAAACTAAATTAAACTTTAAGTTTTACTGGAACAAAAACATATACATTTTCTTGCATATTATTTTACTTAAAGCAGCATTATGTAACTTTCTGGGAGTGGCATATCCCCTGTACAATTCCTTAGAAATAGAAAGTTAACTTTGGAATATTCGGAGATAGAGCAGTTTTATGCCATACTGGTCCTACAACAAGATTATCACCAAAGGAACCACATTTCCATGGAAACAAGCAGAAAGAGGCCCCCCTCCAGCCCAAAGAAGAGTCAGGTTTGTGGAGATGCAAGCCCACTCACAGTAAGGACATTTAAACACAACCAAAATGAAAAAAAAAAAGTTTTATTTTAGTATATTTTTTGGTTAAGAAGTTACATACTTAGGCTTTGATCTTATTATCATTATTTGAGTAAAAAAAATGTGTTTGAGAAATAATCTTTTGACTGGTTAAATCAAAAAATAATTTCACACTGGTAATCTCTGACCATTACAAACCTTGTCTGGCAACCCTCCATCTCCTTATTCCCTAATTCACCATGTTAACACTGTGTTGGTATATTTCCCACATTTCCTCAGACCCTCGTTAAACAGGCTGTGTGTTGCCATGTTCGCCGCTCTAATTGGACTTTCTAAATGCAGCGCTAATGCTAACTCTACAGCGCTAACTCTGCAGCTAGCGTGGGCGGCTAGCAGCTCCGCGCCGAGGAAACTGCAGGGGCTAAATTTAGAAAAACTAAACAAAAAAACACAAAAGAGGAGGGAGGTCAGTGCTGTCACACTGGGAGGAAAACCTGGAGGAGGAATTCTGACAAACATGGAAAATACTCGAGGATTAGGGAAAAATTATGTGAAAAATCTAACATGGAAATAAAAGATAAATGAGTATGGAGAGAGTTATATAAAAATCCCTCTCTCCGCCCACAGCAGCACAGACCTGCTGTGTGTTATAACTTTAAACTGGACAAAATGTGTGCAACAATTTACACAGCTGTTACAAAACAGAATTATTTAAAGCCACAACGTGTAACTTTTAAAGGGCCCATATTATGTTATTTTCTGATCTATGTTCTAATGTTGTTTCCTCATCACAAACAGACCTGGAGTTGTGTTTTGTTTCATTCACACATGTTTAAAGCTGCGTTCAGACCGGGGTGTCACAGTGTCCAGTTTACATGCACAGTCTGTGGACACGTGTCTAGGGCGTCCTGCGTTTTTACGACGTGTCTTCAGGCGTCAGCGAGGTGCGAATCTGGCGTCAACCAATCAGGGACGACTCTCCAGTGACGTAGCGATGTTATTACCCGGAAAAAGGAGAAGAAAGAAAAAGACCAGGGAACCGGGAGCCACAAACACCATAAAACAAGAAATCTACACTGTGTCATTAGCGGAGTATAAATATATACTGTATACGCCACAACTGTCGAGCCGATCACTCTCTTGACCGGGAAAACAAGTCCCTCACAGACTGCAGCGGATGCCCTGGACGCGTGTCAAGTATTTTTCTCTCGTTTGTCCACGGTGTTCAAGACGTGTTTCAGGGGTGTCTGAACTCAAATGCAAAAGCGTCCAACTAGAGGCATACAGAAGGTTTTTTACGCCCCGGTCTGAACGCAGCATTACACACAAACCCTGCATATTTAGGCTATTTAGTTCTTTACTCAAACAGAAAACACTCTGTTGCACCTTGTGATGTCATGCAGTAAAAGGCTACAGGAAGTGCTCCATTGTGTTTTTATCTCCATACACATTCACTAAAATAATTTGGATAATTTCAGACCTGGAATTGCCAAACTCTACTGAACTGAAGGTAAAAGGAGCTGTTAACTTGAAAACTACCACCACATGACATCACAAGGTGGAACAGAGCATTTTGAGCTTTGGAGATGTAGACAGACTAATAATAAAGAGTTACTCAAACATGTGAATGAAACAAAACACAACTCCAGGTCTGTTTCTGAGGAGGAAACAACATTAGAACATGTCTTAAAACTCACAAGAGTCTATTTGGTGTAATATAGGAACTTTAAGATGAATGGACTGAATAATAATAATAAAATGATTTCACACCAGAGTCTTCTGCGTCCTGGTCGTCCAGTGGACCCTCGGGGACCCCCATCTCCAGACACCTCTTACTGTGGCCCTTGGACTTCATGTGCTTCGTCAAGTTCCCTAAAACAAATGAAATAAATCACATTTAGGATTAGTTTACGCATCAATTCATCAGTCAATCATAAAGCTTACAATTAATACAAGACCAAAGTTGAGTTCTGATCATTTAGTGAATCGGTCTGGACTTTTTCAACATCATTTCATATATTTTTAATCAAATAACCAATATAAAAAATATGCTTGCCGTTATTAGAGGGGAAAAAAATCACAACCCCTACATATTAAATGAAATATTACATTCAATAGGTATGCACTGTAAGATTGTAAGACTTTCTCTTGGTTGTTTTTCTAAAGTTGCTCCTCTTTGTGGCTCCTGCAGCAGCACAGTGGAGGTTGGTGGAGGTTTGTGCTCTGTGTTTCTGTGATTCACTGCTGGAGCCCACGCCTCACATCAGATCAGCCCACGTCCAGATCAACCTCTCCTGCTCTTCTGCCTCTGCTCCTCTGCCTCTGTTAAGCTCAAAATGCTCTGTTCCACCTGGTGATGTCATGAAGCGGTGGTTTTCAAGTTAACAGCTACCTTTTCCTTTAGTTCAGTAAAGATGGAAGATTACAGGGCTGAAATCATCTAAATGATCCAAATAATTCTAGTGAAGGTGTATGGGGTTAACAAAACAGTGCAGTAGTTCCTGTATTACTACTATCACAAGGTGGAACAGTTTAACTTCTTGGGTTCTTTTTTAAAGACAATACAGTAAAGTGTAAAGCGTCACCACCAACACCGGTGACAGTTCTGAAGATGCAGCAGCTGCAGCCGAAACGTGTCGACAAGGTAAATACACTTTATTGTATTGTCTTTAGGAAAGAACCCAAGAAGTTAAAGTACATAAGAAGACAAAATGAACATCTTTGATTTAGTAAGATGGAACAGTGTTTTCTGTTTGAGAAACAAACTCAGCTTAAATACTCATCTATGTTAAATGTGTGAATGAAATAAAACATAACTCCAGGTACGTTTGTGATGAGAAAAAACAGATCAGAAAACAGCTCAATAAGGGCCTTTTAAATGAATTCAAATGTATATTCAGTTCAGTCAAATCCGGTCTATGTAATCATCAAAAATGTATGAATTGTTTTTTCTGGCATAGAACTAGTCTGTTTGTGTTGCCTAAGATTCACCTACACAAAAGCGGTTATAATCTTAAACAGAGGAAAGGAGGAGGCAGTAGTTGCTAAGAGCAGCAGAGGGAACAGAGGCTGGCGATTGGCTAAAAATGGACGAATCGCTGTAAACAACTGCACAATGATCAATTTGGAAAGACAGATCAGACATAGCCTTTGGAATCACAGAGTGTAAACAAGAAGAGAGCTAGATTTCCAAAAGTAACAAGAGAAAATATATTGTAAAAATCTATTACAAATAATGTGACAATCCTACGTGTATCAGTGATTAACGGTGGTGGTGAAAACGGGGGCAGATCGGAGCAATGACTCAAACGTGCATGGATATCTAAATGCAACTTTGAGAGAGTAAATGTGAAGAAAACAACTATAACATGATTAAAAGTTCTGAAAAGTCGATGCCACGTGACGTGTCGTGTGAACTGCACCTTTGGTCTTGAAGGAGAAGTTGCAGTGGTTGCAGTGGTAGGGCCTGACGTCGGAGTGGGTCCGGATGTGTTTTCGGAGCATACTGGGCTTTTTACAGCGGATCCCACACTCCTCGCAGATGTACTTCCCTCTGCCTCGGCCCCGCACGTACACATACTCCTCGTTTGACTTGTACCTATACCACAGAGACATCATTTACACTTAATAGATATTTTAACAGCAAAACTAGTGTTATCACAATACTAAAATTTCAAACTCGATTTCGATACTAAGAAATAGACTCAATACCGATTCTGATACCACAATGATAATAAAAAAACTGAGAATGTGATTTCCAACATTAAATGGTAGCACTTTCTTTTCTATTCTCATGGGGCCTTATATCTGTGTAATCCTTCAGTGGTTCATGGTCATATACTAATCTATGTGCTCTTATACTTGTTCTGATACAGCTCATATATTTTAAGGTTCATTTCTGTCCTGTTAATGGGACTTTTTTGTATCGATACCTGCTCAAATGAGTATCTAGTTTCTGTACTAGTTTTAGAATCAGTTAGTATCTTTTAACAAGCCTAATAGACCTAATACAACTAGTTGACTAAAAACATGTCCTGTGCATCAATTAGTCGACTAAAAGAGTGGTGCAGACAAAAGCTCACAAAACAAAGTATCTATATGATCTGACCAAATAGCTTACTTAAACTGTACTCACAAGACAACAAGCTCTCAAGACAGCAAAATAAAGTATTTGGAAAGAAAAATACTAGTAAACTAGGTATTAAACTAGGTATATTCACAAGTAAAAATCAAAGGCACAATCAAATCCCAATTTACTCCATCTCCCAACAAATATAAGTTTTAGTTGGCCAAGACACAATCAACGACGCAACTAGTGACCTACAGCTATAAAACACAGACAGACAGTAAAGACAGTAAGTAAAAGTACAAGTAAATCAGTGAATAAAGCAGACATAGTGAACTGTAAGTTGCGTACCCTCCGTCAAATATCTTGACCCGTCGTGGTTCGCTCTTGGTGGACAGATCTTTGTCCGACTCGAGGCTGCTCTGGATCTCTGGCTGAGCTTTGGGTCTCACAGCAGCAGACTTACACTTCTGAGGCAATGGCACCTGCACAGAGGAGTAAACGGGAAGAAAATACAGACATAAATTAATACACAAATTTGTATATTTAAGCATTTTTGTACATTGCTGTTCAACATAACTGTCCCCATATATAATTTAGCAAGTTTGTTTTAACTAGGAATTTATTTGACAAATTATTGTTTCATGTGTTATAATGAAATAATCTGATGTGTGAACGTAACCAAAGTATTTTCACATGCAAATCTACTTAAAAAAAAGTTAAATAGAATCCTGATAAAACTGAAATTTATGTTGAATTTGTGCCAATTGTTGTTTCGTGTGATTTGATGAGGTATTAACCACAAACCAGGTCAACAAATCTGCAATCTGACAGTTAAACAGCAAGTTCCATGATCGCCATCCATCAAGTTCCATCATCATGCCCACACAAAAACAAATCAAGCAATCACAACAAAAAACAAGGAGAGAAAACCAAGACTAACATTATTAATCAAATCACCCTTAATTGATATATTAATAAAAAAAAAATTACCAACAGCTGCATTCATAAGCCTTTCTCACCTTGGGCATGACGTCCTTCAGCTTCCCAGAGTAGGACAGAATATCTTTGACCCCACTCGTCTTTATGGCCGAAGTGTAGAGGATTTTCTTTGAGCTTTGTTTCGAATCAAACAACGCCATCACCACCTTGGTCGGCAGCCCCAGTGGGTTTGGATTATTGGGCGAAACTGACCATGTTGAATAGGCCGAAGTCTTCAAATCCGTCTGCTGTACGTGAATCAATTTCCTCTTCATCAAAAAGCACCATGTGTACGTTGTTGTCGTTTTAAGACTGGGAAACGACAGGCGATGGCTATCTTTAGTATTAACAACTGATACCGATGTCGTTAGCTTCACTTGTCCGCTACTAAAACTGGAAGGTCTTATAGGAGATTTCGCCGGTAGCCATTTTTGTTCCTCAATTTTGTCTTGAGTTTTTGAAATGGGCATAGATTGGGTTGTAGTATTCAAAGTCTCTTCTGGTATAATTGTACATGTTTCTTTTTCAATTCCAGCGCTATCAGGTGACATTGGTTTAATGTCATCTTCACTAGTTTCTCCTTCTTTCTCTGTTTCAGATTTTGGTGGTGACAGTGGAGGTGCTTCTGTTTCTATTGGGCTATCTGCTGGTTCGGTCGTGCAAGTTTGTCTAACTAGCATCAGCTTTCTTTGCCTTGTAACTTCAGACATTTTCGAATTGAGATAATTTATCGATCTTCCATCCGTGAGGCAAGCTACTCCATGTTCATCTTTAGCGCGTTTTTGATGCTTCTCCATGTATATATCTAAACTATTAGCAGGGGATAGCATACGTTTACTTGAAGCGGTTGGCTCTTGTTGCGGGCATAGTGTTACAGATGCCAGCTTTTGCGTGCACTGTATTGGGCCACTTGAAGATGCTAGCTCTACGTTGCTACTGGGACTGCTAGCTGGTGGGTTTGTCAGATTCTCTTTCTTTGCATCATTTTTAATAGACTGCATTGGCATTACTACATTTTTGTTTGTTGGAGCTTGGTTAATTTGTTCATGCGTTATCAAAATTTGAGGTAGCGGTATGGCACTAACTTGTGACTGAGTTTCGCTAGTTTGCTGACTAGCTTGTTGCGCGACATAGACATTTTGCATTATTTCTGAAGATTTCGAGGTACCCAAAATTGGATTGGCAATGGGTATGGTTAAAACTGGCAGAGCAATTTGAGTTCCTTGCGTGTTTGAGAATGTAAAAGTTTGGCTAGCCCTAAGATTCGAGCATGGAAGTTGGTACTTGGGGACAAAGTTAGCCTTGTCGTCTTTTTCTGTTGGCTTGTTTTGCAAATTTTCCCGACAAACTAGGATCTGATTGAGAGGTTGTTGAGGTTTTTGGCAGATTTGAACTCTTGATGTCTGATGCCAGGGATGCGGAAGCCCATGAATTTGTGGTTGTAACGTTGGACTACCCAAGTTTATACATTGCACAAGCTGCTCATTCTTCTGCAAAGGCCTGTCTCCTGTCTGCAGCACAAAAGGTTGACTCATTGTATTCTTATTGGCGATATGAATTTGCTGTGGCTTTGATTGCGATAGCGAGTAAACATTAGCTACTTTTTCAAGTGATGCAACACTTTTACGAACAGGCTGTTGGCTTTCAGGACCAATTTTCAGTGACATTTGCCGTACCAATGGACCACGTCTTCTTTCAATAAGCGGTACTTGCGATGCGCTTTTGGGCAAACCAATCGGAGATGGAGACCTGCTTGGCGATACATTTCCACAATCAAAGGACTTACTTCGATGCTCAGTTGAAACCTCCACAGATGGTTGGGTGCATGTAATTTGTTCTGAAGCAGCACGACGCATAGTTCCTGGGACATTTAATGTGTTAAAAGCTGCAGGCAAGCCTTGTAAATCGGAATTTTTGTTGATATAGTCCGCTCTTGATGGACTTTCCGACCTCAAAGACTCCTCTCTGTCAAAAGATGCCGAAATACTCGATCCACGAGACAAACTACTATCCCTGCTAAGACTTCGGGACAAACTTGACTCAAAACTTGATTCGCCAGAAGATTGATCCATTTGCGCCAATCGGATTCTTTTCTTCTTAGGTGGCAACTTTTCCGCAGGTAATTTTGACAAACTTTCGCTTCTTTGCGGCCAGTTAAACTGATCGGTTGACTTGTCTGACGGATCTATGTTTTGTGAATCTGTCTCTCTATCTGGTTCTTCTGTTACAAGTATTTCAGGAACTTGAATATTGTTTTGACGTACAAGTCGGGATTGATGCACGGGAGTAGTTGGAATTTCAACAACTTTTCCTTCACTGTATTGCGTTACTCTTGTTTTTCCAAAATCTCCACTTTTAGATTTACTTTCATGACATGCATCTTTTGAAATATTTGCTACTTGGTTGGCTTTGGGCTTATTTGCAAGATCTTTTTCCATGTTTTCCACTGGAGATGCTCTATCCATTGATTCTGTCTCAAATGAATTTGGTCGACTTAATGAGTTAGTATGCCTTATAACTGATGTCCCACTTCCTTGTCTTTGCAACTCCCCTTTATTTGCAATTTTCGTCTCTCGTATCGGTGAAAGTCTTGCATCGGATGTACCTCTTGCTACAAGTTGAATTTGAGGTAGCTTTGCTTGGTTGTTTTTCGGTTGCACATCTACAATAACTGCATGAGGAGGAAATGTCCGGTTTGCAGTAGTTAACTGTCCCGAATCGAAACTAACCGAACAAGGCGGGACCGTATCTGTTGGCGACTGGTCATCCTCATCTCCTACGCTTTTCATTTTCATTCTACGCTTCCTGAAAGACGTTTGTTGATCAATTATTCCGGAACCAGACGCTGACCTTGAGATTATTGACTGTTGCATATGTACATGGAAAACCTCTGGCTCAACCTCTTTAACTGGCTTATTTTTTGGCCCATGCAATTCCGAGCAATAAAACTTCTTATGCGTTTCAAAATTTTCCAACTTCCTGTACCGATTCCGACACGTTTCACATTCGTACATTGTGCCTTTGTTTTGCAGCGGTTTCCTGGTTTTGTCTTGGTTGTGTTCGAATGATCTGCTACGTTGCATCAATTCTGTCAGATTACTTGGCGGTCCTTGATATCCCTCATCCATAGACCTCACAGTTGGAAGACCATGTCCATCATGACTTGTGGAAAAATCTTCTACGGCCACTTGTCGGACCAATGTTCTCGCATGCATTGCAGGATTTGGTGTTGGAGGTGCAGAAGAGAAGACATCATCGTTGAGTGGGCTAATTTTCTCATCAAAAGACTGGCAAATTCGTAATGGGTGTGGAAGCGGTGGTACATTGACTGGCAACACCGAGTGTCCCGGAGTAGCTGGCATCGAGTTACTTCTAGTTATTGGCAAGCAGTCCATTGGAGGATATTGCGAAGGTACAGAGAGCAAGAATACTGGTTTTGACTTATCTGTGGGTGTGAATGGCGATTTTGGGATGTCCGAACTCGAACTGGACCTTCTCCCGATTGGTTTAAGATCGAATTGAAAAGAATCTTTGAAAATATATGATTTGGGAGAGTCTATGCTACCTCTCCTTGACAGAGAAGTTCGCCTTGGTTTAACGCTATCTAGTTGTTTATTATCAACGACAGCTTCATTATCAGAAATCAGTTTAGAAATACGTTCTTCTAAAGACAATGCTTTTGGTTCTAATGGTGGTCTCATCTGCCCTGCTATTGGTCTTGCTTTTGGCTCAGTTTGCACATGCATTACTGTTGCAACAATTGGTGGCATACTTGGAAGAACATTTTTGTCAATTTCTACAGGTGGAGTTATTTTTACAAATGGACTTGGTGGACTCATAGCTTGATCAGCGCTTTCAGACCTGGAGAAGTATCCCGAATCGGTGCTACCCAAGCTTCTTGGACTAAGCAGGCATTTTGGTTGCTGCTGTTGTGAGAAATCAGTTGCTTGTTGTCTCTGGAGCTGCGCGTGTCCTCCCAGTAGTGGAGACTTGCATTGTTGATCCTCATCCTCACTTACATCTATAGACGCATTAGTCCCATCAACCTCTTTCAGTGAAGACAAAACTGTGACACTTGATCTTAAACTTGCCGACTGGAATTCGCGTTGACGTGCTGCTGCTTGCTCTGGTGCTGCCATAGTAACTCTTGGGCTATCCGCTCTCAACGGTGAAACATTTACAGGATAAACAACAACTTTTGGAAGCGCAGCCGTAACTTTTGGTTCGTGAGATTTCTGAGTTTGAATTTTGCAAGAATCAACCACATTTGATTGATCAACTTCAGCTTGGTTTAAACATTGCAAACTACTTTCTGAAACTGCTACGATACTACTTTGCGTCAAATCTTGTTCTAGTTCATGGTTACTACCTTCCTCGTCACTTTCTCCTGTATCTTCCGCCTCCGAATGCGTCCCTCCGCCTTTTTCCGACTCTTGGGATAATGACCCACCTCCTGATTCTGATCTCGCCATCAACCCAAGTTTAATTGCGTGCGCGTGCGATTTTTTGTGCTTGTACAAATTGCTTTTTGTTTTGAACGAGAATCCGCAGGTCACGCACGGATATGGGCGTTCCCCTGTGTGGGATCGGATATGTTTTAGCAGCACGCTTGGTTTGGCACATGCTCGGTTACAATATTCACAAACATATTTTCCTGGCTTCTTCGGCTTTTGATCTTTGGAAATCTGATCTCCGAAACTCATCACAGTCGCCATTTGAACTTGGTTGCTTCCTGGAGTTACTGGAACCTGGATAGAACTAGGAACAGTTGCGGATAAAGACTGGCAAGTTTGGACTATTGGTGGTTGGCTTTGAGGTAATGCATTTGACCCATGGGTTATTGCCACTGGTCCTGGGTTAAAACTCATTTGCAATCTTGTCTTTTCGGGATTCGCAACTGGTATAAAATGAGTCCCAGTTTGCAAAGTCTGTGTCCCTGCTTGCACTGTTCCTTGTATCGGCGCGGCTATGCCAATAAAATTCCCTTGTTCGTCAATGTAATAGGTTTGCATGTGTGATGACTGGATTCCAACGTTAAGTGTAGGCATAGCTTGGACTTCTCCGATGCTAGCTTGTGTGTTAACATTTGCAACTGGCTGATTTTTCCTTTCCGCTAATGTACTAAAATCAGGCTCCATAGCTTTTAGTAAAACATCTAGCGGTGCACTGCTATAAGATTCTTCTTCGTGTTTAGGAGACTGTGTTTTGGTAATTTGACTTGGAGAAGGTTGAGACATTTCTAAAGATGACTTCTCAATTTTAAATGATTGTGGGGATTTAGGTTCTTTTAATATCCGATCTAGTTCCGGAATTCCTTCTTTTGGGGATTTTGTAGTTGTCGGTACATTTTGGACATCCGTTTGTCCACTAGTTGGCGCTGTAGGGTGGTGGATGGGACTATTTGATGAGGAGGAGGAGCACAGCGGAGTAGTTTTGTCTGATGCCGTTCCTTGGACAGTGGAGTCACATGGCTTTGACTGTAAAGGTTTTTTCACTGGAGATTTTGGGATTTTCTTAAGCTGGTTGCCCGCAACGACCTTTTTCCTCTTCAGGCTCTGGGACTTGTCAACATTTCGGCGGCAGCTTTCAGACACACCTGAGAAAAAGAAAGAGAGCTCATGTTAGTCAAACCAGAGCCAAACATTAAAACTATAAACTATGTAACTTTTCTGGACCCCAATCAGCCTGTCTTCATGGAGATTGTTCTGGTGGTCATTGGTCATTGCTTTGCCTGGAATGTCTTACAGGCAACGTTTTAAACTTATCAATTTCTATGGAAACCAGAAGGTGACGTCACTAGGTCAAGTGACAGGTCAGAACTGTTAAGCAATAAAAAATAAAAAAAAAAACTTATAGAAAAATAGCAAGATATACAAGTTTAATGACATGCTGTGGAACATTTTAGACATAGCAATAACATCTCCATGGTGTTATGTAGACAGGTGGAGGACTATAGGCAAAAGAACATTTTCATGGAAATAAGCAAGAGGAGGCCAAATAAGAGTCAGGTTTGTGGGTTTGTGAAGATGCAACCTGCTCACAGTAAGGATGCATGTTAGTTTTCTTGTGCAATAAAACAACCAAAATGGAAAAAAAAATAAAAAATAAAAAATTATAATAATATTAAAGCCCATTCCACTGTCACTAAAGGATCATGCTTAAAAAACAAAAGTTAAGTTGTCAAGACTTTATGCAAATGTTGAAATTAGTTGAAGGGTCTACATCGTGCTTGTCTCCATGGAGATGTTATTGTTTGTTGCACTTATCACAGTTAAAATGCTTATTTTTCAGTATAATCTGAGAAATAAAAACCTAAAATTGAATAACTGCAAAATGGATATGTTTAATACCATACTGTGGAACATTCTAGACATAGAAGTGGAAGAGACCGTGATGATCAGCGCAGTGCTAACCATTACCGCACTTGAACATAAGTCCCCGTTTACTTACACCATTACAGCACCTGAACATAAGTCCCTGTTTACTTACACCATTACATCACATGAACATAAGGGACTGTTCACTTTACAGCACCTGAACATACACTATACTGCCAAAAGTATCACCCGTCCAAATAATGGAAATCAGGTGTTCCAATCATTTCCATGGCCACAGGTGAATAAAATCAAGCACCTTGGCCTGCAGACTGTTTCTACAAACATTTGTGAAAGAATGGGTCACTCTCAGGAGCTTAGTGAATTCCAGTGTGGTACAATGATAGGACGCCACCTGTGCAACAAGTCCAGTCGTGAAATTTCCTCGCTCCTAAATATTCCACAGTCAACTGTCAGTGGTATTATAACTTTCTTTGCCCACTTTCTGCAGAGTCAATCGCTACAGAGCTCTAAACTTCATGTGGCATTCAGATTAGCTCAAGAACACCGCGTAGACAGCTTCATGGAATGGGTTTCCATGGCCGAGCAGCTGAATCCAAGCCATAAGTCACCAAGTGCAATGCAAAGCGTTGGATGCCACTGGACTCTAGAGCAGTGGAGACGTGTTCTCTGGAATGATGAATCGCGCTTCTCAATCTGATGGACAAGTCTGGGTTTGGCGGTTGCCAGGAGAACGGTACTTGTCTGACTGCATTGTGCCAAGTTTGGTGAAGGGGGGATTATAGTGTGGGCTTGTTTTTCAGGAGCTGGGCTTGGCCCCTTAGTTCCAGTGAAAGGAACTCTGAATGCTTCAGCATACCAAGAGATTTTGGACAATTGCATGATCCCAACTTTGTGGGAACATTTTGGAGATGGCCCCTTCCTCTTCCAACATGACTGTGCACCAGTGCACAAAACAAGGTCCATAAAGACATGGATGAGAGAGTGTGGTGTGGATGAACTTGACTGGCCTGCACAGAGTCCTGACCTCAATCCGAACACCTTTGGGATGAATTAGAGCGGAGACTGAGAGCCAGGCCTTCTCGTCCAACATCAGTGTGTGACCTCACAAATGCGCTTCTGAAAGAGTGGTCATTTCCCATAAACATACTCCTAAACCTTGTGGACAGCCTTCGCAGAAGAGTTGAGGCTGTTACAGCTGCAAAGGGTGGACCAACGTCATATTAAACCCTATGGATTAAGAATGGGATGTCACTTAAGTTCATATGTGAGTCAAGGCAGGTGAGCAAATACTTTTGGCAATATAGTGTAAGTCCCTGTTTACAGCACCTGAACATAAGTCACTGTTTACTTGGCAACCACAGCCATTGTAAAGCCTCGAGCCAAACAACATTTATGGCGCTGACAACAAGAAAGCAGCCAACACCCATTCATCCACTCACAAAACAAGGCCATAAACCGAAACACTATTTCGCTTTCAGATCGCGCTTTCTGCTACTTTCTGCTGCTGCTGAGGAATTATACTCCATTATATTGTTATTTTGTCCCCTCTGAACTGCAGTTTCGTGGTATATTTTATTAACAGTGTTGACCCAAGACAAAAGCTATAAGTAGTTAATTGTTATCTGGCCTTTTCATTGCATTGCTCCTTACTCCTAGCTACATTATCTTAACTATTCTTACAATTTTGACCAGGATCAAAGAATGAATGCATGATAGTCTTTTTAACACAGGCTAGGAAAAAAAATGTGATTGTGAAGTATGAACTACCAATTATTTTATTATTTATTATTCAGATGACTGGTTGGCTGGTGCCCTGCTCTTGTGATACAGATCTTCTTTCCGGTCAAGCTGAAAACAACATTCTTCTGTTCTTTCTGCAGTTTTCATCTGTGCACAGTTTGCATTATGACTTCTGCTTTTCCTCGACCACAGTGAATGCTCTGACCGCGGCACACCCAGGGCCTCCCTCAAAGAGAGTGTAGGGGGAGGTGAGAGAGAGGGATCATGGAAGAGAGGGAAGAGGATGGGAGAGAGGGAGTGAAGGAGAGAGAAAGAGAGAGGGAGAGAAAACACAGAAGAGAGGGAGAGAAGGAGGGGGAATAGAAGAGAAAGAGAGAGAAAGGAGAGAGGAAAACGAGAGAGAAAGGAGTGGAGATGTAGACTGTTGCATAAGCCCCGCCCTGTCAGCGGTCCCAGTTGAGGAGGTATTTCCCGGAGCTCAGGATTCCCTCTGAGCTGCAGAATTAGAGCAGGAACGCCCCAGACTTTACATAACTCTGCTCCCACTGTAAACAAGATTTGCCACTGGGACCAGCTCAGGGGAGAAGGACGAGGAGGAAACTTGGGAGTCTAACCAGCAACTTCTGCACTATTTTTTATTTTATTTTTTATTTATTTTAAGACCTATTGTGCTTGTGTGTGCTCTGTAGTTATAATCTAAACTGCAATATTGACTTCAGGGTCGAAAACTGCAGCGTTGAAAGATTGATCAAAAATGCACAAATCACTCCAAATACAACGTCATTCAAATTCAGGCAAATGAAGAAATGAAGGAAAATCACTACAATATGGTTAAAAACGTCAAGTTTACATAAAATGACTCCTTAAATGTTTTGTATCCAACCAGTTTTGGATCTATAAAGAGTGGGCAATAGTAACTAAGTAAAAAATAAATTTATATTAGAGGACTTTTTAGATTCTTTCAACAAAAACAAATAGCAATGTGGTTGGCTACTTTTGTGGCTCACACACTCCACACAGTTCAGTTTTTAACATCATATCATAGGATTTTAACCAACTAAGAAGTGTGCAGGACACAAGTAAGGGACTGTTGGATTTTGTGAAATGAGCTGTTTGTTTTCCCGAATCCATGGAGACCGTGCAAGAGGCTATCTGAGAAGCTGGATGTGGACAATTGAGATGCTACAGGCTTTTTACGCCATATGTGGCAGCAAATGTGGCAGAAGATCTTCCAGAAGAAACACTTTGAGGGACTGGACCATTTCATTACCAACCGTAAAACCAGAGTGGAGTAAGAGTGAGGCCTTTCCTGTTTTGTTTACCTGGCGCCCCCTGGAGACTGCTGTGACACTGCAGGACACATTGGAGGGGCACTTTTGGTTCTTCCTCTCCTCAAACTGCCCTGACAGAGATCTGCTGACCCTCCCTGACCAGTCCTCCTGTTAAACTGCACTGAGACACAAAGACGACTGGACGCACAACAAAAAAGCAACATCAACTGCAACAGTATGCTGCAGCAAAACTTCCCTATGGATCAATAAAGTATCTCTCTCTCTCTCTCTCTCTCTGTTTATTTTCATCATCATCTTCTTCAGTAGCTTTCTGACCGTTTTGATATTCTAATTTTGCATTTTCAAAGCATTCATTTCAATATTACCTTGTAGACAAAATATTACACACTTCTAAAAGATATGGTTTGTGCAATTCTCTTCAAATGTATGCATGTTCTCCCTGTGTTACTGCGGCAGAGTGGTTAGTCTGTCTCCTTGCATAAAAAGGTTGTGGGTTAGACTCCTGATCTCTCTGGCTCTTTAAGCTCCTGCCCCCTGATGAGAGTGCTTCTTTAAACGGACAGTGACGAGGTGCTAGAGACAGATAATGAGACTAGTGCATTAGGCCTGTTTACATAACAGGACTTCAGTGAGACTGGGCTTTAGGAGTTACATGTTTAGTTTTAAAGACACACCTGTAACACTTTCACTTTCACGTTCTTACAGAGGAGAGCAATCGAGTTTTGGGGGGGGATTAGGGCAACTAGGACAGGCCAACTAAGTTCAACTTTCAAATATTTTTTTTTATTTTCAGTCACCTTTTTGCAGTCAGATTTTAATCATAGACAATATCACAATTGTTGTTTTGGAGTTATGCAAAATTTTTTCAAGCTCTCCAACAATTATTTTATATTAAACTGTGATAAATTTACTTTATCAACGCAAACTTTCTTAACAAGAAAATAAAGCTGCCCACAGACTAGAGAAGTGTGTTTTTTCCCCCTTACACTTGTAATGCGTTTTGTTCAAGTCTCTCAAAGCACTACACTGTAGTCATTATTCATTCATTCCATACTCTGTGGTAAGATACTATTGTAGCCACAGCTGCCCTAGGGCAGACTGACGGAGGTGGCCAATCTGCGCCATCAGCCCCTCCCACCACCAACATTCACACATACACACACAGCACTTTCATACTAGGCAAGGTGAGTGAAGTGTCTTGTCTAATGACACAACAGCAGAACCTGGTCCAAGTGGGAATCTACCTCAGCCTTTGGGTTGGGGGACCACAGCTCGAACCAGTGAGCCACGGTTGCCCCCGACTGACAGTGAATGAAGGTTTCCACTGTTGTTTGGCCATGGTACATCTCCATGGAGATAAGCAGGTAGAGCCACACGGCCAAGATACAAGTCAAATCTATGGAGAGGTGAGCCCCATTGCTTACATTATGCAAAGTGCATGTTTTTCAGGTATTTTTTTAGCAATAAAAATACCTGTAAAAGATTAAATACAATATAGATCATTTTTATCTTATTCAGCCCAAGTGTTTTTATTGCTAAAACATTACTTCAAAACATATATTTGTACTCTGAGCAGAGTTACCTTTCCACAGAATTGACCTGTAACTTTGACCTGGTTGAGACACTTGCCTTCATGGAGACCGATTGTTGAAGTTGAATTCAATACTGTGGAAGATTCTAGTCAAAGCAATAAAATTTCCATGGCGACAGGTACCAGAAAAGTGACACCTTCAACTTGAGGTGAGTGTGCTTCAATTTGCTGCTTGGTAAAGTCTTACCTTTCTGAGCGCTTTTGGGCTCTTTCAGCTCCTTTTGTGCTTCTTCAATTTTATCTGAAACAAAAAAAGAGAAAAATACAGTTTCACAGAGTCCACTTGTGCAGAGCCCCACAGAGAGAGCACACTTTCAGCTCGTACCGAGGAATTCATTCACTCCATCAGGAAAACATGAATGAGAAATTGTTCAAAGTCTGTGCAGGATGGAGAGAATACAGAGAGTCTGGGACACAGGGGAGCGCAGGGTCTTTCCAATAAAAAACAGAATCTTCCACTCTCTCTTTCTCTCTCTCGCTCTCTTTCCATGCCTCTCTCACTCTCTCTCTCTCTCTGCCTCTCTCCTTAATTTTACACAATCCGAAGAGGAAATTCACAGCTTAACACTTGACATGGACAATCTGAGACTGCAAAACATGAACCTGCACCAAGAAATCCAGGAGTTAAATACCAAAATCCTGAATCAAAAATTCTCAAAGGTTCATATGAAAACCATGGAAAACGAGAGGAAATCGATAATGAAAAGAAATAGTCAACTGAAGAAGGATGTTGATAGGGTGAAGAATTTAATGAGGAAGTAAGAGTCGATACTTGATAACTTTTTACTGACAGAAAACCTGAACCAAAGAATGCGGAAAAAGAATGAGCAGTTGCAGGGCATATATGAGGAACTGTACGTGGAAACGCAAGTCCGCAAAGTGGTGAACATGGTTCATCAGACGAGGGAGGAGGAGAAGGAGGACTTTGAGAGACTCATTGAGCAGAAAAAAATGGAGGTCGCCCAGATCGTTGGTGACACTGTCCAACACAGACACAATCCATTTATTATTCCTGATGGTAATACAGTAAGTATTTAAGTTACACTGTGTTTTTAAACTCCATACACCTTCAGTGCTATCATTTGGACAATGTCAGCCAGGGAATTCCCAATCTCTACTAAACAAAAGGTAGAAAAAAACTTGAAAACTATCGCTTCATGACATCACAAGGTGAAACATAGCATTTTGAGCTTTGGAAATGTAGACAGATCAGTCATAAAGGGTTACATGTGTGAATGAAACAAAACACAACTCCAGGTATGCTGCTGTTGAGGCAACATTATAAACATGACAAAAAGCTCATAAGAGTCTATTTCAACTAATATGGGGCCTTAAATTAACCCCAACCCGACTTCATGAACAAACCCTAACTCCAAACTCCTCCATTAACTATTCAGACCTGGTTAGTACTGGATGGGAGACATGTAATATGAACCAGGATGGAGACAGTTGAGAATACCAGGTACC
Organism: Taenioides sp. WSHXM2023; assembly: GCA_029959045.1. Taxonomy (NCBI): domain Eukaryota; kingdom Metazoa; phylum Chordata; class Actinopteri; order Gobiiformes; family Gobiidae; genus Taenioides; species Taenioides sp. WSHXM2023. The sequence goes on from CM057097.1 coordinate 3,656,335, forward strand.
ACAGTGGGGCGCCAGTGGATCTAGTACAAGCTGCTCTTGTGCCCTTTAGCAAGACACTTCACCCACACCATCCACCTGTGCTGAGCATGAATCATTAAGAGTGATTCAGGCCTAGTAACTACTTTATTAAGCCTAACCCTATTTCAACCAGACTCATTCTTCAAAATGCAAATGTTCAGAGCTTTTAACCATGTTCAGAGTTGTTTCCTCTCATTTACTCACCCAAAGTTGTATTTGGAGTAATTTGTGCATGTTTAAGTAGTCTTTAATCGCTTATTTTCAAGACTCATGTTTTGACCTCAACTCTCTTTGGGCACCGTAATCTCTGATTTGTTTCTTTTATTAAGTCATTTTAGATCAACTGTAAAAACATACACAAACTACATAAAAAGTTAATAATCTTTTAATTCTAAGAAAGTGAATACATCTATCATAAACAATCACCATTTCCCAGTCAAACCATATATATATATATATATATATATATATATATATATATATATATATATATATATATATATATATATATATATATATATATATATATATATATATATAGTCACTGAATGGATCACATTCGTCCTTCATCAGCCACCAAGTTCCACCAAAGAAGACTGTTACAACGAGGAGGAGGAAGTAGAAGCAGTTGTAGTGGCTGTGTTGGCCCGCAATCTTATCCAGCAATGAAGGGAGAAAACACAGAGGCGTTGGTGGGTGAAGCCCTGGCTGCAGGGACGTGCAGTTCTGGGACAGTATGAGACCCTGTTTCAAGAACTCGATCAGGACGCAAGGGGTGTGTATGGGATATGTAAGTGCCCGTAGGATGCCCGCACAAAGCCTCTTATTTCTAACATTCAGACTGCACGCAAGTGGCACACAAGGGCGCAAGGAACCCGCATTTATCACTTGAAGAGCACGTACGTGTCCCTTGTACAGTCCACCGGATTTGGTGTGCCCTAAAATTGAAAAATCCATACGACACACCTGCGGGTAGGGCTGAACGATCTATCGTTTTAGACCGAAAATCGTGATCTCAGACAACACGATTTTGGGATAGTTAAAGCCACGTTTTTTTGCAGCGCTCCTAACTGACACAGGTTTTGTTTTCGTCAACTATTTCACACATGTATGTCGCCTCCCTGCCGCACATCTGAGCTCACCAATCAGAAGTGGCAGCACAGGTCACGTGTTCTCGACTCCAATCAGTGTAGCTGGTCATCAGTTTCAGAAATGGCTTGCACATTTTCGTCGTACGGGCTCAACGAGCAGTCTACGGGCTTGCTATTTCGTGCGGGCCACTTGCGTGCCCCGTACGGGTTGAGCCATTTTTCGCCCGTAGACCGCCCGTAGCTAGTCGTACGGGCAGTTGTGACTAAGCTTTTATTTCAGTCAGGTTCTCCATAACAGAGCCTCATGTTAGTGCTTAGCTCATGTTAGCGTTTAGCTCATTTTAGCTGAGCTCCTCTGACATCATCCTTTCCTCATCCAGAACATGTGTGGAGAGTTAAACATGTGGAAGCCCAAAAGCCCAGTGATTAGGGCCCCAACAAAATCCCATTACAACCAGTTTAAACTACACAGATCCCATTTCAGTGTTATGTAACCAACCACAACCAAGACTGGACCAGGACAGGACCAGGACTGAAAAAGGACTGGACCAAGATTGGACCAAGACTGAACCAGGACTGAACCAGGACTGGACCAAGACTGGACCAGGACTGAACCAGGACTAGACCAGGACTGGACCAGGACTGAACTAGGACTGGACCAGAACACAACCAAGTCTAAAGGTTCAGGTTTGAATTGCGATCAGGTCAAAATCGCAACTTGAATAAATGTAATTAGCAAATCAAAAAGGCTGCCATTTTTTGTTGTACCATAATTTCCTCTAAAATCTTGAATTATTCTGCATAAAAGCTGCTAACCCTGTAGTTTAGATCTATACAAACATGTACTGAAATGTGATTCTTGTATTCATATTTGTCAGTTCAGATTTCTTGTCTTTTGGTCAATTCTTTTGGACGTATTTAAAATGTAAACTTTGAACAAAAAAAATATTAAAAGCGTAAATCGCAAATCTGATCACAATTGTAATGCTCATCCGAAAAATTACTTCTCAATATTTCTTTATATATACAATATTTTCCTCAAACTGCTCAGCACAGCGCGGTTTGGGTTCATTTCAGAAGTGATTTTGTGGTTGAAAATCTGGTTGGACGCCTGTAGGAAAACCGCAGGAGATTGAATAAAAGCGAATGGCGGTGTTTACGTTACAAATGACGAGCTCCGAAGTCCATTAAAAAGGGGTTTGTGGTGGGAGACAATTGGATAAAATCAAGATGTGGTGGATATAGAATTACCATAGGAGCGGAATGTTTTAAAATGTGAAAAAACGAAAAAGTTAGCAGAGGTTTTAAAAGGACACTGAAACTTTTCTGGCGGAGGGTATGGTCTTTCTGCGTGGAGATGTGATTGCTTTGCTTGGAATTTTCAACAGCCAATTACATGATACACCAATTCAAGTTACAGGTCAGATCTCTGGAGAGGCGAGTCCACTCATAGTAATAATGCAAGTTTTTCATGTATTATTTAAAGTACATATGATTTCACGTTTTTCTAATTATCTAATTATCTTTGGTTGGATAGTAACTGCATTTACATCAGTTAAGTAGAAGTACTGTATTTTTTTATATCAGTCTGGACCCACTGCCTCCGTCACGTCTGGAGCCAGATCCAAACATGGTTGTCCAATCAGATTTGTTTATTTCAGTGACACGTGTGAAACAGAGGAGCTCATTGGTTATCCATCATTTACAAACAAAATCACATTTCACTCTCCTGAACAGATTTTAGAGCTTCGATCATTGATTCTGTAGACATTCCTGGTGAGCAGCCATATTTGTTTTCATACGGACGGACCATGTGTGTCTCTGATTGGCTAATCCACCTGTCAGTCACGCTCATCTGACTCACCAGATTCACACTGAAGTCAATTCAATACATGGTGCACTCAAAGCAGTAAACATTAAAGCAGACCTATTCTGTGACTTTTTTAACCATGTTATAGTATGTGTAGAATCCCTCAGTCGTCCAGGTAGAATCCATGGCAAAAGGAGAAATTTAATTTGTCAACTGGACAGAGTTTATTTGGTCGAATACGTTTCGCAGCTCATCCAAGCTGCTTCTTCAATTCTGGTCAGACGCTGGTGGACACTGCTTTATATCTGCCTGAAGGGAGGAGCTAAATACAATGACATTACTCTGAGACCACAACACCTATTTGTTATAGTAGTTTCTTCTCAACCCTAACCCTCCGAAGTTGGATTTGTATTTGGAGTGATTCGTGCATGTTTGAGTCATCTTTAATCACTTATTTTCAAGATTGCATATTAACGATCAACTCCTCCAGTTTTATTTTCTTCAGGATTAATTTTGGTCCAAATGTAAAAAAATGCTCTGCTCTAGTGTGATGTGCAGTTATCCACAGGAGGGGCCCACAGCATGTGGCACTTTGTTGTGATGACGTTTACGGCCACGTCAGCTCCACTGGACGCCACAGAGACAAGAACGAGAAAGTCAGCGCACTTGTTTCTTTTATGAAGTCATTTTTGATGAATATTGAAATGGAAAATTATAACATCACAATCCACAAATGTCATAGACTAGAACTGTAGAGTACAGAGTTAACATAAAAATCACACATTTCCTCCTGTCTTTGCCCTCACTCTGCCCGGCCCTGGTCTCTGTCTGTGTCCCAATTAGAAGCATCTTTACGTGGGCTGTGTCTTGTGCCCGCTCCCCTCACTGTCATGACAACCACCCATCTCCAGCTCTCCTCTGTCTCTTCCTCCTTCCTCCCCTCTTGGTCCACACCTCCCTTTCTGTCCATTCTTTCTCCTCTCTCATCCTCTCCTTCCCCTACTCGTCTCTCTCTTTCTCTCCCCTCCTCTCTGTCTATCTGTGTCTCTCATTCCTCAACACTCTAGCTCTCCCCCCTCCATTCTCCTCCTTTCTCGCACTTCCCTCCTCTCTTTTTCCTTTCTGTATCTCTCTCTCTCCTCGCTTCCTTCTCTCTTCATCACTCCCCTTTTTCTCTCCGTTACCATCCCTCTTCCCTTCTCTCTCCCTCTTCATCTCTTCTTCCACACACACACACACACTCCCTCCCTTCTCATTTTACTATCTCTATCTCTCTCTTTTTATACTTCCCCTCTTCCCTAGCCTCCCTCCATCTCTCTCATCCTCACTTTCCCGTATCTCTTTCACTTCTTTCCCCTCCATCTCTTCTTCCACTCCGCTCCCTTGCTCACTCTCGTCTTTCTCTCTCCACTCCCCCTGGCTCCATCTACCCCCTCCCCCTCTTTCCCTCCTCCTCTCCCTCTCTTTCTCCATCCCTTTCCACCCCTGTCCATTCTCTCTCCCTTGTCTCTCCCCTCCTTCCATCCCTCCATCTCTCCCCTCCCTTTCCCCTCCTCTTCCCACTCATCCGTGTGTTTTTCCGTGCGGAGAGGTAGAGAGTGATCAGAGCCTCTCCCTGGGGCCTGCTGTGACGTCTACGCCCACACGCGCACCATTTACACCCCAAAGACAGGCACATGTCCGGGGTGCGGTGACGTCCAAGGACCCCTGAACGCTGGAGGGAGAGTGGACGCTGTGGAGGGATCTCTGATGAGGCTGTGGTGGTCGCATTTAGGGGAGGAGAGGTCTACAGCCAGTCCTCCGTCAGAAAAAGAATGTGGTTTGGAGCAGACGCAAGACTGTGGTGGAAGAAATGTCACTGTTTTTTGTGTGTTAAATTGCTCTGTTAAAACCTCTGTATTGTTTTTGTTCATTAAAATTAATACTCAAAGCCAAATTAATTACGATTTTGAGGGAAAAAAAAAAAAAAAAAATCTGCAATAATAGCAATTCCTTTTTTGCCAATTTGTCCTGATCTCACTGAACAGATTCAAAGGTTTGTCACATGAGGAATAAATTTACAACATGGACATCAGTAAATCAAACATTTTTAAGGGGAAAGTTTCTAATGATTTAATGGGATTTAAACTGATTCATACAAATTGTTGTTGGATGCAGGACTTTCTGGGCTCTTACTCTTATTATAATCTTATAATACTCTTTTTACATCAATTTATATGTCTAACCAGGATATCAGCTGAACTGATATTTGGAAGCCAATATCCAATCCAGCAAATTTTTCAGTGTTGACACCAATATCAGATACCAGTATCAGATCAATGCATCCCTAAGTTCTGTAAGAGATAATACTGTGTAATGTATTTCAGATTGTATTCATAATGAACTGTATGGAATCAAAAATACATCTCTTCTGCAGTAGAACTTCATTCATGACACACGTGCTTAGCTCTTTCATAAACCTCCACCAATATTCTTGGTCAAAATGAGCAAAAGTTCATTTTCCAGGGATCTAGAATCTTAAGTAACAGATAACCTTATGCCCTGTCAATCAGCATATTATTTGCACTGTCGTTCTTGTCTCTTGTTTATAGCTGTGATTTTATAGTTTATTTTATAGTTTATTACTTATTTTTCTATTTTATTTTGACTTGTACATATACATTTATTTTTATGATTATGTCTCATTTGACACGTGTCTCTTGCTCTTTTTGCTACACCATCTATTTTTGTTACTCTCTGTTATTATATTATATTGTGATGTTTGAGCTACTGTGTCCAAATCATTTCCCTTGTGGATCAATAAAGTTTGTCTAAGTCTAAGTCTAAGTCTGCACATTTCTGCGATACTTTATGAAGATGTGAGTCTGGTTCAGATGGGTGTGATTGACAGGTGGTCCATCTGTATCAGTAAAAAGAACATCACAGAGGATTGAAAAACATGGCGGATTTCTGCAGAATTAAAGAGAGAAGCACTAAACTTAATATAAAAACAAGTACAAATGTCTTCCCATGTTTACACGTTTAACACTTGTGTCTGGTCCAAAGCACAGTCTTTTCCTGACAGAGGATTGGCTGTGGTCCTCTCCATTAAAACACCCAAAATGATTACTGACCATTAGAAACGACTGACTCCTTATCTTGATTAAAATTTGATTAATTTTCATATAAATTGTCTTTTACTGAGAAATCCCTCCCAAAACTGCTGTAAACTAAATGTAAATGTAACCACAACCAGACGAAAGCACATTCTGAACTGTCCGGATGATAATGAGAGCAGAGACAGCGCGGCGGACATTTTGGCTCCTGTCACTGAACCATCTGCCTGTGGACACAACACTAGCCACGCGCCGCCGCTAAAGCTGTCACACTGTTAGCCGCCGCTACGCTAACACATTTCCCACAGTCCCGCTGGGTCCGGCTCGAGCCCAAATGGCTGCCGGTGGCAGTTTGTGACGGGACATATGCAGCACGTCACTGCTTCAGATAGAGAGGGCTGCGAGTCGTTAGCAACAGGCTGGGTTTAGCTAATGTTTCAGTTAGCTTCTCTTTCTGTTGTTGCTCCTCAAGGTAAAAAAACAAAAGGGCTTGAACGAACGCTGATTCACAGTTATTTAAACTTTTGTATTTATTTATTTTTTGATTCATCAATTCATCAGACGGAAAGTTCAGTCTGAAGAGAGATGCGTCTTATGTTATTCTGTGGAAGGTTCTAGAACATCTCCATGGAGACAAAAAGGTGCATTCCCTCCACACGGTCGAGCGTCAGGTCTGTGGAAAGGTAAGCCTGGTCACTCCAAGTATAAAAAAGTACAATGATTTGATTTCAGTTCAGTTTGTGCATGAATCCTTATACAGTGGGGCTTTAAAGCTACAGTATGCAACTTTCTGGATGTGGTTTGGCACCTGCATGATTCTATGGAAACAGAAACTTAAAACTATACTTTGGAACATTCTCCGTGGAGATAGATATGTTTTATGTCATGGTGTGGAAGAGAGCCAAAGAAACATTTCATGGAAACAAGCAGGAGGAGGCCCGACTCCAGGCCAAAGAAGAGTCAGGTTTGTGGAGATGCAGCCTCACAGTAAGGAGGGATGTTTTTCAGTGCAGAGAGAGGGAGGGAGGGAGGGAGAGAGATAGCAATAGAGAGACAGAGAAAGAGAGAGGGAGAGAGAGGAGGCTGTGGGCGGAGCTGCAGCCGTGGAGGACAGCGATTATAGCTCCGCGTGGGAGACGAGTGAGGAATGGATACAGGAAGGGAGCTGCGGGGGAGAGGAAGAGAGGGAAGAGAGGAGTAAGAGGAGTGACAGAGAGAGGGGGGGGGGCAGAAGCAAAGCGAGAGACGGAGAGAGAAAGAGGGAGAGAGGGAGGAAAGGATACAACGAGAAGGGTGCTGCAGAGGAGAGAGAAAGAGGGAGGGAGAAGAGGTGGGAGACTGCAGCACAACACAGGAAACACAACAGGTGTCAGGGTAGAAGACTAAAATAAAACTGGAGCTAACCAAGGACTGAACCAGGACTAAACCAGGACTAAACCAGGACTAAACCAAGACTAAACAACCAGGTCTACACAAGGACTAAACCAGGACTAAACCAAGAATAATCCAGGTCTAAACCAGGCCTAAACCAGGTCTAAACCAGGACTAAACAAGGTCTAAACCAGGACGAAAACAGGGCTAAACAAGGACTAAACCAGGGCTAAACAAGACCTAAACCAGGTCTAAACCAGGACTAAACAAACAGGATTAAACAAGAACTAAACCAGGATTAAACCAGGACTAAACCAGGACTAAACAACCAGGTCTAACCCAGGGCTAAACAAGGACTAAACCAGGTCTAAACCAGGAATAAACAAGAACTAAACCAGGAATAAACCAGGTCAAAACCAGGCTTAAACCAGGTCTAAACCAAGTCTAAACCAGGTCTAAACTAGGACTAAACAATCAGGTCTAAACCAGGACTAAACCAGGACTAAACCAGGTCTAAACTAGGACTAAACTAGGACTAAACCAGGACTTAACCAGGTCTAAACCAGGACTTAACCAGGACGTAACCAGGACTTAACCAGGACTTAACCAGGACTTAACCAGGACTTAACCAGGACTTAACAACCAGGTCTAAACCAGGACTTAACAATCAGGTCTAAACCAGGACTTAACAATCAGGTCTAAACCAGGACTTAACAATCAGGTCTAAACCAGGACTTAACAATCAGGTCTAAACCAGGACTTAACAATTAGGTCTAAACCAGGACTTAACCAGGATTTAACAACCAGGTCTAAACCAGGACTTAACAACCAGGTCTAAACCAGGTCTAAACCAGGACTTAACAACCAGGTCTAAACCAGGACTAAACCAGGACTTAACAATCAGGTCTAAACCAGGACTTAACAACCAGGTCTAAACCAGGACTTAACAACCAGGTCTAAACCAGGTCTAAAACAGGTCTAAACCAGGACTAAACCAGGAATTAACCAGGAATTAACCAGGAATTAACCAGGAATTAACCAGGACTTAACCAGGACTTAACAACCTGGTCTAAACCAGGACTTAACAACCAGGTCTAAACCAGGACTAAACCAGGACTTAACCAGGACTCAACAACCTGGTCTAAACCAGGACTAAACCAGGACTTAACAACCAGGTCTAAAACAGGTCTAAACCAGGACTAAACCAGGAATTAACCAGGAATTAACCAGGACTTAACCAGGACTTAACCAGGACTTAACCAGGACTTAACCAGGACTTAACAACCTGGTCTAAACCAGGACTAAACCAGGACTTAACAACCAGGTCTAAAACAGGTCTAAACCAGGACTAAACCAGGAATTAACCAGGAATTAACCAGGACTTAACCAGGACTTAACCAGGACTTAACAACCTGGTCTAAACCAGGACTAAACCAGGACTTAACAACCAGGTCTAAACCAGGACTAAACCAGGACTTAACCAGGACTCAACAACCTGGTCTAAACCAGGACTAAACCAGGACTTAACAACCAGGACTAAACCAGGACTTAACCAGGACTCAACAACCTGGTCTAAACCAGGACTAAACCAGGACTTAACAATCAGGTCTAAACCAGGAATAAACCAGGACTAAACCAGGACTAAACCAGGACTAAACCAGGACTAAACCAGGACTTAACCAGAACTTAACAACCTGGTCTAAACCAGGACTTAACAACCAGGTTTAAACCAGTTCTAAACCAGGACTAAACCAGGACTTAACGAGCAGGTCTAAACCATATCTCCCCCGCACACAGTATTGAGAAAGGTATGCGTGATAGAATAGACCACAGTGCAACATGAATTTACAAGAAATGTATCACCATTAAAACCGAAACTAAAAGTGCGGCTAACGTCAGACCAGAGACGAGCTCACACCTGCCTCACTCTGTTGTGGTTTTCTTTTTAAAATCAAAGTTCAGTTCATAGTTCACGCTCTAAACATGTCATGGGGCAATTTCATCTGAGACATGGTGGAAATCTCAGCTTTTACACAGAAAAAGACCCCATGGAGACACAGGGAGGGCATCTGAACATATTTGTATAGGTCTGAACTACAGAATTTGCATCATTATTCACTATAGATTTTAAAAGATTCACTATAACTTTTTTTCCCTATAGCTTTGTCTAGAATGTTCCAAAGTATACCATTACACTTATCCATCTCAATGACCAGTCACCAGGCCTGGTTTCATCTCAGATCTGTGGAGAGGCGAGCCGACCCACAGTAAGAATGCATGTTTTTCAAGGTATTTCTTAGCCATAAACCTACCTGCAATTGAATAAATGCAAGATAGGGGAGCTTAAAGCCATACTGAGGAATATTCCAGACAAAACAGCAGCATCAAGAAGGTGGACCAGAAAAGTTACACAGCACAGCTTTCATTTGAAGTATTTAATTAGCTCATTTTGTTACTGATTGGAGAAATATTTGTAATTAAGTTGATTTCGATACTCAATACCAATTCTGATACCACTATGATAATATAAAACCCTCTTTCTTTAGATAATAGAATGTGATCTTCTACTTTAAATGGCAGTACTTTCTTTTCTATTCTTTATTTTCTGTTCCCATGTGGTCTTATATGTGTGTAATCCCTCAGTGGTCCATGGGCGTATACTAGTCCATGTGCTCTTATACTGTGAATCAGACTTTTTTAGTAAAAATGAGCATCTAATTTTAATATTTTTGACAACCCTAACATTCGATTCAAATCAGGGACACACCGATCCAGCTTTTTCAATTCGGATTCCAAAATCAATACTTTGGCTTTACAGATCTGCCACTACCCGATATTAACCGATGCCAGTGTCCGAAAAACACACCTATTTCCTTAAAACACAGTTACATTATTACACAAGAGCTCCGACTGTGTTATGTATCTGTTATTTATCCTTGAAATCACGACTGAACAACTTTACACGACGAAAAGTTCAAACATCATGAGACGTTTTGGGAAATCAGCCTGTAAATCGTCTCATTACATCCGATTAAAGGCCCAACCAGGATAACGACTTTAACCGATATTACAGAACCGATGCCCGATCCAGGAAAATGTTGGACTAGTGATTTCGACGTTACGTGATAAATCCTTGGACGGTCTCGCGAGGCTGGGTGTAATTTGGTGGTGGAGGACTGGGTGTATTCGAGAAGGTGACGACAGAGCGTTCTTTTGTCCAAAACAAAAGAGTTTTTAAAAACAGCTGAGTGAGTCAACAGAACCCGATGTGCTCCACCTCCTCCACATGTTGGCCAGCCACAACCTGTAATTATGCACTGAGCGAGCAGCATGATGCCAACGCCAGCTAACTACTCCAGATACTCCAGGTTCACTAAGCCTGGTTAACGTAACACGCCCCTGCAGCTTGAATCTAACTGAGAGATTTAAATCAAACATAATTACACATTGGATTTAGCTCAAATTCTTGCCTAATTTTCCAGTTTGACAATTTTAGAATTTCACTTCGAGGTTGGACAGGGGCAGCAGATGTGATATTGGTGATTTTTACATTCTGGAATGCGATGATGTCGTACTCTCAGATGGGGGACAAGAGACAGATTTCCCTAATAACATTTCCCTAATAACCTTTAATAACATTGTACTAAAATATCCAAAAAGTTTATTCACAAATCTTTATGAATGTAATATTTCTACTAAATCTTGCTTGCTATATTACAACAAAAACCTACATTTAACTTTTATCTGTATGAATTATTGGCCTATAGGACGCTGTGATGTTATCTGAAACACAGCAATATGCAGAGGAAATTTCATAACTGTTACCTAGCAACCGTACTGTAACAATAGCCAAAACATGTCTCATTTACATAACTATTTGTATTTGGTCAAAACAGGCTATATTGTTATGCCTTTATCCCTAAGGTCTTTAAAGATTCACTGTGTAACTTTTCTAGTGGTTAACCTGCAAATGTCTATGGAAATGCAATTGCTTTGTAGACAATGTTCCACACTATGGCATTAAACTGGTCTATTTTCAGAGACACAACCAAGCAACACTTTTTTTTTTTTTTTTTTTTTTTCATTTTGCAATAAAAACACCTGTAATTAAATACTGTTTAATGCCACACTGCGGAATGTTCCAGATAAACAATAACATCTGCACGAAAAGCATAAGATGGACCCACCAGAAATGTTACACAGTGCGCCTTTAAACCACAAGATTTGAATTGGTTGGTTGAAGTGTGTTATAGTTATTTCTTTGACTATTATACAGTCAAAAAGGAGAAAAAATCCAGAGTGTGGCATTATACTTAACGATCGGTGGAGCCAATCCCTGACTTTTCGTTTCTATTTTGACAAAACCAGTTATGCAATCCACAAAGTTCAAAGTTGAGCAATCACAAGAGTAAAGTCCAGAGTGTAGAGTCTGTGATAAATGTGGTGATGTTACATGAGAAGACACACAAACATGAGAAGACACGCAAATGTGAGAACACACACAAACATGAGAAGACACACAAACATAAGAAGACACACACACGAAAACACACACAAACATGAGAAGACACACAAACCGGAGAAGACACGCAAACCGGAGAAGACACACAAACCGGAGAAGACACACAAACCGGAGAAGACACGCAAACCGGAGAAGACACACAAACCGGAGAAGACACACAAACCGGAGAAGACACACAAACCGGAGAAGACACACAAACCGGAGAAGACATACAAACCGGAGAAGACACGCAAACCGGAGAAGACACGCAAATGTGAGAAGACACGCAAATCTAGAGAGTACAAGATTGAGCTTAGGCAGTAGTAGCAGCAGTAGCTGTAGTAATAATAGTAGCAGAGGCAGCAGCAGCAGCAGCAGCAGCAGCAGCAGTAGTAGTACAGTAGTAGTAGTAGTAGTAATAGTAGCAGCAGTAGTAGTAGTAGTAGTAGTAGTAGTAGTAGTAGCAGCAGTAGTAGCAGTAGTAGTAGCAGTAGTAGCAGCAGTAGTAGTAGTAGTAGTAGTAGTAGTAGTAGTAGTAGTAGTAGTAGTAGTAGCAGAGGCAGAAGCAGCAGCAGTAGTAGTAGCAGTAGTAGTAGTAGTAGTAGTAGTAGTAGCAGCAGTAGTAGTAGTAGTAGCAGTAGTAGCAGCAGCAGAGGCAGAAGCAGCAGTAGTAGTATTAGCAGAAGCAGTAGAAGTGGCAGTAGTAGTAGCAGCAGCAATAGTAGTAGTAGTAGTAGTAGCAGAGGCAGAAGCAGCAGCAGTAGTAGTAGCAGTAGTAGTAGTAGTAGTAGTAGTAGTAGTTTATCTGGTCATTTACAGCATTTCGAGGGTTTACACAACAACCCTTCAGAACCAGAATGAACAAAAACTGAAATACTGAAGCATGTACGTGATAGTCCAGTACTAAATACCTGAAAAAGCGTACCACGTCTGCAGTATTTGTGTACTCTGTAGTAAATATATGAAGTAGAGTGTAGCAGTAGGATGCAGTAGTTATTGTGTGTGTTTGAGATGGAGTTTGCTTGGTCTCCACCCCCTCAGCTCCTCTGCTCTCCCTCCTCCAACGACTGTGGGCGCTTTACATAATCCAGGCCCAATACGCTGTCTCCACCCGCCCCAAATGTTCACTGACATGTCTCTAACGCACCACAACAGGAAATACAAATATAAATATGTTTCCACCCGCCCAAAAAGTCAACTATTCTATCTCTAACGCACCAAAACAACAACTATAAGAATATATCTCTATCTCCACCCGACCAAAATGTTCACTGGCATATCTCTGACGCATCACAACAGAAAATATAAAAATACAAATGTCTCCACCCGCCCAAGATGTCCATTACCATGTCTCTAATACACCACAACACCAAATACGAGCCCAATACGTTGTCCCCACCCGCCCAAAATGTCCCCTATTCTTTATCTAATGCACTACAACAGGAAATACAAATATACAGATGTCTCCACCTGCCCCAGATGTCCACTATTCTATCTCTAATGCACCAAAATAACAAATAAAAGAATAGAAATCTGTCTCCACCTGACCAAAATGTTCACTAGACTCTCTCCAAGGCACAATATGTTGTCTCCACCCACCCAAACTGTCCCGTACTTTTTCTCTAATGCACCACACCAGAAAATGCAAGAAAATACAGATGTCTCCACTCGCTCATGATGTCCTCTGTCCTCTCTGTAACGCACCGCAACAGAAAATACAAATATACAAATGTCTCCACTCGTCCAAGATTTCTATTCTTTTATCTCAAGCCTGATACGTTGTCTCCACCCGCCTAAAATGTCCACTACTCTTTATCTAACGCACCACAACATAAATTTCAAGTCTTACTTCTGTGTTTACCCGCCCACGATGTTCCCTATGCTCTTGAACGCACCACAACATCAAACACAAGTACACCCCATGTTAAAGGTGCAATGCAACTTTCCCGGTGGAGGGTCCGGCAACTGCTTGTTTCCATGGAGATGTCTTTGTTTTGCCTGGAACTTTCTACAGCACGATATTAAACGTAGACATTTTCAGGGAAGGAAGGGACAGGTCAGGAGTCACATTTGTAAAGTGTGCGCACGTACAAAAATATTACGTACGTGACTTTCCATGTTAAGTTTATGATCTATTAAAAAAAAACAACAAAAAAAAAAACAACACAACTTTACATGAAAATAAGCGGTCTGGTCCAAAAAACTTCTGAACTTTGGACTTTGAGATGAGACAGAAGAAAATCGGAGCTCAAAGAGACAAAAACTGAGCAAGTTTGTGGAAGTTTGTGGAAGTTTAGATTTTGTCCCTACACTTTTAGTAAGAATTCTACGTAAACTTTTACAAATGAGACCCCAGATCTGTGGAGAGGCGACTACGTGGACGATGAGAATGCATTTTGAGCAGTAAAAACACTCCAGATACAAGCCTTTGCAATTACAATCTGTACTTTTGTCTTCATTATAAAACAATATGTAGCATCTCAAGGGGCTAATAAAACATGAACAACTGAACAAACGCAAAATAGCAATGGCAAATACACAAATAATTGAGATTATGAAAAAAGGAAATTAAAAAAAAAAAATCACACTCAATCGGCCCTATAGGTCCATGGCACGACTAGGACTGAACAAGGACTTCACCAGGACTAAACCAGGTCTTAAACGGGACTAACCCAGAACTAAACTTGGACTAAATCGTAGCACTAACCTTGCGTGTCTCAATCAGTGTTTTCTCAATGACTTTTCCATCCGCAGCTCCACCTTTCATTCACACAAACTCTCAAATTATTCCACAGCTTTTTCTTTCCAAATGATTCCGATCACAGTGCGGAGGCAGAGGAGCTTTCCCAAAACTGGAGAGGATTTTACAAACAGGAAGATGGAAAATTAGGAGTCGATTTTTTTTTTACTCTACTAAACTTGAGGACACCTTGACATTCATTTTAGTTTTAGAACTTAAGAGGTGCACTGTGTAACTTTCTGATTGGGGGTCCGTCACCTGCTTGTTTCTATGGAGATGTCATAGCTCTGCCTGGAATGTTCCACAGTGTGACATTAAACAGCTCTACTTTACATTTATTCAATTACAGGTGGTTTTATAGCTCAGAAATCCCTAGAAAAACAAACATTCTGACTGTGAGTGGGGTCCCCTCTCCACAGATCTGACCTGTAACTTGGTTTGGTTTGGTCTCCATGAAGATAAAAAGGTTTTATGCCATACTGTGAAACATTCCAGGCATTCCAGCAATAACATCTCCATGGAGAAAAGCATTTGACGGACCCTCCACCAGAAAAGTTACACAGTGCAGCTTTAAGGATTGCCTAGGCTCCAGAACACACACTTCTCCAATACTTTATAAAGATGTGAGTCTGGTCACCAATGACTCTCCCCCAGTTCTGTTGATTGACAGTAGGATTAGCCAATCAGGGACATGCATGTCAGTCCATATCAAAACAAATACGGCTACTGAAGAGGAAAAAATAGATGAAAAAATAGGACAGAAAAACATCTGGGATTTCTCAGAATCAGTGAGCGAAGAACTGAACTGTGTTCATCTGAGGTGAGAGAAATGACTGAAATAAATCTCATTGGACGATGGTTAAACACACAGAGGTACATCAGTCTGGACATGCCAGGAAAACTTAAAGGTGCAATATGTCACTTTTCTGCCACTTCAGGTCTCCATGGAGATGTTAAGATTAAGCGACATTAAATATATCCATCTTCTTTGAGACGAGAAGATGATACCATGAAGCCAAGTTACGGATTAGATCTATGGAGAGGCGACCCCACTCACAGTAACAGTGCATATTTTTCAGTGTATTTTTGAGCAACAGAAACACAAGTAATTGTTTGGTTAAGATTAATGCCACACCAGGAAACTTTCAAGGGAAAGCAAAAGTCAGTAGTTTGACTCCAGCTCAGACATACTGTGTACATTGTGGTTGTGTCAGTGGGCAAGACACATCACCTGCCTGCAAGTGTAGCTGTGACTGACACTGTACTATCCACATGGAGCACTGCAATGACGTAATGCCACAGGGTTGAACAACATGCACTGCAGACGGGAAACAAGGAGACTTTCAACTCACAACAACTATTTTTAAAAGCACATTCATTATAATTGAGCCAACGTCACGCCATACGATGAGAAATGTGAAATTACAAAAAACTGAAAAAAGAAAAAGAAATCTCATTCAACAAGTGGGTGATGTAATGCCGCATGAAAACATTCAATTAGCAAAAAAATACTCTTTAAAAGATATATACTAAAAATGTACAGACTAAAATAATGTTACACTGATACAAACATATTTTAAAAAGTAAAATAATAAATAACTAATGCAACAAGTGGGTGATGTGATGCCAAAAATAAAAAAATAAAAAAATACACTGATACGAAACAAATATTATCAAAATTAGCCATAACTCTACGATGTGGTACATTTAAAAAAAATATTTGAAAATTGCATCCAACCTTTGCAAGCGTGCAATGATGTAATGCGGTAAAAACTTTGACATAAAAATAACCAAATCAAAATTAACCACAACCGTAATGGCTTGGACATGTTCTTCCAATGTTTAAATAGTCCAAATTAAAAATATAAAATTACAAAATGTCCCTCCAACAAGTGGGTGATGTCATGCAAAAAAAAAAAAAAAAAAAAAAAATGCAGAAACTTTGGCAAAATAAAATGATTTTTTCTTACCATTCACATTTGTATCTCTCCAAGCTGATCTAGTTTGGTCCTCTCTGCTTTCGATGTTTGAAAACTGTCAACTGGGGAATACCTTGAGTACTTATCCAAGGAATGTCTGCTTTCCTACCTCCTATCTTTGTTTCCTACCTCCTAGCTCTGTTTCCTAGCTCCTAGCACCTTCTCCTCAGTCACTAAACTACGCTCAAAACAATACACAAGCCTAACGTCTTTCGCTGTGCACTCTCATTCCACTTCTGTACTGTAAGCGAGCGTTCTCCTCTCCGTCCCCTCTCCTCCTCCCTCTCCTTCTCTCCTCCTCCTTAGCTTATTCCTCCTCCCATTTTGAACTCAGGGAAAGCCCTCTGTCTCCCTCCTTCTTTCTCTCTCAGCAAAAGCCAAAACAAAGCGTCTAAAAACAGATGCGCGCTGCACCGTTCAGGAGACGAGCGTCAGCATGCCAGATTAGCGGGTAACCTACTTGTAGCGCGGGCTAAAAATATCCCTCCATCATTAGCATTGTCACTGATCCTATCTCCCGCTCGGGCTAATGCTAGTGCTAATAATGGTACGGTGGAAGACGGGAGCAGACGGGAGTGACAGGAAGAGAGAAAGAAAGAGAGAAAGAAAAGAGGGGGGTGAGAGACAGAGGAAGAGAGGACGAAGAATTATGTAACACGAGTGGTCCAATGAGGTCCGAGGAGATGCCTGATTGGAGACGGTTGGAGACACGAGAAAGAGTTTGTTGTTTTCAGACAGAAGGGAGCAGTGTCCCTCTTTACACGGAGCAGATAGAAGCGTTTTTCAACATATTATAGTGTTGTCCCCTCGTCAAAAACTCATCTGGAATTGTATTTTGCTTCATTCACGCTTGTTTCATTAATCTAATAATCCAAAATCGTCTTCTTGGAGCCTAAAAAATACTCCGTTTGCATTTTACCTGTTTAGTTGCGTCGTAGATAAAACTTCTACACAGTATTTAGGCCCAAGATTTGTGAAATGTGAAATACTAAAGTCATGGTGACCAAAAGCATGTTAAAAAGGGAATTAAAGTCACAAGAAAGCATAAAAAATATGTATATGAACTTTTAAAACTGTTTTTACTTGAACCTGAGAGCCCTGCACAAGAACATGAGCACAAATGGCAAATAACTTTCTTGAATCTTGAATCTACAAGACAAAAGTGACGTAATGTAAAGTCAAAATCACAATTTGAACATTTGCTATGATAAAATCCTAAAGACACACAATAATAATTTGGTAATGTCATGCGCCAGCAACAGAAGGAACTGGAATATGAACCTAACAGACACATGGACAACGCAATCCAGACTCCTCAGTGTCTGGGAATCAAACCTGGGACGTTCTGGTTGAGAGGCTAATTTGACTGGAAAATTAGGGTCCATGAAGTGTCTTGCTCGGGGCACAACAACAGTCTTGCAGTAACACGTTTCTAACATTTATCTCTCAGACAGAGTGTTACAGAGATGGAAAACAGACATGGCCTAACCAAACCAGACCCGTGACTCAGATCCACGCAGCGTATTCTCCGTAAGGTTCACAACAACACATGAAGAGCAGATGAACAACAGATGAGAGATAAGAGAGTTTTTTATGAATGAGACACGTGAACTCACCTGAAGTCACCTAGCCACACCTGAGGATTACTCACACCTCAGATCACGAAAACAAGCCCGGCTCCAAACTTAACCTGGTTTATAGATTCTGACTCACTCAAACTAACAAAAGTTCCCACCACTTCACTCTCTGTTCCTCGTTACAACAACACTGGACATGGACTTTGATGTAATGTGTGTGGGTATGTGTGTGTGTGTGTGTGTGTGTGTGTGTGTGTGTGTGTGTGTGTGTGTGTTGAAATAGGTTGTCAAAATTCTGAAATCAGATACTGAAACGAAATAATAATTTGAGCAGGAAGTGAGACTAAAAAAAGTCCCCTGCACAGGACAGAAGTGAACCATTCCTGAATGTCTTTAGAATGATCTTGAGCTGTATCAGAACAAGTATCAGAGCACATAGACCAGTATATGCAATCCTGAGTCAGTGCTAGTGCAGCCTCTGCAGCTCAGGGAGGGGATTCTGGAGGTTCTGAGCTTCACATGAGCCTGTCCATAAACTGAGAATGAGACTAATTTGGATGTGTCTCTATCTGCAGGTTAAGGCTCTGCATGGAGGTTCAAATGGGATTGTAATGCATTTGTCTGCAGGATACAGACAGCTCCTTTAAGTGGAATTATAGATGCAAGATTTGTAATTTTTATGATCACAATTACGAATTCATAAAGGCTCCTGTGTCTCCATGGGCTCTTATTCTGTGTAAAAGCTGCTAACTGTAGTTTAGACCTCTACAAACATGTCCCTGTGTCACGTTTGGGCAGTATTTGCAGTATTTTTTCCAGTTTTTTTAATACAAGTTATTCCTATGTGTAAGTTGCCCTCCCTGTGTGTCAGATGCCATCCCTGTAGTAGTTTTAGTCAACCATTATCTCACTAGTTTGAGTTTCTCCCTGCGATTCCCGTCTCCCATGGCAACAGCAGAAGTCCCCCACTCTTATGCAACAGGATCCTCCATCTCTCCTCGCTCCCTCTCTTTCCCACCTTCTCTTTGTCTCTCTATCCTTTCTTTCAGTTTCTTCTCTTTCTAACCCCCCTCTCCCCCTCAACTTTTTCCCTCCTCTATACATTTCTTCTCTCTGTCTCACTCTCTTCCTGTACCCCTCCCTTCCTCTCTCTCTTTATCTCTCTCACACTGCTTGTCTTTCTTTCTTTCAGTCTTTTCTCAAATATTAAAAGGTGCTGTACCTGATTTTTACTGTCTTTAAAAACATTAAAAAAAACAAAACTAGTTCATTTTAAATCGTTTGCAGTGGTCCAAAGTTATTTCTCACTTATTCTATGCATTCTGAGCATCCCTATTCTAAACCATGATGAGTTTATAAGCACTTTTCACAACTTTAAGAGGCCGTAAGTGTCCGTAAAGCTAACAACAACTAGCATGCTAACAGCACACTTCATGATTATCTGACAATCTTTATAATTAGAAACGAACAGTAAACAGTGGACTTATTTTGACCTCAAGAGCTGCTTATACAATATACTGTAGCTGTACTCTGGCAATATTGCTCAAATACATGGGTAAAAATGTTGATATACAGTCCCTTTATTGCTCCGGACTGACTGACTTTCTGGTTGTTTACGATGTGCACGGTCAACAGAATCCTGCTTTGAAAACTTGCATTGAAAATCTATTTGTAGTAATTAAAAATACCAAAACTGTGCAGCTCTACTTTACACCTTGTTTTAGTCGGGTTATTGGTCTATTGATACTTAGCAGTGACATCACGCTGGGGGTGCTCTACATGTATCCCTATGGTGGAATGCGCTGAAGTTCCCATGGAGACTTGATAATGCACACATTAGCAAACAGCAAAAAAAATAAATAAATAAAGGTTAAAGATTGTCTGAAAATGAAATGGATTTAAAGAGCACCTTTTCAGAAGCCTGTGATCAGTCTGGGCGTTCATGGTCCTGTTTAGGAGTTTGATTTTCAGCAAAAAGGTGAGAGTGACTCACTGAAAAACTGTTGGCTAATGCTATCTTGCTTGTGACTGTAATTTTATGTGACAGGGACTTGTTTCACAGCACAAATAGTTCCAACTAAAGCAGCTCTTTCTGGTTAGGTTGTGTTAAAATAAAGCTCCAATTAAAATCTAACAAAGCCTCAGACAGAGCAGAGCCTCCAGTTAGCACCACACCCCGAGGGAACGCAGATGACGTCGGCTGCGGAGTCCGGGTCGGCCCTTCCTCGAGTGCGGACGGCCCCTGTGACGGCGGCTCGTGTGGACTCAGGGTAGTTATAAATAGCAGCAGAGGGAAGCCTGCTCTGCGTCGTGGTGCTCGGCTTTAGTCATCCTCACCCCCGAGGACATGTGACCGCAAACACGCCACCTCATTGGACGGCTCGGCGCAACGGGAGGTAACGGGGAGCTCTGATTGGACGGTGTGGGCTGTGATGGAAGTATGCAACCCACGCAAAAAGAGAGAGGAGGAGGGACGGAGAGAGAGCGAGAGAGAGAGCAAGAAAGAGAGAGGGAGAGGGCATAGAGAAAGAAGGAAAGAAGAAGAGAGGAAGAAGGGAGAAAGAGGGGAGAGAGACTTTGAAGGAGGAAAAGAGGAGAGGGGGAGTAGGAAGAAAGCAATAGAGGGGAAGAGAGAGCAAGAGAGAGAGAGAAAGGAGGACATAATGAAGAAAGGGAGCAAGACTAGAGAAAGGGAGAGAATGGTGAGAGAGAGGGAGAGGGAGAAGCCCAGAGTTGATGAGGCTGTGTTTTTAGCGGATTAAACCTACAACATTTTAAGAAGAAAAGAGGAAAGAGGGAGCGAGAGGAGGGATGGAGCAGGAGAGAAGTGAAGGTGTAAAGTTCAGACAGAGAGGAGGAAAGTGGAGGGTGGGTAGAAAAAATACGAGAAAGAGAAAGAGAGAGTGAGGCTAGGTGAGAAAGTGAAGGAGTGTAAGAGAATGAGAGAGAGCGAGAGAGGGAATGAAAGGATGAAAAGCATGAAAGAGGAGACAAAGTGAGGGGGAGAGTCCACGGAGGGTTGATTGGGCAGTTTTTTAAGATGAATCTGCCCACAACATTTTAACATCTGCAGAAAAACACGCAGAGACGTCACTGAGAGAAGAGAGGGAGAGGTGAAAAGTAGAGAGGGAGAGAGAGAGAGAGAAGAGGAAGGATGGGGTGGGGTAAAAGAGGGGAGGGAGAGAATGAAAATGAAGGAAAGGGAGAAAGCAGAGGAGGAGGTCTGACGTAGGAAGGAGGAGGAGAAGTGGAAGACAGAGGAGGCGATGGAGGATAAGAGGAGGAGGAGGTAATGGAGCAAGAAAAGGAAGCGTCTGGGGAGAGGGAAGCCCAAACCTTAAACCTCGCAGATTTAAAGGGACAGGTTCACACTGACGTAGCTCTGTGTTAACAAAAATAAACTCAACAACAATTATTTGGACTTTTTGTGTATCGTGTATGCCTTAAATCGCCAGCGTCGGCCGATATTTTGTTTCGCACAATCTGCTGCAACGAAATGCGACCGCACACTTCTCTTATGGGTCTGCGGTACAAAAATGGGTTTGGGGTTAGTTTGTAGTAAATATAAATTACGTAATTGGGGAAATAATCAAAACTGGCCCTATATATTGCCCAAAAATATCAACAGAGCTTTTTTGGCAATCGGTTGCTCTGTATCGGCATCGGTTGATCGTAATATGGCGCCTTGAAATTAAGTGATTAAAGATGACTCTGAAAAGTAGGTGTAGAATAGGTCTGATTTAAGAACATTCTTTTAACTATTCATCAGTAATTACAACAGAACTGGCGGTAGAAAATTGGATCATGAACACTACGTTTCTACTTTTTAATTATTGTATTTATTTAAAAAAAAAAAAGTTTCAGTACTTTTACCTCTGTGTCATTAAACCTCATTCTAACTTTTCTCTTGTTTCTATGGTAACTGCTCTTTCACAGCAGCTGCAGACGGCGCCGCCACCTGTCCACACGCCTCCTCTGCGCCTCCTCTTTCCAAATGTGTGTGTGTGTGTTTTATTTTTTTATTTTTTTCAGTCCATTCATAAAGTTAGATTTCCCTTTGGTCAGCTTTTCCACACTCGTAAAAAGTCCTGCCCCAAATACGTCACCTGTACAGTACAAAGGGCCTTATGTGCAATATTTGTAAGCCTATGTTAACACTGGCACATTTACTGTTAAAGGTGCACTGTGGAACTTTTCTGGTGGTGTCATTTACTCAATTACAGGTGTTTTTATTGACAAAAAAATGTGTGATTTGGTGGCATCATTTGCTGGTTTCCGTGGAGATCGCTTGACGGCTTGTAACTGAGTAAATGATAGATAAGTTTTATGCCCTACTGTGGAACATTCCAGACTAAAACATATCCATAGAAGACTTCAGACCCTCCATATAAAAAGTTAAAGATTCCCTTTAATTAGACTTTCAATAATTTACTTAAAGGGTTCATAT
Source organism: Taenioides sp. WSHXM2023 (assembly GCA_029959045.1). NCBI lineage: Eukaryota > Metazoa > Chordata > Actinopteri > Gobiiformes > Gobiidae > Taenioides > Taenioides sp. WSHXM2023. Next base: position 3,678,964 of record CM057097.1, read on the forward strand.
GACGCTATTTTCTGATCTGTTCTAATGTCGTTTCCTCTTCACAAACAGACCTGGAGTTGTGTTTTGTTTCATTCACACATGTTTAACACACAAACCCTGCAGATTTATACTTCTTAGTTCTTCCCTCAAACGGAAAACACTCTGTTCCACCTTATGATGTCATGTGGTAATACAGGAAGTACACACCTTCACTAAAATCATTTGGATCATTTCAGCCTCAGAATTGCCAATATCTACTGAACTAAAGCTAAAAGGAGCTGTTCACTTGAAAACTACCACATCATGACATCACAAGGTGGAACAGAGCATTTTGAGCTTTGGAGATGAAAACTAAACACAACTCCAGGTCTGTTCTTGAGAAGGTAACAACATTATAACATGGTTTAAAACTCACAAGAGTCCATGTTCCATCCATCCATCCATTTTCTTCCGCTTATCCGGGGCCGGGTCGCGGGGGCAACAGTCTAAGCAGGGACTCCCAGACTTCTTTCACCCCAGACACTTCCTCCAGCTCCTCCAGGGGGACCCCAAGGTGTTCCCAGGCCAGCCGAGAGACATAGTCCCTCCAGCGTGTCCTGGGTCTTCCCCGAGGCCTCCTCCCGGTGGGATATGCCTGAACACCTCCCGAGGGAGGCGTCCAGGAGGCATCCGGAACAGATGCCCAAGCCACCTCAGCTGGCTCCTCTCGACGTGAAGGAGCAGTGGCTCTACTCCGAGCCCCTCCCGTGTGACTGAGCTCCTCACCCTATCTCTAAGGGAGTGCCCAGCCACTCTACGGAGGAAACTCATTTCGGCTGCTTGTATCCGCGATCTTGTCCTTTCAGTCATTACCCAAAGCTCATGACCATAGGTGAGGGGAGGAACGTAGATTGACGGTAAATCGAGAGCTTTGCTTTTTGGCTCAGCTCCCTCTTCACCACAGCGGTCCGGGACAGCGACCGCATCACTGCCGACGCTGCACCAATCCGCCTGTCAATCTCACGCTCCATCCTCCCCTCACTCGTGAACAAGACCTCGAGATACTTGAACTCCTCCACTTGAGGCAGGGACTCTCCACCCACCCGCAGAGGGCAAGCCACCTTTTTCCGGTCGAGAACCATGGCCTCGGACTTGGAGGAGCTGATCTTCATCCCAGCCGCTTCGCACTCGGCTGCAAACTGCCCCAGTGCACACGGGAGGTCCCGGTTCGATGAAGCCATCAGGACAACATCATCTGCAAACAGCAGAGATGAGATCCTGTGGTCCCCAAACCGGATCCCCTCCGGCCCCTGACTGCGCCTAGAGATTCTGTCCATAAATACAATGAACAGAACCGGTGACAAAGGGCAGCCCTGGCGGAGTCCAACATGCACCGGAAACAGGTCCGACTTACTACCGGCAATGCGAACACAGCTCCTGCTTCGGTCATACAGGGACCGAACAGCCCTTAACAAAGAGCCCCGGACCCCATACTCCCAAAGCACTCCCCACAGGACCCCATGAGGGACACGATCGAGTGCCTTCTCCAGATCCACAAAGCACATGTGGACTGGTTGGGCAAACTCCCATGAACCCTCGAGCACCAGATGGAGAGTATAGAGCTGGTCCAGTGTTCCGCGGCCGGGACGAAAACCACACTGCTCCTCCTGGATCCGAGGTTCAACCATCGGCCGGATTCTCCTCTCCAGTACCCTGGAATAGACCTTACCGGGGAGGCTGAGGAGTGTGATTCCCCGATAGTTGGAACATACCCTCCGGTCCCCCTTCTTAAACAGAGTCCATGTTGTGTATCTTTTTTCCTTTTTTGGAGGATTACACTGCTATAAGTTTTATTTTCATTATCAGCTCTTTTTTCAGACCATTTTAAAAGTTTGCAATCATTTCTTTCTATTTCTCAATATACATCCGTATTGCAATATTTTTTACACGTCTCCTACTTCTAAGATACACAGCACTTGTGAGATGATTTGAGTTTTTGTAAAACTTTAGAAAATGAAACAAAATACACCATGTTAAAACAGATGCCCTTCCCGAGGCTACAAGTTTTATATGATCAGAGCTCAGAAAGTCCATGTAAGGAGGTTTGGTCTAATCATAATCTTTATTTAATCTCGGAACATTAGCGTTGTCTCATTAGGCAAAGTGCAAAAGCTTCTACACGACCACAGCCTAGAGGAAAAGTCATTATTGTTTTTGTGGTCAGTGGCATAAATTAGTTACAGTATTATTGTTTATCATGTATATTTACTTCAGCAATATACTGTACTTCAAAATGTATTATTGTGACGGGCCTAGTCCTGTGTTACGCAAAACGGACTCTTGTGAGCTTTAAGTCATGTTATAATGTTGTTTCCTCCTCAAAACAGACCTGGAGTTGTGTTTTGTTTTATTCACATGTTTGAGTAACACTTTGTTATTAGTCTGTTACATCTCCAAAGCTCAAAATGCTCGGTTCCACCTTGTGATGTCATGTAGTGGTAGTTTTCAAGTGAACAGCTCCTTTTACCGTTAGTTCAGTAGAGATTGGCAATTCCAGGGCTGAAATCATCCAAATGATTCTACTGAAGGTGTATGGAGTTTAAAAACACAGTGGAGCACTTCTTGTATTACCACATGACATCACAAGGTGGAACTAGGGCTGGGTACCGAAACGCCGGTAAGTACTAATACCGAAAAACTGTGAAAAACGTTCTTTCGGTGCCAGTTTTCGGTTCCTTGGCTCTAAATGCGAGTGTCAATGAGCCAATAAATACACCGCAGAGATTTCACAGCAGCAGGTGCTCAGGCGTCACGACTGCGCCCTGAACAAACTCAAAGGCACAAACAGCACTCACGTTTTACCATAGTCCTACATATGTCCAAACAAAGAGCAGTGTGCCATCGTACGTAAAACAGAAGAGCTGAAGAAACAGCGTGCAGCGTGAAACTTACATCTACCTGAAAACACATCCAGTCCTTTACAGTGCCTTAAAGTCAAAGTGCAATAATAAAGCTACAGCTATTCAGTCTGTAGTGTACACGAAAAATTAAAGCCAAACATAACATGAACTAAACTCCTGGTCCTGGTAAAAAAGTCATTTCCAAATAAGGGCCTGGCCACACCGCACGTGTATTCCGCCCTACGCGAGCATAAAAACTGCAACTTTTGGACATGTATTTTTTAGAATGCATTAAACGTGAATGAGGACAGCCCCACTGTCCGCGCTAGGCGCCCGTATGGAGCAGCATGTCCAGCGCATGGACATTTCAGAAAATAGGATCCAGTCTTTTTTGATGCTCTACGTGAGCGTAGGCGTGTATCTCCATCAAAATACATAGGAAGAATGCATCTATTGTTCTGTTTGTGTATTTACCATGAGCACAGTGTGTTCCTGGGGCAGTTAAGTGTGGGAATATCCAGGGCGGAGCATGTGTAAAGATGCAGCCAAACACGTAAAGTTGAAGCCAAATTGATAATATGAACCAAACCTCTGCCAAAATCCTCCTACTCGTCGGTCCTGGTAAAAGTGTAATTCATAAATGTGGTGTAGTGAATACATCCATTGTGGTGCTGGGTGCGTACAGATGCAGTCAAACAAGAGTATGTAAAAACTCCATAGTCCTCCTCCTCCGTCTAGGTAAAGGTGCAGTAGAAGCGTAGTTATTCAAAACAAAAAGCATGTGCTTCGTGTGCTGCCTTTGATATAAAGAGCGGTATACGAAGAAAACTAAAGTGAAACTTAAGAGTGTGTAAGTCCACACCAGGATCAGCAGCTCTGGTTCATTTGCATGCACATTTGTATGGAGTTGAACCTTGTATTGTACCTACTCTGTTTTAATATATGAATTAACAGTTATGAAGTAAATCAAAAATTGAAAAGTACTTTATTAATAATATTGGTCATTAATTTCTATTTACAAAAATACACACACTGAAAAAAGAAACGTTCAGGAACCGGTATCGAAAAGCAGGTATCGTTAAAGTATTGGTATTGAAAAAAATCAAACAGTACCCAGCCCCTGGTGAAACAGTGTGTTTTTAGTTTGAGAGAAAAACTAACCCTAACCCTACATCTGCAGGGTTTGTGTGTTAAACATGTGTGAATGAAACAAAACACAATTCCAGGTCTGTCTGTGATGAGGAAACATTAGAACAGATCAGAAAATTGTTTCTGGCGAGTAAAATAAAAAAAAAACAAAAAAAAAAACAAAAAAAAACAGTGAAGCTAAGAACCCACATGACTCAAACTGGGGAATCCTCCAGTGAGGTTAGCGTTAGCGTTAGACCGGTTTGGACATGTGGTTTGTTGTAGCGACTGTTGCTAAAAGCTGAAGGGATGAACCAGAGCCTGAGGCCACAGAACATCCCCTCTGTGTTTATAAAGGAAGAGAGGGAGCGAGAGGAGGAGAGAGGGAGGGGGAGAAGAGAGGAGAGACAGAAAGAAGGGTGAGAGAGACAGAAAAGACGAAGAGAGAGGGACGAGAGAGACAGAAGGACGAGAGAGAGAGGGAGGGTAGTAAGAAAGGAGAGAGGGAGAGAAAGAAGGGTGAGAGAAAGAGAGAGGCGAAGAGAGAGGGACTAGAGAGACAGAAGGAAGAGAGGGAGAGAAAGAGGGACAGAAGGGGTGAGAGGGAAGGAGAGAGAGGGAAGGGAGAGAGAGACAGAGGAGGAGAGGGGGGGCAGACAAGTGTTTACAAGGGAAGACACGGAAATATTGAGAAAGGAGAGAGGGAGGAGAGAGAGGGAAGTCCCCGTTCTCTGTTTACTAAGAAAGAGCTAGAAATACTGAGAGAGGGAGGAGAGAGAGAAAAAGAGGGGAGGGTGTGGGGTAGGGGGGGTCGGTAGAGAGAGTGAGGGCAGGACAGGGCACGTTAAAGGGAGAGAAAAAAGAGAGAGAGAATCCTCCTAAAGTTATTCCTGTCAGTGACTTCTGTCCAGTCAGCAGAGTCCGGAAACTCCTCTCTCTCTCCACAACAGCCTGATGCTTATCCCTCCCTCCCTCCTGCTCTCTCTCTTCCCTCATGTTTACTTCTCTCTCTCTCTCTCTCTCCCTCTCCCTCTCTCCCTTTCCTTCCTTTTCCATGCTCTTCATCAGTAAGCTCCTGGTTGCAGCTGGTATATTTAAAGAGGTCCAGGACCGAAAGAAAGAGAGAGAGAAAGCGAGAGATGGGAAAGGGGGGTAAGATGGAAGAGAGGGAGCAAAAGGGAAAGGAGAAACTCATGAATAAAAGTAAACAGACAGGAGTAAGAGAGAGAGAGAGAGACAGACAGAGGAGTGGGAGCTGGGTAGAAGGAGATAGAGAGACTGGAAAGAGTAAGAGAGTGAGACGCAATGACGAGAGACTGATGAGAGTGAGAGAGAGGGAGAGAGAGAGAGAGAGAGAGAAGAAAGCATAAACAAGAGAGATATAGAAAGAAAGGCAGAAAGGAGAGATAGAAAAAACAGGGGAGAGACACTAGCAAAAAAGAAAGAGAGAGAGAGAGAAGGAGAGAAAAAGAGAGGGACAGATAGAGCAGTGAAAGAGTCAAACATTAAACTGGACAAAGGGTTTTATACATGAAAAGCAGGAAAGGCGGCAGTTCATTCAGAAATTCAGAAAGGAGGTTGGACTTACAGGACCGGACGACACGTCTGAAGGGACGGAAAGAGATTTTAAACATAAAACTCTACGTTTTTCATTTTTCTCTCTTTTTTTTCCCAACTCAAAAACAGGGTGATGCCACTGAGTTTTTAAGGGCAGTTTCTGGCTGCAGGTGTTCATGCACAGTTTAGTCTTTGTGTGGAGAGAGAGAAGGAGAGGAGGAGAGCAGAGAGGAGGGGAGGAGAGCCAGAAGTGGGGGTAAAAGAAAGGGAGAGAGTGAGTGAGAGTGGGGGTGAAAGAAAGAAAGAGAGTGAGAGGGGGGGCTACAAGAAAGAGACGGGGGGAGGTAAAGAGAGTGAGAGGGGCTAAAAGAAAGAGACAGAGGGGAAGATAGATAGAGAGAGAGGGAGAGAAAGAGGGGATAAAAGAGAGAGGAGCGTAAAAGAAACACAGAGGCAGGGACGTGCAAAAGAAAAGAGAGGGCGAGAGAAGAAAAAGGAAAGAGAGACAAAAAATAGAGAAAGGGAGAGATGGAAAGATGGTGTACAGAGAAGGATGGGGAGAGGGAGAAGGAGCGTTAGCATGCTGCTTTACACTGAGCAACAACACAACACAGAGCGGTGAGCCAACACTCAACCACTGAACCACAGCCAAGAAAGACAGATAAACAGGGAGAGGGAGGGAGGGAGGGAGGAGGGAGGAGAGAGGGAGAGAGTGGAGAGAGTGGAAGGATGTGGGGAGGGAGAGTGCATGGAGAGGGGGGCTGAAGAGAGGGGGGAGAGAGAGGAGGACACGGGGGCTAAAGAGAGGAAAAGAGGAAAGAGAAAGGAGTAGAGAGAGAGGGCTGAAGAGAGGCGACAGGGAGGAGGAGAGGGGTAGAGCGAGAAGAGAGGAAGGACGAGAGGAGAGCTAGATGAGAAGGGGAGAGAGAGGGGGGTGTAGGGATGTGGGGAGGGAGAACGAGAGGGAAGAGAAGTGAAGGGGAGAGAGAGAGAGAGAAAAGGGAGAGAGGGGAGGACAGGGGGCTAAAGAGAGGAAAAGAGGAAAGGGAAAGGAGAAGAGAGAGGGGATAGAGAAGCAGGGGAGAGACGAGAGAAAGAGAGAGAGAGGGAGGTGAAGGGAGAGAGGAGCTGAAGAGAGGAGAGAGGGAGGAGGAGAGGGGTAGAGGGAGAAGAGAGAAAGGACGAAAGTAGAACTAGATGAGAAGGGAAGGGGGTGTGGGGATGTGGGGAGGGAGAACGAGAGGGAAGAGAAGTGAAGGGGAGGGAGAGAGACAGAAAAGGGAGAGAGTGGTTGAAGAGAGGAGAGAGAGGGGAGGACAGAGGGGCTAAAAAGAGGAAAGAGAAAGGAGAAGAGAGAGGGGATAGAGAAGCAGGAGAGAGAGAGGGAGGTGATGGGAGAGAGGAGCTGAAGAGAGGAGAGCGCGAGGAGGAGAGGGGTCTATCTCTCCCCTTTTCTAGGTCTAGAGGAGAAGGGGAAGAGAAGGGGAGAGATAGAGAAAGGAGAGAGGGGCGTGAGAGAGAGAGGAGAGAAAGGAGGGGAGGCAAAGAGGGAATAAGAGGAGAGAGCGTGTTAAGACAGGAAGAGGGGAGAAAATGGAAAAAGGCGAGAAGGATAGACAGCAGAGGGAGGGAGAGGAAAGAGGAGAAGGAGAGAGGAAGGAGAGACAGAAGAATAAGAGGAGAGGGAAAGGGAGAGGGAGTGAGAAAAAGAGATATGAAGGAGAGAGAGAGTGGATCTATTTATTCCGGTGCGAGGGTCATTAAACATAAGATGATATTTTTAAACTGAGATAACGGCGGGTCACATGATGCTCCAGGCACTGAAATTAACTCCAGAAAGTGTTAACACAGCAAACTGAAAAGCATCACTCATTCAGAACTAAGATGTAGAATTTGGTTTCGATCTGACGCCAAATAGGGATGTGAAAAGTATCGGAAAAATCACAGACAAAAACAAGTATCGAAACCAGCTTCTCCTTTGAGTGGGTATAGATACTAAAAAGTCACATTCATGGCACAGAAATGACCCTTTGCTGAACTGCTTCGGTATGAAGACAGTTTGATTGACAGCCTTGTTGCTAAGCGCCCGCCCTGTCTACCAGCAGGAACGTAACAAAAACCGAAATATCGTAATATTCGATCATCAAAAGTCTCTCAATAATATCGTGGGCCATCACAACATATCGAATTATACGTTTTTTGCTTAAATTCATTGTTATGGCGCAGCAGTAGCTAAAAAAAACAGAGGGAACTACATAGACCATAATGCTTTGCTGTTTCAGTCCAATTTACACGATGAAATAAGTGTTATAAAGCATTTTAAAATCTTAACTTTTTGGTTTATGACAGAACCAAAGGGAAAAAAAAGAAAAAAGTAGTATATTCACAATTCTTTTAGCCTTCATAAAATATTGCAGTAAATATCGTAAATATAATCGTGAAATGTAGATATTGTTACATCCCTACAAAGCAGCGGCGCGGGCTCGAAGGGGCGTGGTACCTTCAACAAGCTCGCTCACGACTGGCTGTTTGGTTTTCACGCTCCGATTTCCAAACATGGTCCCTATTGTAGTTACGGATTTGCCGTAATAACTGCTAGCCTCGATGAGCTTTGTTTGGCTGGAGCCGAACGCTGTGGGTGACGTCACGCTCACTTCGTCCGCTCGTTATACGCCCATGGACCACCGCGGAACCTACTGGACCACTGAGGGATTACACAGATAGAAGACCACAAGAAAGTTCTACCATTTAAAGTGGAAAATCACATTCTATTGTCTAAAGAAAGTATTTTTTATTATTGTTGTGGAATCAGAATCAGTATCGAGTATCAAAACCTGAAATAAAATGGAGACATATAAGGGAAAAAGTGCAGTTTGGGCTGAAAACCACAAAGCTGCACCTGCTCAGACCCACACACTTTAAATGTCAACACAACTGAATGAGTGCGCTCCGCTGTACCAACATTGTAACTGCTGTTACAATACCAACATTTCAAACTTTTCGATACTAAGGAATAGACTCGATACTAGGGACGTAACAACAACCGAAATATCGTGATATTGTATCGTCAGAGGTCTCCCAATAATATCGTGGGCCATCACAATATCTCAAATCACAAGTTTCTTCGCAGAGAGAACAGAGAAACAGAGAGAACTACATAGACCATGATCCTTTGCTCCATTTCAAAGCAGAATACATGAAGAAATAACAGTTCTAAACACTTTTAAATCTTAGTTCTTTAGGTTAAGTCTCGTCAGGGCATTTTAAGAGGAAAAGTAGTGATAAATCGTAATCGTAATAAATATCGTACGGTGAGATGCATATTGAGAAAATATTGTACTGAGGATATCGTTACTTCCCTACTCAATACTCGATACTGATTCCGATACGACAGTGATAATAAAAAATAAAAAAAAAATCTGGCACTCTTTCATTTTAGACAGTAGAAGAGAATGAGTGTTTAGTTTTGATACTAGTTTAATATCGATTAGGATCTGATTTTCGATTCTTTTGACAGCCGTGCTTTGTCATGCTCGATTTTTAATTCAAGCTGTGATAATTAAAGTTTGGCTTTTCACAGTTTTTCAGTTGGATTAAAGGATTAAAGACTTAAACCGACACTCGGGTAAACAACATGTTTTTGTTTAGACAATTTGTGCAGCTACAAAGATCACAATCGGAACGGCTGTAATTTGCAAATCACAAAGACTGTAATCAAGTTTCCTCTGCACAATGAAATATTCTGTGTCTGGCTCTGGCTCGGATTCTGTGTGTGTCAGATGCCCTACCTGTGAGTGTCAGATGCCCTACCTGTGTGTGTCAGATGCCCTCCCCTTTGTGTGTGTGTCAGATGCCCTCCCTTTTGTGTGTGTGTCAGATGCCCTCCCTTTTGTGTGTGTGTGTCAGATGCCCTCCCTTTTGTGTGTGTGTCAGATGCCCTCCCTGTGTATCTCAGATGCCCTTCCTGTGTGTGTCAGATGCCCTACCTGTGTGTGTCAGATGCCCTCCCCTTTGTGTGTGTGTCAGATGCCCTCCCTTTTGTGTGTGTGTCAGATGCCCTCCCTTTTGTGTGTGTGTGTCAGATGCCCTCCCTTTTGTGTGTGTGTCAGATGCCCTCCCTGTGTATCTCAGATGCCCTTCCTGTGTGTGTCAGATGCCCTACCTGTGTGTGTCAGATGCCCTCCCCTTTGTGTGTGTGTCAGATGCCCTCCCTTTTGTGTGTGTGTCAGATGCCCTCCCTTTTGTGTGTGTGTGTCAGATGCCCTCCCTTTTGTGTGTGTGTCAGATGCCCTCCCTGTGTATCTCAGATGCCCTTCCTGTGTGTGTCAGATGCCCTCCCTTTTGTGTGTGTGTGTCAGATGCCCTCCCTTTTGTGTGTGTGTCAGATGCCCTCCCTGTGTATCTCAGATGCCCTTCCTGTGTGTGTCAGATGCCCTCCCTGTGTGTCCTGGGATTGGGATTCTTGGATTAGTTTATCAGTTTAAATTTCAGTCTTTTCTCAGGATGGGTTTCAAATGTGAACGTTCCAACGATTAAAACATAAACTTGCAAATTTAAATTTAAATAAATTGCAGCGCTTAGAATTTGATTTTATTTCTAAACTTGCCCTTTAGTACATCTGAATCATGGAAATTCTAAAAGTACACATTTGGTTTAATAAAGATTTAACACTAAAACTGAAATGGAATCCTTCATGGTTTATGCAAAACAGTGTGAGGAGGCTGAACTTTAAAAACAAGGTCACTGTGATGTGCGTGGGAGTTTGGTGGTTTTCTAAAATCATGTCCTCTGATGTTAACCTGGTTTAGCCTGAGTTAGCCTGAGTTAGCCTGAGTTAGCCTAGTCTAATTTAGCTTAAGTTAGTCCAGTTCAAAAGGCAAAACCGACTCTTGTGAGCTTTAAAGTTGCATTGTGTAACTTTTCTGGTGGAGGGTCCATCAAATGCTTGTCTGAAATGTTTCACAGTATGGCATTAAACCTTTCTATCTTCATGGAGACCAAACTAGACCAAGTTACAGGTCAGATCTGTGGAGAGGCGACCCCGCTCACAGTCAGAATGTCTGTTTTTCTAGGTATTTTTGAGCTACAAAACCACCTGTAATTGAATAAATGTAAAGTAGAGCTGTTTAATGTCATACTGTGGAACATTCCAGACAGAGCAATGACATAGAAACAAGCAGGTAGAAAAAAAAAATCCAACAAAAAAGTGACATAGTGAACCTTTAAACCATGTTCTAATGTTGTTTCCTCCTCACAAACAGACCTGGAGTTGTGTTTTGTTTCATTCACATGTTTGAGTAACACTTTATTATTAGTCTGTTTACATCTCCAAAGCTCAAAATGCTCTGTTCCATCTTGTGATGTCATGAAGTGGTAGTTTTCATGTGAACATTTTAGCTTTAGTTCAGTAGAGATTGTCAATTCCAGGACTGAAATCATCCAAATGATTTTAGTGAAGGTGTATGGAGTTTAAAAACACAGTGAAACAGAATCACAATTAGATGTTTGCCTAAATCGTTCAGTTATATTTTAGCGCACGTCTTTCCCAGTGACTGCACCCAAACACCAGCTGTCCACACAACTCACACGCACAAACACACACTGCTCATTCACAAAAGGCTAAACTACAGGAGCAGAGAGAGTGGAAAGTCAAACATGAGCTTGTGTGTTCGTATCGTCAAAGCTTACACACAACTCAGGCCTCCAATTATCATCTAAAACAATTCAAATATTCAGCAAGCAATTCTAGGTTCAAATTTTAAATCTACGTCAAGACAAAGAGAAGATAAACCTGCTTGAAACTGGGAAAATATTCAAGATAGAGTGTTTTGTAACAATGGCAAGGAGATGTAGGCTGTGTTCACACTTGAGAAAAAACACAGAACTAAACCAGGACTAAACCAGGACTAAACCAGAAATACAACAGGACTAAACCAGGACTTAAACCATGACTATAACAGGACTAAAACAGGATTTAAATCATTAGTACAACAGGATTAAATCAGGACTAAACCATGACTACAACAGGACTAAGCCAGGACTAAACCAGGACTACAACAGGACTAAACCAGGACTAAACCAGGACTAAACCAGGACTAAACCAGGACTTAATCCAGGATTTAAACCATTACTACAACAGGACTACACCAGGACTAAACCAGGATCTAAACCAGGATTTAAACCAGGACATAATTCAGGATTTAAACCAGGACTAAACCAGGACTAGAGTAATGATAAAAAGTATGTGGTGTAAGTGCCAGGGACAGACTGCACTGGATAATCTGATAATGGCTCTTCTCTTCTCGTTTATAGGCGCCATTTTGAGGACTTTTGGCTCGACAAAGATTAAATATTTCATTTTGAACTGTTAATATCCATGTATAGGTCCAAAGTTGTATTCACTTTGATGCAGTGGATATGAAGTACTGAATGTAACAACTTCTGGAGTTAAAAACACTGCCTGCTAATAAAATACATGTGAAATACCAATTGTAGAAAAAGTCATGCTTGATTTCACTACTAAGGAATAGACTTGCTCAATACTGATTCTTTGGGTTGGTCTAAAAACAACAGGAGGAATTCTGCCATTGAGTGAACCTAGAATGTACCACCATCACCATGGCAACAAAGCAAAAAACACTAGGATTAAAGAAACATTTCTCTTTTCATTAAAATGAATCGCAAATCATTTACTTAAAACAAAAACCTGGCAACAATCCACAGCAAACACCACATGGACAACTTTTACACAACATGTCCCAAAGGCATACAACTTTTACTTTATTATTTTCCCAACATTTCAGAATTGCTTGTCAATTTTCCAACTGGCAAAGCGAAAGAATGTATGATACTAGGGCTGCAAAAGTATTAATAATACAACACCGGCAGAGGCAGTGACTCATATCACAGATCCAAATGTGTAACACCGAGGTTTTAAATGCAAATCTATAGGCAGATTTGATTTATTATTGTTGTTAAACCCTAGAGTAGCCTGAATTCTTGGTTTTGTTCATGTTTATTATAGTTTATTTTATTTTTAAACCCACAGTCTGTAACTTTGTAGCCAAAAAAACAAACAAAAATAAAATAATATAAAAACATGCATCCTTATTTTGAGGCTTGCATCTCCACAAACCTGACTCTTATTAAGCCTGCGGGAAAAACAGCTTGTTTCCATGGAAATGCAGGCAGAACTTCTTGTCAAAGCCTGATCTCGTCACATCTCTGAAGCTCAGCAGGGCCGGGCCTGGGCTTGGATTGGAGACCGCTGGAACACCAGGTGCCACAGGGGGCGCCAGTGGTAAAAACTGTCGTATCCCTAGGCAAGACACTTCACAGATGCCTAGAATGAACGCGGTGTGCGAGTGTTGGGGTGGCAGTGCAGATTGGCAGCCTCGCTTCCATCAGTCTGTCCCAGGGCAGCTGTGACTATAATAGTATCTTACCATGAGGCGCAATATAATCCAATGATTAATTAATAAAATAGTATTCATTTATTTATTTATTCATTGATCTATATCCATGGAGAATGTTCCGAAGTTTGGTTTTAACGTTCTATTTTCGTGGGAACATGCAGGTGACATTACACCTTCAGGAAGTTACATACTGTAGCTTTACATACATACTGTAGCTTTCTAAAGTAACGGATAACCTTATGCCCTGTCGTTCTTGTCTCTTGTTTATAGCTGTGATTTTATAGTTTATTTTATAGATTATTACTTATTTTTCTATTTTATTTTTACTTGTACATATACATTTTTGTCTGTATTTTTGTTACTCTCTGTTATTATATTATATTGTGATGTTTGAGCTACTGTGTCCAAATAATTTCCCTTGTGGATCAATAAAGTTTAACTGAGTCTGACTAAATTAGAGCAAGATCATTTTAGAAACAACAGAACTAAAATGTCAACAAGTCAACACGAAATATGGAAAGTTTATAATACTACAGTACAGAAGAGCCACGCCACAATCACAGTGTTTCCCATAAGGTGCCGTCCTAAAGGAAAGTGGGCATTACCTTTGAGATTCTTGGGGTTGTTTTGCTTGGTCCGCGGCATCTTTCTGCCCCTCTGATTCACAGGTGCATCATGGGAAAGTTACAGGAAGGGACTTGCGTCAAGTTTAGTCCTGGACTCGAGTCAGGAAACATCTGCAACAGGGAAAACCAGTGAGTAATACCGGGAATCTAACCCACAACCTCCTTATTCAGAGAAGGAGACAGGATAACCACTCTGCCACAGGAACACAAACAGTTATATAATTTAAAGGGCCCAGATGACACTATTTTCTGATCTATGTTAAAATATTCTTCTCTGAAACAGAAAACACTCTGTTCCACCTCGTGATGTCATGTGGTAATACAGGAAGTGCTCCACTGTGTTTTTAAACTCAATACACCTTCATTAGAATCATTTGGATAATTTCAGCCCCAGAAATTGCCAATCTCGACTGAAGTAAAGGTAAAAAGTAGCTGTTAACCTGAAAACTACCGCTTCATGACATCACAAGGTGAAACAGAGCTTTGGAGACCAAAAACGGACTAATAATAAAGGATTACTCAAATGTGGAAATGTCCTGGTCTGTTTTTGAGGAGGAAACAGCATTCTAAAGTAGCTAAAAGAGTTGGTCTTGTGTAACATCCAGGACCTTTAACAGATGTGATGAGGCTGTGCATTTGACATGAGAAAAATGCAACTGCTTAATTTCATTTTCGTTTAAATGTAAAGGAAACATGTCCAGACAGAAGAGCGGCTATAGCTCCTGACGCACACTGAAACCCCACAGCTGTTCTTGACTCTGCTGTGGTATCCTGTCTCTCTCAGTGGGGAGGTTGTGGGTTGGACTTCTGAGTGTGCATGTTCTCCCTGTGTTCCTGTGGTAGAGTGGTCACAGTTTAAGCTTAGACTCTCAATGTCCCATAGTGAATGAATGATAGAGAGTCCATTGTCCAAACTGTATCCAACCCCACCGCAGGGATAGAGTTACTATAGAAACTTAGAATGCATCTGAATGTGACTCTTATGCAACAGAGATGTGGATAAAGCTGTAATTACCAATGAAAGAAGCACAAGGGAGATTTTTTTTAAATTAAAGAATCCTGAAATTTGAATTCTGTAACCAAAATCATACAGAAAAACTGGTCAAATCGAAAAATGCTGTTGCGTTTTGAGCAGTACGATAGACGGTGCATGTGTGACTGCTGCAGAAGCCGTGACCCTGTCCTGAATGCTGATTTTTATCGCTCCTTCCCCGACAATAAGCGCAATGTTACCGGGTTAACGCTGCTCTGCCTTCTCTTTTCACAACCACAACTGGCCCTTTTACGCCCAAGTCACAAGCACATCAGATACCACATGCTAATAACCAAGACCACGCAACTTCTCTAGGGGTTTCTGTACGTGTTTTTCTAAAAATTTATAAGCCAAAACATGCAAATGATCGCATGGGAAACGCTACAGCAGAGAGGCAAAAACGCTAGTCCAATTTGCGTGAAAACAGACAGCAGGAATTTACGCATGCACCACGCAGTTCATTGATAAAAAAAAAAATCCTTTCTTTCTTACCGTTGCATCATAAAATCGTAGCCATTAGACACACGCAGAATAACGCATCACCTGGACATATTAACGTAGTGGGAATGTCTCAATAGCCAATCATTGTTCGCTCGCTTTTCCAATATTACATAACTCTTACTACAACTGGCTGCTCGTGGATGCTCTCCCGTGGCGCTACAGCAATGACATCATCCCCACGGGTCGTATTTTCCACAAAATCAAAATAAGCGATGCGAAGTCTAGCTGCGTGCACCAAGACGTGTGCGTAAAGGACGGTCTCACCAGCCTTGTGTTGGTAATTTTGGTTGTTTTTGGCGCAGAGGCGAAAGGGAAATAAAAGGATTAGCTACGTACAGGTCGTCTGACAAGATGCCAAGCGCTTTTTGAGGGAACACCCTGCCTTAAACAGCGTGCCAATGGAGTGAGAGCGCATCCAAACGTGGACAGATGCCAAATAGTTGTAGGAGATGTCGCTGAAACTGGACTGTTATGTAAAAGTGTAGGGCGTTGGGTGTTTACGCACAAAATAATGATATGCAAACGTGTTAAAACTGTGCTCATAATATTTTAAATGTAATAAATAGGCATGCGTAATTAGGACTAATAAAAGCGAGGTGAATAGAGCAAAAACAATACAGGGGAATATCGTATTTTTGAGCCTGTTGCTACACGTGAACGCCCTGCGAAGCACCGAGGGAGGAGCCAGGGAAAACCCCTCAGTCGCTGCAATAGCTGTGGCCTGACTCAAGTCTATTCTGAACGCACAGCGCGGCGCTCCGTGTGTGCTCCTACGGTCCGCTGTTTATTTACCACACTGTTAGCAATGTCAGCACGCACTAAACACGCCAGGGTCACACAGAGTTAGCCTTTAGCCCTCCTATGTCCGACAGAGGCGAGGAGAGAGGCGAGGAGAGAGCAGCAAGCGAGCCGAGGCGTGCGTTTGGGTGAAAATAGCTCTCACGAACACAGCCGAAAGGGAAGTTTAGAGCGAGCTAAAAGTGCAGAGCGAGCACACGAAGGCGCACGCACGTCCGCTGCAGCCACAGTGACGCAAAATGACGGAAACAGACGAAGTAAACCCGTGCGTAAAGACGTAAATGCGTGTTTCTGGTACTCACGGATGCACTTTGATCCGCTGTCAGGGGTTTAAAGGCCGTATTTGTGCGCAGGACGTGCGCGGAGCTCTGGGTTTTCTCTCGTTGCTTTGCGCTGCCTCACTTTCTATTGCAGGAAACAGCCACTGACGTCAGCGGGGGTCCCGTCTCCGCCTCCGGCGACAGCGGAGAGGGAGAGGGGGGAGAGCGACGGACGAGCAAAGAGGCACAATGGCACCGACAACTGTACACCGTTCATAATATAAAGACCGGAGCGGAGGTACACCCAGCAATGAATCTGCGCGTGCATGTGATCAGATCCACGCACAGGAAATAACCAGACGTGCGCGTAATTGCCAAGGTCGATGCCAAACAGATTTTAGAAACATAAAAGAACGTAAAAAACATTCTCCATGGAGACAGAAATGCCATACTGAGGAAGACTAATACTAAAACCAAAGGAACAACATTTCCATGGAGACAGAAGCAGGGGGAGACCCTACAGGCCAAGTAAGAGTTATGGAGATGCAAGCCCGCTCATAATAAGGACGCATGTTTTTTTCTGTTTTTCAGTGCAATAAACGCAGTCAAAAAGAAAACTTGTTTTTATTTGTATTTATTTTGTTTCTTTTTTCCCCCCATACTGTGGCTTTAAAAAAGACAGACATATTATCAATAAGATGTCCATTACACCCAGTACTAGTCAATACATGTACTGGTATCTGTATTAAAGGGACACGGGTTACAAAAGTGATTGATTCACACATTTACATGTCATGTTTCTTGTACGGCTCCTTTCGTCACTGCTCTGGTCCCCTGTCCTCCGTCCGTCGGTCTCCCCCTCGCCTCCCTCTCCTCTCGGCTCTGTGCTGACGGTTTTCCCGGAGGTTCCTGGTTCAGGTCACGTTGTGGCCCTGAGCTGAGAGGCCGGGCTTCCCCGCGCTCACAGCCGCTGCAGGAGAGCCTTCCCCGGGCAGGCACACGGGCCAAACTCCGCGGGACCACCTCAGATCTTCTCTGATTTCAGTTTTACCAAATAGATCGTGTTTCAAAGACCTCGTGTGGTCGATCCTGTTTTTGTAAGCACTTCGTAATGCTGAATGTAGGCGAGAGGTCAAAAATGTTCCACAGCGGTTAGGCTAAAACTGCTCTGGAATTCATCATGGGGACAAGCAGGTGACAACGCCAGGCCAAGTCAGATCTGTGGAGAGGAGACACATTTACATTAAGAATACATATTTTCCAAGTTATTTTATAGCAATAAAAAAAAAAAAAACTCTTGTAAATGGAACAATGTTAGATAGATCAGTTTAATGCCATACTGTGGAACAGTCAAAGCAGTGCCATCTCCATGGAAACAAGCAGTGACAACTCCCACCATAAAAGTGACATAGTGCACCTATATTCATTTATAATTGTGTCATACATTTTCACTTCCTGTAATAAATCCAACTAAACCATAACCTTTGTGCACTTTTGAACCCACATGTTTATTCACACATTTATTCACACATGCCCAGCACTGCAGATGCACTGCAAATATAAGAGATTATCCTTATGATAACCCTACAAATATTATGTTTTGCAGGGCTGGGCAAACTGATCACATCAAGTAAACAAATTCAAATCAGTTTCTTTGGAAGAAAACTTGAGTTTTATTTCCCACACTTCCCTGCAGTGGCAGTTGAATTGTAAACAGAAGATGGACTGAGCAGAGAGAAGGACACAGCTGATCTGAAATCAGTGAGTTTAGCACAGGACACAGCTGATCTGAAATCAGTGAGTTTGGCACAGGACACAGCTGACTGGTCCTGACTGCTGTGAAATCACGTCTTTTGTCCCACATCAGCCTCATGTGTAACACTGTTGGGTTTGTTTTCTCTCATTCATAAAATGGAGACAGATTTCCTCCAGTGGCCAGTGGGTTAAATATGATCATTTTTCAACACAATGTTGAAAAAATAAAGACCAGATTCTTTAGCTGCTTTTAGCTTTTATACTTTATACTGTGTTTAGGCTTTTTCTTTTTACAGTCCACAACAAAAAATAAACATTTAGACAAAAGGAGTGCACTATTTACTGCATGACAACTTTAATTCAAACAGTTATAACAGTTATACATCTTTTTTGTTTTGACAATTTTCTGTAGTTTGCAGAACATTTTGTGAACAGGGAGATGAAAAAAAAATCAAATGTTTATCTAAAAACTGATAGCTGGGCTGTTGGTGCATGTTTTCTTTGGAGTTTACATTTGTACAAGAGGAACCTGAGGCACGTGGCTAAAAACTACAGTGATATTCAGGTTTTCTTTGGACTTTCCGTTTGTACATGAGCAACTAGAAAAAAAAAAAGTCTTTTTTTATTTTTTGATTTGAAGTCCCCTCTCACCTGTACTCTCTCCTCCTTGGGCTAATTTTACCCAGTGTGTGGTGGCCTCCCTCCTCCCCGGGGCCTGACCCTGTGTGTGGTCACTCCTCTGGTTCGTACCAGTGAAACGCACTCTGCCAAAGGTCCACCGCTTTTTATGGCCCTGCAGACTGAAATAGCCTCTAGTTAAATGTGTACAAACATCTATAGAATCACCAAGCAACAGTGACAGACAGAGGGGGAGAGGGATCACCACGGCAACACCAGGAGAGACGGAGGGAGAGAAGGGTAAAGAAGAGGGAACACGAGAGATGGAGGGGTAATTAGTGAAAATGTCTCAAAATGTATTTATTTTGAAAACGCCGTATTCACCAAAAACAACGCATGTTTAATAAGTTTCAGTTTCGTTTTTGATGCTTTGAAGTCTACCCAACCTTTGCTCTCCGTGCTAAGTCACTCCCACTTCAGAGCGCTATCACAGCACCATCAGCGTGCCTCCCGCTAATGAAACTCCTGCACATCGCATCAGGTTTGTCAAGTTGTGCACAGTTTTGTATCATGTTTTCGTATATTTCTGGAGAACTGTAGTGTGGGGGCATGGGTAGGAGATCGCTAGATTACTCAAACATGCATGGATGGCATCTAAAATCTCTTCAGGCATGTTTTCGATGAGGGAACAACGTTATAACATGGGAGAAAATAAATCAATTAAGCATAATTCCTACGTCTTTAACATAAATGAGGCCTTTTTATGGTAGTTGGCAAATATTTTACATTTTGTTCACTGTAAACCACAATACTGATCTAAAAGAGCTTCACTGACTTGGGTTCAAACTGCAGAAGGCCCAGTCTCCTCATCATCGTTTCAGCATTAGCAGCAGATACAGGTGAAATCTTTGGAAAATCTCAAAGACACTAAAACGTTTGGACACACTTTTTCATGTATGTTTCTTCTTTATTTCCAACATCCTTTACAGTAAAGATTCTCACTGAAGACACCAAAACTACGAATGACACGTGGAATATAGTGAACAAAAAAACACACTCAAAATAACTCCTAACTCGTTTCAGATTTTAGATTTTTTTGTTTTTAAATGAAGCAAAGGTGAAGGACCCAAACAAACCAAAAAATGGCAACACCCACAGATGTATTTCAGACAATTTTAGCAAAAATACAGACTATGGGTCCTATTCACGCTTACCAGAAGACGTTTGGAAACATGCGGATGACGACTTCCGGTGGAGTTCCCGACACTCGACTCTGGGCACGTGATAAAACCGTGGATTCAGCAGCAGCATCTTCACAACCTGTCAAAGCTTTCCATAACGGAACGCTACAGTGACATCTTTTTTTTATTAAGTTAGACAAATTATAATACACAAATGAATAGGCAATGTATTAAAGGAAAAACGAAATAATAAAATGACATCTAGATGAAGAAAAACACGCCATTTTCTCAGTTTTCCCAGATTTTGTCAGAGTTCAACATTGCCATCAGAGCCCAGAGGAAGTCGACATCCGCACGTTTTCCGGTTTTGTGACGTAAGAGTGAATAGAGCCCATTAAGCAGAAGGTAAAAGTCTGGACAAAGAAGATGTCTGATGTTTAACTACAGTTTGTTTTTGGCTGTGACTCTTCGACCAATCAGATTCAAACAGTCGTCATGACGCTCTGTGTTTCCTGATGTCTTTCAGTGAGAGTCGTTCAGACTGATCATGTGGAGAACTCAGCTCAGACACACACAGATCAGTTTGGTGTTATATTTAGTTAATAGTTTTGGTTTTTTTTTTTGGTTTTTTTTCTCTTTGCTACAGAATTCCGTATATTTAAAGTCTTCTTTGCGTATCTATAACGTAATAAAGTAGTAAAAACACATTCAGTGAGAGGGTGTGTCCAAACGTTTGTGTTAATGTCATGTTTTGGTTCCTCTCCTCTGTTGAAGTTGACGTTTTTCTTCTCTCTTCCTCTTCCTGTTGTTTTGCGGCATTTGTGCTGCAGAGGGACTCCACTGACTCACCTGCTCTCAGCTCAGAATAGCTCCAGGAAAACAGCGCCCCCTCTGGACACAGTCAAAAGCACCGCTCTGCTAAGGTACACACTCAACACCTTTACAGAACATGAGGACAACATCATGTAATATTTAGTGTCTTTTAAATCACGCTCTGAGTTAAAGGGGCACTGTGGAACTTTTCGATGGCGGGTCAGCCCTGTGGATCATTCTGTTATAATTGGGACATTTTGAATCACAATATTGATTTAAAGCGACTTTGAGAACCAAAAAAGTATGTCAGAGTGGGCGGGTACTGGAGGAGGTGAAAACGGGGGTAGATCAGCAAAATGGCGTCTTGAAAATAAGTGATTAAACATCCACGAATCACTCCAAATACAAGTCTGGGTTAGAAAATGAGAAGGGGACACGGTTAAAGGCCCTGTAAAGGTGATTTTGCAGAATAGAGCTGCATTAACTTTTTCATTTATTCTTTCTCTCTAAACCCTCCTCTTTTTTTTTTTTACTATCCTTTATTATCCCTGTAGGGAAATTGTCCTCTGCATTTCACCCATCCTTTTTTTCAGGTGGGCAGCACATGAAGGCGCCTGGGGGCCCATCTCCATGATCTTATTCCCTCTATTCCCTCTCTCCTCTGTTTCCTCTGTTCCCTCTCTTTTCTCTATCCTCTGTCCTCTCTCATCTTTTGTAGTAATAGTAGTACTATTTGCAGTAGTACAGTAGTAGTACCCTCTCCTCTCTATCCTCAGTCCCCTCTCTTCTCTGTCCCCTCTCTCCTCTCTGTCCCCTCTCTGTCCCCTCTTCTCTATCCCCTCTCTCTTCTGTATCCTCTGTTCCCTCTCTCCTCTCTGTCCCCTCTCTCCCCTTTGACAGCTCTCTCCTCTCTATCCTCAGTCCCCTCTCTCCTCTGTCCCCTCTCTCCTCTGTCCCCTTTCTCCTCTCTGTCCCCTCTCTCTTCTGTATCCTCTGTCCCCTTTCTCCTCTCTGTCCCCTCTCTCTTCTGTATCCTCTGTCCCCTTTCTCCTCTCTGTCCCCTCTCTCTTCTGTATCCTCTGTTCCCTCTCTCCTCTCTGTCCCCTCTCTCCCCTTTGACAGCTCTCTCCTCTCTATCCTCAGTCCCCTCTCTCCTCTGTCCCCTCTCTCCTCTGTCCCCTTTCTCCTCTCTGTCCCCTCTCTCTTCTGTATCCTCTGTCCCCTTTCTCCTCTCTGTCTCCTCTCTCTTCTGTATCCTCTGTCCCCTTTCTCCTCTCTGTCCCCTCTCTCTTCTGTATCCTCTGTCCCCTTTCTCCTCTCTGTCCCCTCTCTCTTCTGTATCCTCTGTCCCCTTTCTCCTCTCTGTCCCCTCTCTCTTCTGTATCCTCTGTCCCCTCTCTCCTCTCTGTCCCCTCTCTCTTCTGTATCCTCTGTTCCCTGTCTCCTCTGTAATAGTTTCTTTAATGTGTTTTGTACCTGCCTGAGGACTGCAGATGGAAAGGAGCTTGTAGCTAAATCTGGCACAGAGCGTCTTTTCTCTCGGGGATTCATGTTTTCTGTGCACTGTCTTTCTGCGGCGGTTTGATCAGTTTAACGGCGGGGACTTCCTCTTTCTCTCTGATAATAAATACAGTTAAATATCTCCAGCACAGTGGTCACACAGACACTCGAATCAACAGAGCCGCCTTTTGTTCAGTCTGTGAGAGTTTTAGAACACAGTCTTATCTTATGGCTCGGGTTCATTTTTGGTCCCATATTTGGACAGGGATCGGGTTAAAAACACACACATTCATTCACAAACAGAATACTCTTTCCTTTTTCTTTTTCTTTATTTGCCTGGAATTCAAAATAGACACTTGGAGCTCACCAGAGACCACTCGCACTGCTTCCAGAAGTACATTTTCCGTTCATTTTTCCCATAAACGTAAAAAAAATTCAAATATTAAGAATCTGAAGACATCTCGGAGGCTTGTTTTAAGTCCAAAAAGCATATTTAAAACACAAGATTCAGTGAAATGTTTTAATTACTTGGTTTCAGAAACAGATTTGAAATAATATTAAAGGTCTTGTGGTCCTTTGTTTCCACAGACCTGATTGGCCCTGAGCTTTCAAACATTTAATATGAAATTAAAGGAGCACTATGTAGCTTTTAGGTTAGGGGTCCGTCACCTGCTTGTTTCTTGAATGTTCCAAAATATGACTTTTAAACAGCTCTACTTTACATTTATTCAATTACAGGTGGTTTTATCGCTCAAAAATACCTAGAAAAAATACCTCTGTTGAGCTCCGTACTATCTTCCCGAGTTCAGATGGGTGTGATTGACAGATGGATTAGCCAATCACGGACACACATGGCCCGCCCTATCTAAACAAATACTGCTTAAAAGGAAAAAAGAAAGGAAGAAAATGTGACATAGGCTTGTG
Source organism: Taenioides sp. WSHXM2023 (assembly GCA_029959045.1). Lineage (NCBI taxonomy): Eukaryota > Metazoa > Chordata > Actinopteri > Gobiiformes > Gobiidae > Taenioides > Taenioides sp. WSHXM2023. The sequence goes on from CM057097.1 coordinate 3,701,931, forward strand.
GGCGGAGCTTTGCACAGAATCTTACAGCTAACCATAAGGAGAATTTGACTAGGGCCCAGGACAGATCACAATTTGACTCAAACATACAGTGGATGGCATCTAAAACCTCTTCAGGCATGTTTTTGATGAGGGAATGTTATAATGGCAGCTCAAAAATAATGTATTTTATCTAACAGGCGCCATAGTTGTTCTAGTTGCCTCTCTGATTGGTTAATCCACCTGTCAATCACGCACACTGGATTCGGGGAGACAGGACACGGCTCCAGACCCACTCGTCTTTGTAAAGTTTTGTTAAAGTGTGCGGTTCTGGCTGGACAGTGAACAAAATGATGGATGACGAATGAGCTCCTCCGTTGTATATTTAGTAGGTCTGTCTCTGTTCTGTGGGCCTATGTGGTGTTCTTTTCTATAGGCCTATGCATGTGTTCTGTAGGCTTATTCATGTGCTGTTCTATAGGCCTACGGGCTGTTCTATAGGCCAGGCATGCCCAAACTATGGCCCGTGGGCCAAATGCGGCCCTCAGACAAATTTTTCTTCCCTCGATCGGCCCTCTGCTCCGTATGTGTTTAGATATGTGGCCCTTGATGAAAAAAGTTTGAACACCCCTGCACTAGGCCTATGCATGTGCAGTTCTGTGGGCCTATGTGCTGTTCTGTTCTATAGGCCTATGCATGTGCTGTTCTGTAGACCTGTGCTCTGTTCTATAGGCCTATGTGCTGTTCTATAGGCCTATGTTCTGTTTTGTAGGCCTATGCGTGTGTTTTAAGCCTAAATACTTCCACAGGTTTTCTCAGAGTCACATTCAGACCTCATGATTCGACCTTGACACCCGCTCCTGTTTAAGAGGGACACTCCGCTCTTTGTTTACTCCTCAGCGAGAGGCGCGTTACATAACTGAGGCTGTTTCCATGACAACACCACACCCCCTCCCTCCCTCTCTCCTCTCCTCCTCCTCCTCCCTCCATCATGTGCTCCGTATCAACACGCTACTCAAACCGTTACCGCTCCACAATCTGTCATGTGCCCACAAGGATTCATTCACATCTGATTTTTTGGAGATTTAAAATGCAAAAAATTAAACAAGAGTGAACTGTATTTTACATCAAGGCCGTTTGGGAAAAATATGTCATTAAAATGTTTCTGTAGTGCAGTTACATTTGTGATTTCTGTTTTAGGATTTTGTTCATAGTTCACATTTTAAACACGTCCGGAAGAATTGATAAAAAGACTGAAATCTGAATTGAAAAACAAATTCAAGAATCACATTTCAGAACATGTTTTTATGCAGAATAAGACCCCACGGAGACACAGGGAGGGCATCTGAGACACAGGGACATTTCAGAACATGTTTGTACGGATCTAAACTACAGGGTTAGCAGCTTTTATGCAGGATATTGTGGAGGAAGTTATTGTGATTGTGATTTAAAAAGTAGCTTTAAGGTCCTATATTATGCAAAACTGACTCTTGTGAGCTTTAAGTCGTGTTATAATGTTGTTTCCTCCTCAAAAACAGACCTGGAGTTGTGTTTTGTTTCATTCACATGTTTGAGTAACACTTTATTATTAGTCTGTCTACATCTCCAAAGCTCAAAATGCTCTGTTCCACCTTGTGATGTCATGAAGCGGCAGCTCCTTTTACCTTTTGTTCAGTAGAGATTGAAAATTCCAGGGCTGAAATCATCCAAATGATTCGAGTGAAGGTGTGTGGAGTTTAAAAACACAGTGGAGCACTTCCTGTATTGTTCATGACATCATAAGGTGGAACAGAGTATTTTCAGCTTGAGGGAAGAACTCAGCCTAAATCTGCAGGGATTGTGTGTTAAACCCTCGTGAATGAAACAAAACACAACTCCAGGTGTGTGTGTGATGAGAAAATAGATTAGAAAATAGTACAATATGCGCCCTGTCATAGCCTAGACAAGTTTTGGCCCTTAAAATGATAAATTTCACCATAATAAAAAAAAAAGCCCAAAAAAATTCACTAGGCAAGATATTTAGTAAACTGTTACTGTAATTATATTGATGTTTGCTATGTTTTAGTGAAGTGAGTAGTCTGATCTGTTTTATATGAAACTGATGCATGTGTGAATGGGGGTCACAGCTGAGAGTTTTAGCATGTTGTACTCAGCAATTTACTGCAAATTTAATCAGAAGTATTAAAAATCAGATCGATACTCAGATCCTCAGATCGGCCGACACCAACCTCCTCGCTCCCCTCATCAGGACAAAGCACCGGGCCTTGGGGGACCGAGCCTTCGCTGCTGCCGCCCCCTCGCTCTGGAACTCACTCCCACAATCCATCAGGAACTCGGACTCACTGCAGCACTTCAAGTTCATGTCACTACTAAAAACTCACCTGTTCAGTCTGGCTTTCCCCCCATGATTCCCCCGTTTTCTACAGTGTTGCTTCCTGCGTATTTGTTTGTAAAGCGTCTTTGAGTGTCCAAAAAAGCTCTATAAAAGTCTGATGCATTATTCATTATTATTATTATTAAAACTAGTACTGAAACTAGATACTCATTTTTCACAGGTATCAATACTAAAAAAAGTCCCATTGACAGGAGAGAAATGAACCTTTCCTGAATGTCTTTAAAATGATCTTAAGCTGAATAAAAAAGAAAGTTCTACCATTTAATGTGGAAAATCACATTCTATTGTCTGCTGGGAACGGGGCTTTAACAGAAGTGATACTGAACACGTGTGCACTGTATTCTGAGCACGACTGAAGGTTAAACAAAGACACTACGTTCATCCTCTGTCTGTTCTAATGAAAATGAAATGTTTTGATGGATGAGAGGGGCGTGTGCGGACATCCTGCCCAAGGAGAGGCTCTGTCTCTGGGGTAGACAGACCAGAACGTGGCCCTCCTGATGCTACTGGTCACAGAGGAGACCTGGGACTTTAAAGAAGACATATTGTGCTCGTGTGTGCGCTATAGTTATAATCTCTGAAACCTATGGATCATTATGTTATGATTTGGACATTTTAAATCACAATATTCATCTAAAATAACTTAATAAAAGAAACAAGTGCGCTGTGACTGTGACTGTGGCGCCGCATGCTGTGGACCCCTCCTATGGACAACTGCAGATTACACTAGAGCAGAGCATTTTTTAACATTTGAGACAAAATGTTTACATGACGCTGTATCACCAAAGCAAACTGAGAAGAGACTGGAGTATAAAGTCCGTACGTCACAGCAGGCGTGGTGAAAACGGGTTGATCGGCAAAATGGCGTCTTGAAAATAACTGAATAAAGATGACTAAAACATCCACAAATCACTCCAAATACAACTTCAGAAGGTCAGTGAGAAGAAACTACTAGAACATGGTGAGAAGCTTTGAGGAGTCCAGTTTGCACAGGTCCAGGTCCACTTTAATCCAACACGACATGGATTCTTTTGTGTGACCATCTGAACACGGGGAGGAGAATGAATTTGTGAAAAGTGGAGATGGACCAGACAGAAGTTACATCATGTGTGTCTGTCAATATGACATAAACACAGAGGTCATTTAAAGTACATATTAGGAGAGCTGTCACAAAAGTTAATTCATGTATTTACTGTATATATAATTATATTTTTAAGAGCGGGTATTTGACTTCTATGGGGTATTAACTGTAACACATCATATATTTAGATCACCATGCACCTTTTACTGTTTTGAAAGTCCTCTATTCACATAACATAACATAACATAACATAACATATTAACTCTCCATGCTAAGTTGCTCCCCCTTCGGAGCACTATCACAACACAATCAACGTGCATCGCATCAGGTTTGTCAAGTTGCCGTGTACAGTTTTGTGTCATGTTTTTGTATATTTACGGAAAATTGTCGTGTGGGAGCATGGGTGATGTAGGCTTGTGGGCGGAGCCTTGTACAGACTTGTAGTGGTAACTATGAGGAGAGTTTGAATAGGGCCAAGGAAAGATTGCTAAATTAGTCAAATATGCATGGATGACATCTAAGACCTCTTCAGGCAGGTTTTTGATGAGGGAACAACGTTAGAACATGGGAGAAAGCTCCAAGTTAATTTTGCATAACACCTCCTTTTTAAAGTGAAATTCTGACATTCCAAAACTCTTATCTTGGAACCAGACTGTGCACGAGGGCCAGGGTGAGAGATGAAAGGGGAGAGAGGAAGGTAGAAAGAAACAGAGAGGGAGAGGGAGAGGAGGTGTAGAGAAAAAAGAGGGAAAGGGAGAGGAGGTTTAGGGAGAATCCTGGAGCAGTGTCAACATTTCCAGTGACGACATTCAGAGGAAAAATCTGCTGCTGGAAAAACCACAGGGACAACTTACACAGTATATATGTAAACCAGGTCTAAACCAGGTCTAAACCAGGTTTAAACTAGGTTTAAACCAGGTTTAAACCAGGTCTGAACCAGGTCTGAACCAGGTCTGAACCAGGACTAAACCAGGAGACCAGGACAGTGTAACCAAGGACTCAACCAGGACTAAACCAGAACTAAACCAGGTCTAAATCAGGTCTAAACCAGAACTAAACCAGGTCTAAACCAGGTCTAAAACAGGTCTGAACTAGATCAAAACCAGAACTAAACCTGATGTAAACCTCTTCTACAGTTGTTGATGTTGATGGTTTCTTCCACTCTCTCCTTATGTAACTGTCTGCATGTATTTATGTGGACTAACCCAGGTCTGAACCAGGTCTGAACCAGGTCTGAACCAGGTCTGAACCAAGTCCAAGCCAGGACTAACTATTGGGCATTTTCTGTTACATGTGTTTATAATTCAGGTTTAAATGTGTCTTATTTTAGAACTAAATTATGTCAAATCCAGATCATTTGTAGCACATTAAAGGTCCTACATAAAATAGACTCTTTAAGCTTTAAGTCATGTTAGAATGTTTCCTCCTCATAAACAGACCTGGAGTTGTGTTTTGTTTCATTCACATGTTTGAGTAACTCTTTATTATCAGTCTTTCTACATCTCCAAAGCTCAAAATGTTCTGTTCCAACTTGTGATGTCATAAAGAAGTAGTTTTAGAAGAAGTTACCAGCTCCTTTTGGCAATTGTGAAAATTGTGAAATCCAAATGATTCTAGTGAAGGTGTACGGAGTTTAAAAATACAGTGGAGCACTTCCTGTATTACCACATGACATAAGATAAGGAACACACCAAGTCCCAACCTGGTCCAAAACCAGGACTATTCTTCCGCCGGTCTTTCCCTGATCTCTCATTTTAGGCACATGCATGAATTTATATGAGACTAAACCAGGTCTGCACTAGGACTAAACCAGGTCTGCACTAGGACTAAACCAGGTCTGCACTAGGACTAAACCAGGTCTGCACTAGGACTATCTCAGAACTAAACCAGGACTATCTTTAAGGTCCTGCCTAGAGCTCTCCTTATATTTGCCCATGCATGTATTCATATCAGGACTAAATCAGGTCTGAACTTAACTGAACAAGGATTAGACCAGGACTAAACCAGGTCTAAACCAGGTCTGAACCAGGTCTAAACCAGATCTAAATCAGGACTTCCCCAGGTCTTTCCTTATATAAGTGCATGCATGTATTTATAGTGAACAGTGAGTCATGCAAAGTGAGGTTATTTTTAGCCCCTCCTCTCCTCTCCTCTCCTCTCCTCTCCTCTCCTCTCCTCTCCTCTCCTCTCCTCTCCTCACTCTCTCTTTCCTCCTCTCTTCCTCTCTTCCTCTCTCCCTCTCTCCTCTCCTCCTCCTCTTCTCCTTTCCCTCTCTCCTCCTCCTCTCTCTTCTCTCTCCTTGCCTCTCTCACTCCTGTCACCTCCTCTTCCTCACCCCCTCTCCTCTCCTCCTCTTTCTCCTCGCCTCTTCTTTCCCTCCTCTCCTCCTCTCTCCGCTGCTCCTCTTACCCCCCTCTTCCTCACCCCCACCTCCTCTTCCTCTCTCTTCCTCGCTGCTCCTCTTCTCTCCTCCCTCCTCCTCTCCTTCCCTCTCTCTCTCTTTCTTTCTCACAGGTCTCTCTCTGTGTCTCTGTGTTCTGTCTCTCTCTGACTCATTGTTGTGTTGTACGGTACATTCACATATTTATAATTCATCACCAGGATAGTAACAACTTGTATTTATAGACTTCCACTTCGCTTCATTTGGCAGTGTCCAAAACGCACTGGGGAACTGAACCCAGAACCATCTGGTGAGAGGGTCTGATATTATGTAAAACAGACTCTTGTGAGCTTTAAACCATGTTAGAATGTTGTTCCCTCCTCAAAAACAGACCTGGAGTTGTGTTTTGTTTCATTCACGTGTTTGAGTAATCTTTTATTATACTCTGCTCCACTTTGTGATGTCATGAAGTGGTAGTGAACAGCTCCTTTTACCTTTACTTCAGTAGAGATTGGCAATTCCAGGTCTGAAATTATCCAGATAATTCTAGTGGTGTGTGGAGTTCAAAACACAGCGGATCACCACATGACGTCACAAGGTGGAGCAGAGTGTTTTCAGTTTCCCTTTCCTCCCCTCCTTCTCTCCTTCTCCCTCTCCTTTTTCTTTCTCCCTTTTTCAACGGTAGATCACATTTTTATACATACAAGGAACCACTCCCCCATTCACACACACACACACACACACACACACACACACACACACACACACACATGCAGACACTGGGGGCGAGGTGGGTTAAGTGTCTTGCCCAAGGACATAACGACAGAATTCAACAATGGCAATGATTTTGTTGACAATTATGTTTTTTGTTTTTTTTCCCGAGAGTGGGATTTGAACCACAAACCTTCAGATCACTGGACAAACACTTAACCAACTTCCTTCTTTCTCTTTCTCCCTCTCCTCCCCCCTACCCTTGTTCTTTCTCTCTCTCCTCCCCTATCTTCCCTTTCTCTCTCTTTTTATCTCTGGTTCTTTCTTTCCTCCCCTCTCTCCCCTTCTTCTTCTTACACTCTCAGTCCCCATCTTCTCTTCCTGGTCTTTCTCCGCTCCCTCTCGCTCTCTCTCCTCCCCATTCTCTGACTCTCTCTTTCCTCCCCATCTCCCCTTTCTCTCTCTCCTCCCCATCTCCACTTTCTCTCACCTTTTATCTGTCTCTTTTTTCCTCCCCTCTCTCCCCTTCTTCTACCACTCTCACTCCCCATCTTCTCTTCCTCCTCTTTATCCCTCTCTCTCTCTCCTCCCCTGTCTCCCTTTTGCTCTCCTTTTATCTTGGTCTTTCTTTCCTTCCCGCTCACTCCTTTTTCTTCCACTCTCACTCCCCATCTTCTTTTCCTTCTCTTTCTCCCTCTCTCCTCCCCTGTCTCCCCTTTCTCTCGCCTTTCATCTCTGCCTCTGTCCCCTTCTTCTTTCGCTTTCATTTCCCAGCTTCTCTTCTCTCCTTTTTCTCTCCCTCCTTTCATTACACATCTCCCCTTCTCCCCTCCCTCTCTTTCTCTCTCTCTCTTTCATTACCCTCCTCCCTCCCTCTCTCTGTGTGATGTTATCTGTGCTCTATTGATTCTCTCACTTGTTCTGTCAGAGTTGAGTCTAGTTCGGTTTTATCTCAAACAGGATCACGGCCTTTAACACAAAACTACAACAACCACACACCAAAGACACACAGACACATTATTTCAGTCAAATTCATCCAATTTGACTGAAATAATGTGCAAAAAAATGTTCTTATTTTGTTCAAACCAGTAAAAAAAGTGATTAAAGGGCCCATATTACACTATTTTCTATTTTCTAATGTTGTTTCCTCTTCACAAACAGACCTGGAGTTGTGTTTTGTTTCATTCACACATGTTTAACGCACAAACCCTGCAGATTTAGCCTGAGTTCTTCTCTCAAACTGAAAACACTCTCTTCCACCTTGTGATGTCATGTGATAAAACAGGAAGTACAAGCTCAAACTGACTCGCCGCATCTCAATTCTCTTTCCTCGCTTCCTTCTTCTTCTTCTTGATTCTTCTGCTCGGTCCTGTCAATCAAATGTGCCGTATGAAGCGGCGTCGCAAAGAAAACCACGGAATGAAGGAGTGAACCTGAGGGAGGCTTCAGGAGCAGACGTCGGAGAAAAGAATCAAACTTTATTGGTCTCAGTGAGGAGACCTCGCTTTTTCTCCTCTGTGGGCGGGACTTCCTCACCCACTTCCTGCAGAGTCGAGGAGAGGAATCAAGGAGAAGGAAGCGAGGAAAGAGAAATGAGATGCGGCCACTGAGGATGCATTTGATTTACAAGGGGTGCAAACATAATCTCCTTCCGTTAAGTGGCATTTTTGTAGACACCTGAAGTGAGGCTGCCTCCGGGTCTAATTCTGTGCAATGCTCCCACCCGACAATGCTCCGTAAATATACAAAAAACATGACACAAAACTGTACACAACTTGGCAAACCTGATGCGATGTGTTATAGTTTCATGAGCAGGATGCACTCTGATTGTGTTGTGATAGTGCTCTGAAGGGGGAGTGACATAAGAGAGGAAAAGGAGTGGCGACTCAGAGCATCAAACACAAAAACTAAACTTATTACACATGTTAATACGTTGTTTTCAGCAAATATTAGTGAATAAATAGCAAAAAACCCCAATCAAACAAACAATAAATAAACGTGTTAGCAGTAAAGAGCCCATAGAAGTGTAATCCCCCTCTTTAATGTGCACGGTTCTCCAAATAAATACATGTGTGAACAGTATGTGTGATTTCACTGTCTCGTTTTAAAAGTGTTAAACTGTGAAAAAACCAAACGGTGAATCATGAGGGAATCCCAGGGGACAGACCAGGAGGAGGGCGCCATCTGCTGGAAGAGTACAGACATGGACACAACACAAGGCGGCAGAAAATTATGAATGAAATGTGAAATGCAAATCTAGTGTTATAAAGGTTTTACTTACAGTGCAGCGTTATAAATAAAAATATATTGTAGCCTACACATATATTATAGGGTAAAAGTACTCTTACTTGAGTAATATATAGTACAGTGTAACAGTACTCTTACTTGAGTAAAAGTTGTGTTTCCTCTTCCACTGTGAGTGAGTCTAAAGTGACAAAAGCTTTAAGTGACAATCTGAAATGATATGAACGTTTCGTGTTTATTGCAGCTCCTTCAGATCTGATTTATTTTTTATATTTTTCATATTTATGCTTGGAAATGCCAGTATATGTCCATATTGTTTTGTTCTATAGATTTTAACTCTAAATCGAGTGCTCAGACTAAACCAGGACTAAGTAAAGCTTTAATCCGGACTAAACCTGGACTAAACCAAGTCATGGAGAAGGAAAGTTTGAGGATGGGGACACCTGGTGGTCAAAAACGAAACAGCAGTCTTGTGTTTTTAGAAATGCAGTTTAGTAGCCAAAAAATACTCAAGTAAGAGTAACGTTAAAAATTAAATAATGTTACTCAAATAGAAGCGTAAGAGTAAAAAATAAATAAATAAATAAATAAATAAATAAATAAATAAATAGGTATATCTAAAGTATATGGGAAAACTACTACTACTACTAAGTTAATGTAATTTGAAGGATAAAACATGAAATAATGCACAAAATCTGGTGTTTTCAAAGGACAGACACAAAAATGAAACAAACTGAATCGTATGTGAAGGAGCTGCAAGAAACACAAATGTGAGAATCATTTCAGATTGTCACATCAAACTTTGGTCATTTGTAAACTCACAACAGGACGAGGAAGCACAACTTTTACTCAAGTAACAGTACTGAGACATGAAAAAAATTATTACTCAAGAACTAGTAAAAGTATGCTGCAAGAAAAGTATGACCTCTTTTAAAAAGTTGTGTACCTGAGTACTACTTTGCATTGTATTTTTTTTTTTTTTTTTTTACAAATTTGAACACACTTTTAAAGGTCCTATATTACACCAAATTGACTCTTGCGCTTTAAACCATGTTCTAATGTTGTTTCCTCCTCAAAAACAGAACTGGAGTTGTGTTTTGCTTCATTCACATGTTTGAGTAACTCTTTATTATTAGTCTGTCTACACCTCCAAAGCTCAAAATGCTCTGTTCCACCTTGTGATGTCATGAAGTGGTAGTTTTCAAGTTACCAGCTCCTTTTATCTCTGGTTTAGACTGGCAATTCCAGGGCTAAAACGATCCAGACACATGTTTTTGAAGAGGAAACAACATTATTACATTAGATTATATGAAACTGAATCAGACAAAAGCAAATATAGGCCCTTTATTGTTCATTTATTAAGGATTTTCAGTACATTATTACGTTATAACAGTTTAAATCCAAAATCAGATCAATGAGCAGCTACAGCAGCTCAGAAATGCTTGGTATGTTATTGTGCTGGCCCCAAATCAAAGCGATCATTAATAATATTTTCCATTAATACTGCAGTGATATACTTCAGAGTACTTCCTGCTCACTTCCTGTCTGTCGCCGTGGAGACAGTAGTTTTTGTTTAGGTCCATCCTCACACGCCACGTTCTCACTCGCACAATAGAACCTCGACAGAAGTAAAACATGTGTAGGGAGGGGTCGCAATCTCGTATTGTTCAAACAGGAAAGAGATGGACTCATAGAAAAAATGTATAGAAAGATCTCATCGTCTGAACTCGGGACGATATGACAAAAACAGAACTGACACATGATTCAAGGTGGGAGGTGTGATACAAAAGGTAAACCAGGGTACAAAGGAGTTTTCTTAAAAGTAGGTACAGTAAACACCTAAACTCTGCACATATCCACATCTGAAATAGAGCTGCTGAACTGGGCGGGGTTTGGAGGACTAAAAGAGAGAGTGAGGGGGGAGGAGGTCTTGAGGGCTGAGTTTTTGAGTGTTTGTATCATAAACCCCTGTCTGTAATCAGGGCAGTGCTGTGTAATGTCACCAACTACTGGAAATTGCAGAGGTCACTGAAAGCAGCACAAACTTAGATTTTAGGCATTTTCTTTAACAGAAAGCTGCACTCTAGTTTGCACTAAAGTTGGCAAAAAATGTAGAACAGTATGAGAACAGTAGATAATACTATTAAACACCATAAAGACACACAAGTAAGTGAAGCAAGTGAAAAAAGGTGTTAGTTCCACTTTTAGCGTAACATAATTGCTCCATTCTGCTGCTCGCTGGTGTGATCTGCAGCTGTAGGTCAGAGTTCAGAGTCTTTGTTGTGATGACGTTTACAGTGACGTCAAGTCCCACTGGACACCGCAGTGGATGTCAGTGGACTTGTTTCTTTTATTAAGTTTTTTTAGATGAATTTTGTGATTTAAAATTAGCAATTTATAACATAATGATCCACACTTGCCAGAGATTTTAACTACAGAGACACAAGCACAATATGTCTTCCTTTTTTTTTTTTTTTAAATGTCCCAAAACGTGACTTTCACTCATGAAGCATTGACTCCCCGTCCCTAATCTCACCTTTATCGGCAGTGACCAGTTTATTTATAACAAATACTTAACTGGATTTAAATTCTCTGCATTCTTCTAAAGTCTTCCTGCTTTGCCTCTTATCAGCTTTTCTCAGTCACTCCAAAACTTACATCTAAAAAGATCTCCCTCCGCTCCAAAGTGACCCTTAAAGGACAAAATAACAAAATATAAAGATAACATTCCTGTAATGTTATCCACACACAGGCTGTTTCTCACATCACGGTTTGACTGGTCAGGTGTGTGGTTTCCCAGACTTGAAGAATGGTGATTCATTGTCTACAGCAGGAATGCCAGTGAAATGTCAAATCTGATAAAGAGCTATTGTGTCACTTATTTAATCACAGCCTCCACTTAAAGGTGCACTGAATGGCATTTAAAGTTATCCATCTTGCACTACAGATTTTTTTTTTTTGGTTAATCTCTTTGCAATTACTGGTCCAGGTGACAGTGACTGGCCCAAAAAGTGCCTCGGCCCACCAGAGTCACTGTAGAAACATCAGACTTCAGTCCAACCCCAAGAAACAAAGGTTCAGTGAAGGAGGACTTACACGTGTGGAGGTGAAACAGTTTCCCATCAGATAAGATCCAACAGAAGGACAGAGATCCAGCCTCAGAGTCCAGGAACACGCCCATTAGACCTTACACTGGGAGAAAAGGCAGGAACCATCCAGGAGACAGTGATGTTTTTTGTGACAAACTCAACATTTCAAAGTCCAGGACTGATCATTGTCTCCAGACCTACACTCTGTACTCTCTCCTCTTCTTTAACTCAATGCCGCTACCCCCAAATCATTCACTCCACCTCCCAGTAACAGCGCCCCCTCAGGCCAGTGGAGCTCAGGACCTGTGGCTGGTCTTTGACTCTGTCCTCATGATCTGGACAGAGATGCTCCTCATTCCGACAGATCACAGACAGAATGAGTGTTTTTGTGAGCTGTGTTTGAGTCCAGACAGAACTCACAGGAATCTGAAAGACAAAAACATAACACGGGACCTGAGTTTCTTTTAAGTTCCAAAGAGCACTATATAAATATGTGACTTACACTTCTTTGGACCTGGAATCATCCACTGTTCTCCAGCAGGATTCAACCTGAAACACACAAACAAATCTGTGTGAATCCAGACGGGTCTGGAGTCAGATCATAGAGCGTGAAAAACCTCTGTCCTATCTAGAGATGGACGACTAGACGACTCCAGATCCACTCGAAATTGTAAAGTTGTGTCAAAGCATGTGGTTCTGGCTGTGACCAGTGTGGTGTCACTGACAGACTGCAGGGGGCAGTGGTCCTGTAGAGCGAGCTCTGCTGAGGCTCTGATCTGTGTTGGCTCGTTGTGCTGTGTCTGCAGGTTGTCCATTCATGTGGTAGACTTAGACTTAGACAAATTTTATTGATCCACAAGGGAAATTAGTTGGACACAGCAGCTCACACATCACAATATAATATAATATAATAACAAAGATTTAAAAACTAAATAAATAAATAAATAAATAAATAAATAAATAAATAAATAAATAAATATATATATATATATATATATATATATATATATATATATATATATATATATATATATATATATATATATATATATATATATATATACATACATACATATAAGGAGAAACAGTGCAAAGATGAAAAGATGAAACAGTGATTGACATGACATAGTGTTATCTATTCCATAAAGGTGAGTTGTTGTACAGTTGTATGGAGTATGGTATTGAAGGGGAGTGAAGAGCAGAGTTGGATCAAGATCTGTGTTCAGTTCTAACTGCACCTGTACTAACTGATAATGTAATAGCAGCCAATAATGTAATAACTCTTATTACATTATTGGCTGTTATTACATTATCATTTTTTGCAATCCTCAATTTAGAAAGTTCAAGTCACTGTATTATAAAAGTAGTTTTATTAAGATAAGATAAGATAAGATAATCCTTTATTTGTCCCACAATGGGGAAATTGCAGTGTCACAACGGAAGTTTCAGAAACAGTAGGAAAATAAGAGCATACATCAAATCAAGATAAATAATAATAAGTATTTACAATCAACTAAAGAACACAACACTGTAAAGCTCAAAGGCACAGGAACGTTGCACAATAAGTGTCACCAAAATGCTCTCTTTACAGTTTTAACCAATAATGTTATTTTTATTTGGCCACGGTCATACCCAAAATTTAAAATAAACCAAGTTCTACCAAAACCAGACTCAGCTGGTTCTACTCCTTTTGAGCACCAATATAGTCCCAACATATGTTCATATATTTCTTTGTGTAGTGTAATGTACATTGTACAGGCATGTTGCTCAAACAAAGACAAATGAATGAATCATTCAGACACTCAGGTCACCACATTCAGGTCATGTGACTCTAACATCTTGGTGATTGTTTTCTGCCAAACTCTGATAAAACTTGACATCTGTAATAAATAATAATCAGATTGGACTGCACACAAGTGTTTATGGACCAATAATAACCCTACGTGTTTTTTGTCAGGATGGATCTTACATTAACTGAATTTGTGTTTTGCCCAAAAAGTGGAAATTATCAGTCTTGCAGGTGCATTGTGGGAAATTTTGAGTGTACTATTTTTTCACCAACTGGACATTCAGACACCACTAAAAATGGCGTGGTCCCTAAATAGTGCTCTAAGTAGGGAATAGTGTGGACATTCAGACAGCCATGCTCTCACAAACCCCGGCACATCCTGGTTCTTCACATGGTCCTTCATTATAAAATTACTGGTCTTACAATATGCTCAGTAGAGTTAAAGTAACATCTTAAGAATTGAATCAGGATTCAACCTGAAACATACAAACCTTTGTCACACTCAAGTCAACCAGTGAGGTCTCATCAACATAAAATCACGTGACAGAAAAATAAAACTCATCTGTTAGAATACAGCAGCCTCTGTAGAGACGTTTAATTTCTGTATCTAAAAGCACCCCTGGTTTGACCTTTTCTTACCTGTGCCATAAAGACAACACTGTGCATCATGGATCTATAATAAGAATAATAACGTCTTATTATACTTCCATGGTGCGTATGGAGGGACACGTGAGAATCGAACGCAACACAGAATCGATTCGAAACACCAGAATGGAAACGATTCATTCTTTTTTTGAGAATCGTCCCATCCCTATGTTCTAGAATCTGAGACATACCAGAGCAAGGACAGCTTCAAGATCAATACTTCAAACTCTTGCACTTGACCCCCATAGCAACGGTAACTACGCCGCCATGACACTGAGCATGTAACATTAAACATGGCTGCTAAACAGAACGAGCGTGTTCCATCTCTCCCGAAATATCTGCAATCTCTAGCCTCAGATGAGAGAAAAAACGCCTTGGAAAAGCTAAAATCAATCTCTAATATCGACCCTTACAATGTGAGCACCAATTTCTACTCGGATTCGATAGAATCATGAAGTAGAATTTCCGGCTATATCAAACTACTTGATCTTTGTGTCCAGTAGCTCCACCAAAGAGCAAATCAAGACTTATAAAACCCTAGAGGTGAACCAGTATTTTGTTGCTGGGTGGGTCAGATGTTTTTATGTAGGAAAAGCTCGCAGTAACGTCAAGGTTTTCATCGGAAAGGTTTTCCAACTCACATAGAACCATGTCACTCGCCATAGGGCCGACGTTTTCTTTACTGCTTTGCTTATCAACAACGATGTCTTTTAGAATTAATCGTTTTTTGCGAGAGGATCTTTCTAACATTCGCGAGTATCTTTTCATGGCCGATTCTCACAGAGCTCTTCGACTCGTGCCTCATATTGATCGTAGGAGCCCAATCTGGGTTTGTTGGATCGTAAACTGAAAGTGACGTGAGCAAACTTCAGGTGTCATGATGGCACAATTCGAAATCTCTTTGCGGTTTATGTTTGCAAGCCATAATTCCCGTCTTTTTGCGATAATTCCCTTGTTTGAGCTCCTGATGAGTCATTTCCAGAGGAACAGTGAAGAAATAAATCATTTTATCCCTTTCAGAACAGCTAGACCAGCCAAATACACAACAAAACCTGCCCATGTTTCTCTGATGCTACTGAACTGAAGTCAGTCACATGCCCGGTGTCATGGCGGCGTAGTTACCGTTGCTATGAGGGTCATGTGACGGTGCAAACCCTCTATTGAAGGTTGAAAAGCCAGTGGAACTGTGTATGTATGAAACAGAGTTATTCAGTATGGTTGGCAATGAATAATGTTTGTCTTTACTTCGGTTCACTGCTTTGAGCCCTGTTTATGTATCAACAAAACAGGACAGTCATTCATTTCCCTACAACCCCTGTTCCCTTTAACTCCTCTCACACCCACAAGCCCAAGGACACAACTAAAGCTGGGAATGACAAAAGCACACACCACACATCTCCTCACATGTTTATATCACAAAGTATTTCTCTCAGACACATTTTTTTGTTTGGAAAAAGGCGATAGGGCATTTGTGCAGATTTGCGACACAATGATATGCAAATCAAAAATCTCTAGCATCCTCTTAAAAAGATATTTTAAAAACATAGAAGACAATCTGTTTGTCGTGGACTTGTGAAAAAAAACAAAAAACAGGGGGCTTATTTATGATGGGGCACAATTTGACAAAGTCACATGACTTTAGCTTTTATGGTTTATGAAAAAAATAATGAGTGAAAAAAAATACATTTTTTTCTGGATTGAGGCCATTTTTGACCCCCTGAGTGTTAATAAAAAGTCAATTTTAATGGACCCAAAATTCAAGATTGAGTGAAATGCATTTATTTTGAAGACTAAAAAAATGTATGTTGTAAAATTACTCAACAGCGCCACTTCAAAAATAAAAAAAAACAACATTACGGTAATGAGAGACCTTTTTCATCGTAGACAAATGAAATTTGGTACAGCCCATGTCAAGACAAGTCAAAAATGATATTATGACCCCACCCTAAGCGCTACAGGAAGTTGGCCATTGTGGGCGGAACCCAATTTTTGCAAAATTTTTCCTCTCAGACTTGAATCTTTTACATCGTGGATTTTAATTCAAAAGACTGGAAAACTGGTCAAAATGAACTAGTTAGTCATTCAGCAGAGAGACAAAAATCAAACTAAAATACTTCATTTACTGATTATATCAACATTCACTGGGGGTGAGAAGCTAACTGGACACACTACTCTGTCTGAAGCTCTGCTACTCACCTTACCTAACCCAACCATAAAGAGCTCATTTGATTAGAACTACAACAGGGTGAGATGATGTGCTGTTAAACAAGTGTCTCACACATAAAATTACACTCATAAGCATTAGCCAGGATACTGTCATTTATGCAGTAATCCCAATGGTGAAAATATTGTTTCTTATTTATTCCCCTACATAAAAAAATAAATGGCCCTGCTCATGAGTCTGTTCAAAAACACAAATCTGATGCACTGAGTCAGTCTGCGTAAACTCAGTGCAGTACCTCCCTCTAGTGGGCTGCTCTGGTACTGACTTTGATTCATGTGGATTACATAATGAAATGATCTGAATAATAGAAAAAAATTAAATGTAAAAACACCTGATTCGTAAGGTTTATGTTGTTCCAGCATAGACTGAAGGGAAGAGCAGAGTACAGGAAATGTAATGATTCTGTGTCAGGCATTCCTCCAATATATCAATCCAAATTTGGGAGTAAATTATAGAAACTTTACATAAGAAAAGGCATGTTTTATGCAAGGAGGAGGAGGAAGTGCTGTGCTCTTAGTGTTGGTAACAAAAAAAAAATTGAATCTGTCAACTGGACAAATGCTTTAGAGTGAAGTTTATCACTCATCCAAGCAGCTTCAGTTCAGACCTCAAGAAGCCAGACCTTTGTCCAGTTGACAGATATGAATTTTCTTTAGCTATGGATCATACCTGGACAACTGAGGGATTTAAAAAAAAAACAAAAAACAACTCAGTAGTGATGTTCACAAGAAAGGCTAAAGCTGGGACATAGTTTGGTGTGCTCTGTGTTGGTTCTGTGTTGGATCTGGCTCTTGTGGCATTGGTGTTCATTGTGCTGTGTCTGCAGGTTGTCCATCCATGCAGTGGACTTAGACTTAGACAAACTTTATTGATCCACAAGGGAAATGACTTGGACACAGCAACTTAAACAAATAATAACAAAGAGAAACAATATAAATGGTAATAGCTACATAATGAATAGAATATAATAATGAAATATATTCATAATAATGAAAATATAAAATAGTGACTGACTGCTAAAGAACTATATTACATTATTACATGAGTTGATGTACAGTTGTAGTGCGGTTGGAGTACTGTATTGAAGAGGAGCAAAGACCTCAGTGTTGGATCAAGATGTGTGTTTGTAGTTTGAATCTGTTCTTACAAAATAAATTGACAATGTATTTTAACAGTAGATTTATTAAATGCATCAAAATGCTCTCACTACAGTTTTAACCAATAATGTCATTTTTATTTGCCCACGGTCTACAGATTGTATAAACAAGTGAAGTGTGATGTCACCCACAGCGTTCGGCTCCACTCAAATGGAGCCGGGCTCTGTATTATGAATAGGATTTTTTAACGGACAAAATAGTGAGAAAAAAAAAACAAAACAAAAAAACATGTTCATGTAGAGCGAGTTAATAGAAACATTTTAAGACCAACATGACGAGGCTCACAGCAGCAGTTACAGAGAGAGGGGCCACAGTATTCTAATGTAAGTCATTGGGATCCAGGGTCCAAAGAAGCCGGAAGCGCCTGCATGCGGACTTCCTGTTTGGAATGTGGCGGCTAGAGAGTTAGCTATGTCCATTTATATATATACAGTGTATGCCACAGTCATATCCAAAATGTTCAAAATGAAGCTCAGAAGCTTCCAGGAACAGGAAGCGTGTCCGTCTGTGTCTGAGGATACACTCCAAACCAACGTTATGCCACAAAAGTCAGCAAGAGCCTAATTCACAGAAATTTGGTCATGCAGTTCACTACATTCAGCTCACGTGACTTTGGCGTTTGAGTGAAAAAAAAAAAAAGTCTAAAGGTTAAACTCTGATTATTTGGTTTTTGGCTGAGATGTGGAAATTATTGATTTTTCAACAGCTCAAGCTAAGGTACGTAGCTAACGCTAGCAACTTAACACCATAACAGTGTTTTATTCATAATCAGTCTTTTTGAGGTGCATTGTGGGAAATTTTGAGTGCACAGTTTTTTCACTAACTGGACATTCGTTAACACAAAAAGTAACCGCTACATAGTGCTCTAAGTAGGGAATAGTGTGGACATTCGGACACAGCCATGCTCTCACAAACCCCAGCACATCCTGGTTCTTCACATGGTCCTTAATATAAAATGACTGGTCTTACAATATGCTCAATGGCGTTAAAATAAAATCTTCATAAAATCAAGAAAATCTGAGAGGTCACAATTGCCAAAACCATTCTGTATTGTTTGGTACATTTCTATGTCCTCCAGGAGGCACTACTGTCTCACCAGAGTAACTGAGGAATAAGAAGACCTCAGTCCAAATCCAGGAAACAAAGGTTCAGTGAAGGAGGCATTAAATGTGTGGAGGTGAGACAGTTTTCCATCAGATAAGACCCGATAGAAGGACAGAGATCCAGCTTCAAAGTCTAGGAACACGCCCACTTGACCTTCTACTGGGAGAAAAGGCAAGAACCACTGTGGAGACAGTGATGTTTTTCTCCCATTGTGACAAACTTGTAAAGTTCCGCCAAGAACCCTCAAACTCCAGGACTGATCATCGTCTCCAAACCTACACTCTGTACTCTCTCCTCGTCTGTAACTCACGGCTATGTCAACCGATCCCCTCCACTCCACCTCCCAGTAACAGCGCCCCCTCAGGCCAGTTGAGCTCAGGACCTGTGGCTCGTCTTTGACTCTGTCCTCATGATCTGGACAGTGCTGCTCCTCTTTCAGACGGGTCCCTGTCCGATGGTCCTCAGATAGAATGAGTTCTCTATGAGCTTTGTTTGGGTCCAGAGAGAACACACAGGAATCTGAAGGACAAAAATTCAACCTTGATACATCTGTTAAGTTCTTAAAGAATAGCTAAATAAATATGTGACTTACACTTCTTCAGACCTGGAATCATCCACTGTTCTCCAGCAGGATCCAACCTGAAATACACAAACCTGTGTCACACTCAAGTCCAGTAAATCAGACCAGTATGGTCTCACCTGACAGTCTGCAAGGGGCAGTGTGGTCTCACCTGACAGTCTGCAAGGGGCAGTGTGGTCTCACCTGACAGTCTGCAAGGGGCTGTGTGGTCTCACCTGACAGTCTGCAAGGGGTGGTGGTCCTGTAGAGCGGTCAGGAGCGCTGCTGAGGGTCCTGGATGGTTGTAGCTCAGATCTAACAGTCTCAGGTGGGAGGACGTGGAGCTCAGAGCTGAGGCCAGAGCAGTCCCACCCCTCTCTGAGATCAGACATCCAGACAGCCTAAAGACACAGCATTAAGCTTATGATGGTATATTTTACACTATTTGTGAGAGCCATATTCCTGGTTATGGTTTACTGTAAATTATTCTGTCTAAAAAGATTTTGTACTATGGAATTGTGATTAAAAGCATAAATAATTTAATAAGATAAGATAAAAGGATTAAAAAGTGATTTATTAAAGTTATTCAAAGTGAAATTCAATGGGCAAAACGTCATGCTTCTTTATCAGACGTATGATGTCATCAGGCATTCACAGCGCAATCTCCATGTTGGAGATGTTTTTTTTGTTTTGTTTTTTTTAATCATTAAAAGCACTTAAAATGGACTACATCTCCTCATCCTTTAGTGTAAGAAAACATTCATAACCATAGCCCAGTGTGGCTGTTTAAAGCCAAGAAATGACCATTACACTATCATTAGGTCTGTAACATTGCACAGCCTGTGCAGGTCTATGCATTTACTGTCCAATGATGTAAAACAGGGTCTATGGGTTCAAGTGTCTCACCTGAGAGTCTCCAGTCTGCAGGGGGCGCTCTTCATTCCAAAACACAGCAGCTCTACTCCTAAGTCCTGAAGGTCGTTGTTACTGAGATCCAAGAGTGTGAGACTGGAGGAGCTGAGGACTGAGGCCAGAAGACCACAGCTGTGAAGGGACAGGTCACAGCCAATCAGACTGAGGAGAGAAAGGGACATTAGAAACTGGAACCATGACACAAGACTTTGAATGCAGTCTGAACTCACAAGGCTTTGGTGGAGGCTCTGACCACCGGCAGGAGACCCAGGAGGGCCGCGTGTGACCGCTGATATTTCCTCAGGTCAAACTCCTCCAAGTCTGAGTCTGAGGACAGTAAGAAAAAGGACAGAGCCAACCAATCAGCAGGAGACATGGGCCTATTAGAGAGACCTCCTTCTCTCATATATCGCTGTATCTCCTCCAGCAGACTGTGGTTGTTCAGTTCATTCAGACAGTGGAGCAAGTTCAGGCTTTTCTCTGCAGACAAGCCTTTTTCACCCAGATTCTGTTTGATGTACTCTACTGTCTCCTGATTGGTCCGGTCCCTTTCAGTCTTAATCAACAGACCATGCAGCAGCCTCTGATTGGTTGGCAGAGACAGCCCCAGGAGGAAGCGTAGGAACAGGTCCAGGTGTCCATTTGGACTCTGTAATGCTTGGTCCACAGCAGAACGATGGAGATGGGTCAGATCAGGTTTTCGTCTGAAAAGTTTTGCGATAGTGAATGCTCTTTTCTCATCATTCAGTAGGTTCAGCCCGGACTCTGTGAAGGTCTGATGGACGTAAAGAGCAGCCATAAACTCCTGCACACTCAGATGGATGAAGTAATAGACCTTGTCGTGGTACAGGCCTGGTTCCTCTCTGAAAACCTGTGTGAACACTCCGGAGTACACTGAGGCTGCTGCAGTGTCTAGCCCACACTCACTCAGATCACTCTCATAGAAGATCAGGTTTCCTTTCTGCAGCTGCTCAAAGGCCAGTTTTCCCAGAGACCGCACCATCTCCCTGGTCTCTAAAGTCCAGTGAAGGTCTGCTCCTGATCCCTGGATGTTCTGGACTTTGACCTGCACCATCAGGAAGTGGACATACATCTGTGTGAGAGTCCGGGGCAACTCTGGTTCCTCTGTTTGTTTCAGAAGCTTCTGTAGAACTGTGGAGAGGATCCAGCAGATGACTGGGATATGACTCATGATGTGGAGGCTGTGAATGCTCTTGATGTGGGAGATGACAGATCTGGCCTGGTCTCTAAATCTCTTCCTGAAGTACTCCTCCTTCTGCAGGTCGGAGAACCCTAGCATCTCTGTCACCATGGAGACACAATCAGCAGGAATCTGATTGGCCGCGGCGGGGCGCGTAGTTATCCAGAGGCGAGCAGTGGGAAGCAGGCTCCCCCTGATGAGGTTTACCAGCAGCACATGCACTGAGGCGGACTCTGTGGGGTTGGTCAGGACCCGGGTTTGGCTGAAGTCCAGAGGAAGTCTGCACTCGTCTAGACCGTCAAAGATGAATAGCACCTGGAGCTGTTGGAAGCTGCAGAGAACTTTGGATGGACTGAAGAAGTGGTGCAGCAGTCCCACCAGGCTGAACTTAGTGTCTCTGAGCACATTGAGCTCTCTGAAAGTGAATGGGAACAGCAGCTGGAGGTCCTGGTTGACTCTGCCTTTAGCCCAATCCAGACTGAACTTCTGAGTCAGCACCGTTTTTCCCACACCAGCCACGCCCTTTGTCAGCACCACTCTGATTGGCTCTTGTGAATGTGGCTGGGCTTTAAAGATGTCTTCACATGTGATGATGCTCTCTGGAGTGGCTGGTCTCCTGAACATGGTCTCCATGTGTCTGACCTCATGCTCATGGTTGACCTCTGAGACCTCTGTGATGTAGAGCTCTGTGAAGATTTGAGTCAGGGGGGTGGAGTCTCCTGCTTCAGCCACGCCTTCAAACACACTACTGAACCTCTGCTGCAGACTGCTCTTCAGTTTAGCTTTGCACTCTCCAACTACAGTCCCTGAAAGAAAAACTGATCAGTTAACAAACAAGGATCTCCTCTCATCTCACTTTCTCCACTGACAGAACCTCTTCAGCAACAAATTAAAGGGTCCACAGTCCCATCTTCTCATATGGATGTAGTGTTAGTGTCATCAGGCTGAAATCAAGGATGTAGTTAAAGCGCTTTGGAATGCAGAATGGGGCGTGGGGGGCTTCAGGGATCTGGATTAGGCCCCTCACATTTCAGCCTCCATATTAACAACCTTTCACTGCAGTGTCAGGGTGTATAACCGGAGTAAAAGTAAGCTGGAATGGTCTGTACTACCCCTATAAGATCAGTTCACAAGCTTCGTTAAGTGTAAATTGTCAGCAGCAAGTTTGTCCTGGTTTTGCCATGGCTCAATATGAAAAAGTTATTAAATTGGTGGATCAAAACATGACCTAAATATATGGCAAGCCAAGGGTCCTGTGCCCTTTGTCCACAGGACTTCCATGAATAAAGTGAGCAGGTTACAGAGTGAAGTTTATTACACACAGAAGGATGTCTGGATGGGACACTTGATTTTGCTTACACTAGAGTCAGCCTTAATGTTAAAATGCATCAGAAAATGTCTGCTGTGTAGAGGAAAAAAGAGCCTGATCCTGATTTGAACATAATATAATAATGTGTCTGAAGTACAGCTGAAAAACTCTCCAAAGCTTTAGAAGATGTGTCTTTTCTTTTCTAAAAATATGCAAAAGAAATTCAACATTCATAAAAGGATTGTCAATGTAACGTGGTTAAAAGAGTTATTAGAGGACATTTACATATGTTTCATACCACGTTTTACCTCTTGGAAACAGGCTGAACCAACCAATTTTTGATGAAACTAAGAACCATCAACACAAGAAGCATCAACACAGAAACTACAGCTAAACTACAGCAAACACAAAAACCTCAGCGAGACATTTGACTCTGATGCCGACCTAATTGAATGACCATACCTAGCAACCTATAGTTGGTCATTTCGCTACCCATGTTTAACCAGGAAGAAAACCAGGAAGAAAAATGGTAACGTTCACCAAAATGACAAAACTAGAAAAAATCGTATATATAATGAGTTTGCTCAAACAGAGTTAACAATGTTTTAGTAAAATGAGTAGTCTAATCTGTCATATTTAACTGGGTTCACAGCGAATGCAAGTCTTGACAGACTTTTCTGTTTTCATATTGATGTCTCTACTAGTTTTTATGTAAAAAAAAAAATCTCATTAATGCACAGTCTGTATTTTATATCTTTTTACTTACTGTTTCTCAGGCTCTGGGCCAGATGCTCCTGGTTCATCCTCTTCAGAAAGTCTAGGGTGATGCTTAGAACCTCTTTGCTCAGCTCCTCCCTCTCACTCTCAGAGGAATCTGAGGCCAGGAGCCTCTGGAGCCTCTGCAGCTCATGTTTGACAAAAGTCACAATGTCCTCCTCCAGCCGCTGGAACACAGAAACATGCATGAGAAATGGTAAGGTGAAGAGCATTTAGTTGAGTGGAGTGGATTTTTCTGTTGGAAAAGTTTTGTTTATGAAGTACATTTCTCAATGTAGTTACAGCATTACACTCAATATCAGCACAAATCAATAATAAGGTCAAAATAGACTTTATTGTTCTCTGAAAGTGACCCATCCTGCTGCTGGGACCCTGCTGGGAAGGAGCAGTGAGCACCACAGAGCTGTACTCAGGGACCCATCTCTCCAAGTCTTGGTCAGGACTACCTCAGCTGGAGGATTGTTCTTATTGTGCATGCTTTGGGTTGATGGGGGAAAATGGAGTGCCCAGTGGAAACCCACCTAGACACAGGGAGAGGAAACTCTGCACAGAAAGGCCCAGGGATTGAATCCAGAACCTTCTTGCTGTGCAGCCTGAGTGCTAGCTGCCTAATTTATTCATTCATTCAAATCTGTGATTATGAATAATTTACTGCAAAACCAAACTCTTTTATTTCTCTAAGACAGTCGTTTAGAAAGTCGGCTGCAGCCACCCACTGATGTGAAGATCACACAGGACCCCTCTAATAATATTTTACCTTATATATATATATAAAAAAAAAAAAAAAAAAGTAATGTTTTAAATTAAATTCATGTGTTTAAACAAGGCTTAATACTAATATAAAGAAATCTAAACAAATATCTTATGTGAAGTTGATTTAAAACTCAAGTTTCTTGTGTGGACAACCTTTCGGGACCACCCTGTAATGCTTTTGAGCCCCCAAAGAGGCCCCCAGACCCACACTGAGAACCACTACTTGAAAATATAAAGCCTTTAATGGTCAGTGATCACATTTTTATACAGCGCTTTTCCACCTTCAAGGTTCAAAGCTCTTTACAACAAGGAACCACTCACACATTCACACACACTGACACACCAGTGTACACAGACACTGGGAGAGAGGTATGTTAAGTGTCTTGCCCAAGGACACAACAACTGCATTCATCTGTGGAAGCTGGAATCACACCACTCAACCAGTGATGTTTATGTCGACAGCGGCATTCGAACCGCCAACAGTTGGATTTTTGAGAGGTTCTGTTCAAGATGGATGTGAACAAGAGTGTCCTCCCTCTCCCATATTATTCACACATTATCACACGGGTAGACTGTCAACAGAGAACTAGTTTTTCCTCTGCTCAGGCCATTAAACCAGCTTCACTTTATATTCACTAAAACATTAACATGAGGTTGTGAACTTTGTGTACTTACTGTAAATACAGCGTCCAGATGGAGCCACTCTCCGCTGCTTTCCTGGCTGTTTTCATCAGGGCTCAGCTTCACTCTGTGGATATAGTTTAAAAACACACCTTATACTTTCCAGACGCTTCCCTCGTCTCTCAGACTGTATTAAGGCTCTGCTCCAAACATGTTCTAGTGCATCACCCAGCCTGGAGGAGAGAAACTGTAGACATGTTTTTTTCAATGACAAATGTTTGGAACACTGGACCAGCTCTATACGCTCCAGCGGGTGCTTTGTGGATCTGGAGAAGGCATCTGACTGTGTCCTTCATGGTGTCCTGTGGGAGTGTCTGGAGTATGGGGTCCAGGTATTTTCTTATACATGCAATATTATGTTTGAATATGTATGGATGCATGTGCTTATTCCATTACTGACACAAAGGGATCACATTTGGTTTTGTGATGTTTATAACACTTAGCAGTTCATAGACATTGCACAAGTGAAGTGAATACAAATACAAGCGAAAAATCATCAATAAGACAAGGGTTAAGAATAATTCCTATTTGCACATGACAGATAACTAGAATGAACAGGTAGTATGATGATGGAAAAATATAATATCTCATAAAGAAGTCTTAAAACAAGTGCTTAGTATATTTTATATGGGTGCAATTGAGAAGTCTTATTTGTGCCATGTTATAAACAGAGAGTAAAATCACATGGATAAAGTCGACAGCAGTGCACTTTCCATTTAAACTAATTGCGCCACAAATCACCTCCAAACTCTGTCAGTTTTGACCGCAAACTAAAACAAAACAAACATGTTATTTGACTAACAACTTAACTTAAAAGATAACTGGTTTACCCTTCCATCTGCCGTCTAAAACAGCCAAACAAAATCGCAATCAGATGCTAATAACTCAAGTTCCTGTCCAAACTCAGTAAGTGTATGCGCACCTTTGTTTTGCATGTGTCATTGAAAATAAAACTAATCTGATTGGACTATAACATTTGACAGGGTTCGATTCAGCGGAGGATGTGGGGGCCATCTGTATAAAAAAAATACTGAGCGATATCATTCATAGACAATGGACTTGTTCCTTAAATGTTGAGTTTTGTTGAAATAGGATGTATTATTTACAAATGGTTGTAAATATTGGATTTGGTTCCTTTGTTTCTTTGCATTAGATGATATCCTCCAGACACTGCACTGTTCTTGATTTATCACAGAAAAGGAGAGGAGCACTTACCCCTCATCTGGAGGAGAGACGTCTTTAAAATCAGGACCTCTGTCTTTGGACCAGTCACTCCTTAAAAAAACAGAGCCTGGACCAGGACCAGGGACCTGTGCACTCCTGTTAAAAAGGGTTTATACCTGTGAGATACAGAGTGCTCCTGATATAATGACTTATTATGATCATTATTATTACCTTTTATCAACCGGACCTTCGTCTTTGGAGCAGTCACTGACGGAGTTTGAATCAGGTTTAGACTCAGATCCCCGTCGGTCCATCTTGGTCCCACTGATCTAGAACCAGAACAGTACTTTTTATCAAACGCTCTGAATTATGCCACGTTCAGGCTGCAGCATCAAAATGGTGTCAAATACTTCTAGTCTGGATTTCAAAAGCAAATATGAAAGGATAAATTAACAGTCTTTCTGAACTGGACTCCTTCAAACTATACTGCCTCAGAAACACGTTGCACTGATGGTAAATGCACAAATACAAAAACAAATGCATGGTCTCTGAGTATTTTGAATGGGACATGCACCTTACACTCATGTCAAAAATAGGCTGGATTCTGTTTTATGAAATCTATGTGCCTGTGAATGCGGGCTTAAAAAAACATGCCCCAGCAGGATTTTTATAGGGCAAATGTTATAAACCTTTATATTGTTTTGTTGTTGTTTTTTTTTTTACATTAAACACGATAGGCTGGAGTTTCATTTAACCACTGAGTCATTAAAGTACTATAAAAAACAAAAACAAGTAAAGATTTTGATATGCAAGTTATTATAACACGACTTTTGAATAGTGAATTAGTTGCAAACTGCCTTGAGTTCAGCTGAGGTTTAGACCAGTGAGTTGTCTCTTGTATTCAGTTCATTTTAGCAGCTTTTGTTGTATAAACCTAGAGTTAACCCAGACTCTAAGGGCGAATGTAACTGTACAATATATGACAAGAGTATAGGAGTAAAACTATAGGGGTCTGCAAACTACTGAAGTACAATTTTATTAAAAACATACTCAAGTAATCTGAACATGCCACAACATTGAACCTTTAAATAAAACCTGGCATCTGTCTGCCCCACATACACAGGTAAGTTAAAAAAAACAAAACAAAATTCAGATCAGAATCAGAGACTTACCAGAGCGAGCGCAGCTTCAGGAACAGTACTTCAAACTCTTGCACTTTCACTTATTGAAGGTTGAAAAGCCAGTGGAAGTGTGTATGTATGAAACAGAGTTATTAACTTTACTTCAGTTCTCTTCATTTAGGCCTGTTTATGTGTCAACGAAACAGGACAGTCCAGTTAGAAGCCATTCTTTTCTTTGTAGTGGTTATTAACCCCGTTTCCTTTAACTTCTATCACACCCACGACCACAAGGACATAAGTATACATAACACAGTGTTTCCCTTAGGTTTAGTTAAGACTATGATGGCACAAATCATTTAGATTTCATTCACTTTGTGGAGTATAAATGTCACTTAGTGCCTATATTGCATTTCTAAACTACATTTTCACCAGTGTAGTTATTATTTTAAGAAAAGAACAGTGCATATTAATGAACATGTAAATACGCCTTGGTCTCATTTCCACACACTATTTACACAGATTACAGGCAGGAAGCAAACAAGGACAAGAACAGAACATAATAATAATAATAATAATAATAATAATAATAATAATAATAATAATAATAATAATAATAATAATAATAATAATAATAATACCTTTTATTTATACACACCTTTCTAACAGCCAAGGTCACTTTATAGGGCATAAACACACAAAAAACAACATTAATACAATGTATGAACATTAAACAGAATACAGTAAGCTTATCTAAAAATGTAACAGACTAATTAACAGCACATTTAAAACCCTATTCCACTGTATTGCACACACCCCTGTAGTGCACAGATTCCTACTGCTTTTGTAATGACACACACTACAGGAGCACTACAGGAGCGAGGTGAGCCGCCTGGTCAAGTGGTGCAGTAACAACAACCTCTCCCTGAACATGGAGAAGACAAAGGAGATCGTCGTTGATTTCAGGAGAGAACACAAACAGCACGCCCCCCTCACCATCAACGGAGCTGCTGCTACTTCTTCCACAAGCTGAAGAGAGCCAGAGCCCCAGCTCCCATCATGAGGACCTTCTAAAGAGGAACCATAGAGAGCATCCTCACCAGCTGCATCACTGTGTGGTATGGCACCTGTACCGTGTCCTGCCGGAAAAAGCTACACCGAGTAGTGAGAGCAGCTGAGAGGATAGTGGGGATTTCTCTCCCCTCCCTGCCGGACATCTACTGCACCCGCTTCACCCGCAAGGCCCTCTGCATTGTGGGTGATCCCACCCACCCATCCAACAGCCTCTTCAGTCTGCTGCCATCAGGAAAGAGACTGAGGAGCCTCCGGGCTAGGACCAGCAGACTGAAAGACAGCTTCATCCACCAAGCTGTCAGGATGCTGAACTCTCTCCCTGCCCTGCCCTCCCTCCCCCTCGGACCCCCACACTCACCACTTCCCTCTCCCGTTGTTCCTAGATGCAAGTGTCCCAGTCTGGTGAAACTCACTCAAGACATCTCTCTCCTGTGGAGTTCTCTCCCACTGCTCCACAGACATTTTTAATGCACCCTCTGTTTTGCACTATAACTAATGACACTGCTGCTTGAATGACACCACTGAGCTCTAACACGCTACACATTGTGTGTTTTACTTATTTGTATTATATACAAACCTATCGTACTTGTTGCTATGTGCATATGTTATGTTTTGTCATCATGTTTATTGTCATGTCTATAAGATGTTAAATGTTCACTGTGGGCCTAGGGGGCGCTGCAATTTCAAATCCTGTGTGTGCAACCTGTACATGTGGTTTTTGACAATAAAGCTGACTTTGAACTTTGTAACAAGGTGCTTAAATCAATAAAATGAGTATAGATCCAGCTTTTAAACAGTTTAGCTCCCCCATGATTACATGTGTCCAGGTCTTTTTACCACAATCTTAAATACTTAAAAGCAAGGAAACTGGTGTTTCCCTCACTGAGAGTGGAATACTATTCCAGAAGGTTACACCCTGATATGACCCGGACCCTGGTATGACCGTGATATGACCCTGATTTAATCCTGGTATGAACCTGATATGACCATGACCTTCATTTGACCCTGATATGATCCTGATGTGACCCTAACATGACCCTGACCCTGGTATGACCCTAGTTCACAGTCGCCTGTGTACAGATGCTCTGGTGACCCACTGACAGACTTTAGTTTGATAAAAGCATTCACTAGATGAGGAGTCAAACCATGAAGAACCTTGTAGATGAAACAAGTCAAATATTTCGACAGTGGGGGTAAGACAAAGTTTCTTTCTTTCTGTCTCTTTTTTTTTCAGGATTTTCAATGCTCTTTTGTAGAAGTCACAGAATCCACGTTGCTTGAAGTCCAGGGTGAAGTCTCCAGTCAGTGATGATCTGGGCTGCCATGTCATTGATGCAGTAATTCAGACTGAAGGAGGCCCAACCAAGTAGTGCATAGAAATGAACATACTTTTTTTTTTTTAATTGATCTTATGTAATATTCTCATTTTCTGAGACACTGAATTTTGTGTTTTCATTATGTATTAGCCTTAAAAATTCAAGTAATAAACTTGAAATATTTCACTCTGTGTGTTAGGAGTCTATATAATATCTGGATTTGACTTTCTGAAATGAGAGACAAAAAATGTCAACTTTTTCATGATTCAGTTTTTTTTAGATGAACTAGTTAGTATGGTAGTTGAATCAGTAGCTACAGAAGTTAAATACATATTTGGTTTGAATTAATTGTATAGAGTTATTGATTACACCTTCTTTTTGACAGTATATGGACTACTGTCTTATATGCAGTAATCATTTTAAACTTTTAATGGTGTGTTATAACGCCCTCGTCTGTGTTGTTTTAGTATGTGTGCTGTGTGTCCATTTTGACAGTGTTCAAATCAAAGTTAAAGTGCCCTGAATGTTCCCTTTAACACCAGTGTCTTTAACAGTTCCTGTGAAACCTTCTCTCAGCTTTAAGTCCAAATCTTCTCCAGTGAGACTCGCTCCAACACATGAATGATACACAACTGTCGCCAGTATGAATACTTTCATAATCACTCATTTTCAGGGTCTAAGATGTGTGCTGTGTGTTTAAAGGTGCACTGTGCCACATTTCTGGTAGAGAGTCCACCACCAGCTTGTTATTATTTTTCCTGGAATGTTCCATAGTGTGACATTAAGCATATACATCTAGAATTTATTCATTACGTGTGTTTCTATTGCTCAAAAATACCATAATTCCATCTGTGAATAGGGGTGACTTTCCACAGATCTGAACTGTAATATAGCATAGTGCTGTAACCTGCTTGTCTCCCTTTAGGTTTAATCTATACTGTGGAACATTCTAGACAAAGCAATAACATTTCCATGGAAACAAACAAATGGCGGACCCTCCACTAGAAATGTTACATAGTGTACCTTTATGAATTGCAGCTCCAGATCCGTCTCATCTCAGATCTTCATCACCAGTGACAAACACACTAGCATTTATCGTGCTTCCAGTACGTTTTCAAACACGTTTCATCTCAGTAGCCTTTTCTCTTTCATTTAGAAATGCTTAGATGACCTCACTAAATCTCTCTCTCATTTACATTTCTACGTAAATAAACTAAATAAAAGTGGAACTAAACTGTCTTGGTGCGTGCAGCAGGTGGCGCGGTCGTGTTTAGAAGCAGCCCCTCCCTCACGGTGCAGGGCCTTATCAGCCCCTCTGCCCCAGGACTGGAGCATTTCTGAGGCGCTCCCCTTCACGAGAAAGTGCAAAACAGAGTACTAGTGCACAGGGGGTTACATGCTGCCACTCCGACATTGACGTCTAATTGTCGGAGAGGAGGCATTTCCATTTTTTATCAAACGTCCCTGCACTCCGACCATTTTTTTTATGAATATGTTTTATTTCAAATCTGCATTTAAATGTTGAGCTGAACCACATGAACGAGCAGGCTGCTGGGTGGGTATTATTGTACTCAAATTACACATAGCGCCTTTAACTTCCCTGACAACATAAACATACACCCACAACATAATAGATTCACCTTCTCACTTTTTTTTCAACTAAATATGAATATTTTGCACAGAAATAGACTCTTGTGAGTTTTAAGACATGTTCTAATGTTGTTTCCTCCTCAAAAACAGACCTGGAGTTGTGTTTTGTTTCATTCACACATGTTTGAGTAACACTATTATTAGTCTGTCTATATCTCCAAAGCTCAAAATGTTCTGTTCCACCTTGTGATGTCATCAAGTGGTAGTTTTCAAGTGAACAGCTCCTTTTACCTTTAGTTCAGTAGAGATCGGCAATTCCAGAGCTGAAATTATCCAAATGATTCAAGTGAAGGTGTGTGAAGTTTAAAAACACAGTGGAGCACTTCCTGTATTACCACATGACATCACAAGGTGGAACAGAGTGTTTTCTGTTTGAGAGAAGAACTCAGCGTAAATCTACAGGGTTTGTGTGTTAAACATGTGTGAATGAAACAAAACACAACTCCAGGTGTGTTTGTGATGAGGAAACAACATTAGAACAGAGAAAACATCAATGTGAAAATGGCACAGTAAATAATAGAACTTTAACTTTTTAGATGTTTGAAAATTTGGATTTCTCATGTTCTGAAGAAAATTATACAAAATCCTCAGTGAAATTGAAGCCAGGGGATAATGAGGTACATTTTATGGTACATTTTATTTTTTATTGTCCCAGGAAGGTTCAAGTTTGTCCAAAATGAGTTTGTACCATTTGAAGTTTCGTGTCGCATTAGGCAACACATTTTAGAAAGACAGTTTTAAAGGTACAGTGTGTAACTTTCTGGAGATGGCATGTCTCCTGCACGATTCTATGGAAATAGAAAGTTAAAACTATACTATGGAACATTCTCTACAGAGATACATAAGTTTGATGCCAAACTGTGGAACACAGTCAAAGCAACAGCATTTCCAACTGCAACTGAAACAAGCAGGAATAATATAACACTGAGGTTTGTGGAGAGGCGAGCCCTCTCACAGTAAGAGGTTACACCTCGCTCAGAATACATCAGCTGTGACTCCAGTGTGAGAGTGTTTGTGTTGTGTTGTGATACTCAGAACTAGTACTCTGCAGCTGAGTTACCACGTTTGAAGCGCCACACCTTCACCAGCTCCACCGGACTGCACAGTGTGTTCTGAGCTCCTCTCAGTACTTTGAATTACACTGAATGTCTGTGGATACTGGACTGGAGCTGCACCGAGCAGTCTGAGCCTGGGGTTATACTCTTCTTTTTGTTCTCTCAACTTTTGGTCTTGTTTTAGCCCTGCTTAAGTTTTTATTTTGCCCTGGTTTAGTCCCTTTTATGTTTAATTTTTATTTTATTTTATTTATTTATTTATTTATTTATTTATTTATTTATTTATTTATTTAGCTTTCTACCATGTTATGTTTTTTTTTTGCGATCTCTCCTGGGCCCTAATTGAACCTAACCTTGTTACAGCAACATGGATTCTCTGATATTTGTGAGTTCACAAACTCACAAAAGTCCCTCCTTAGATGCTCCCGCTGTAAAGTTCAAATTCTCCCAGCAGTGGTCGACCAATCACATTGCCGCGTTGTGGTTTGTGCAGAAGCCAAAGGTGAAGCGCCCAAACTAACCAAAACAAACATGGCGACGCCCACAGACATACAGAACTTCAGCCTATTTTAGCGTCAGTACAGAATATTTAGTTTGTGAAAAACAGGCAGAGGGTTTTGTGCATTTGTGAACAGGGAATATCTGTGCGTTTCTCTTAACTGAGTTTAATCAAAGTTTATAGAATATGTAATGCTACTAAAAACTGCTTTTAGTTTTTATTTTATTTTCACTCATAAAAAAACAAACAAACAGTTTGCAAATAGTTTACCTGCAAAAGTCTTTTATTTGGACAGCTCATAGTGCAGTTTTTACTCAGGGTCTTTGACATATCTAAAATTATTCCATTGGTAAAAATGTATGTAGTTGCTCCTTGTTTAGTCCTGGTTTAGATCTTGTTTAGTTCTAGTTTAGATCTGGTTTAATCCTGTTTTAGACCTGGATTAGACCTGATTTAGTCCTGGTTTAATTCTGGATTAGACCTGGTTTTGTCCTGGTTTAGTCCCTGATTCAGTCTTACTTTAGTCTTGATTTAGTTCTTGTTTAGTCCTGGTTTAGATCTGGTTTAGTCCTGGTTTAGACCCGATTTAGTGCTGGTTTAGTCCCGGTTTAGTCCTGTTTAAACCTGGTTTAATCCTGTTTTATAGCTGGATTAGACCTCATCTAAGGCTTGCCGTGGTTCTTATATTTACTCCATTTCTTGTGACCTCTAAAACTAGTAGCTGTCTGGCATTTTCGTTTTGTTGTTTTGTTGTTTTGAAGGTTGAAGGTTTAGGTGTTATCTAGTCCAGCTTTAACTCTCTTTACCACTCTTAGCCCAGTCTTAGACCAGCTTTAGACCAGTTTTATGTTAGATTAGCCCCTAAGACTAAACGTGAAAATAAAAATAAAAAAAATGAATTAAATATTGGTAAATTTCTCCAAATTCTCACTCATACAAAGGTCTGTCTTTTGCAGGTTTAGATCTGGTTTATATGGTTTAGGTATTATTTATAGTCCAATCTTAGCCCAATTTAAAACCAGTTTTTATGTTAGACTAGCCCCAAAGCTTAGAGATTTTTTATTAAAATTAAACAAAGAAGTTAAATATCATCAATCAGCATATTATTTGCACTAGTTTATTTTATAGTTTATTACTTATTTTTCTATTTTACTTTGACTTGTACATATACATTTATCTTTATTTATTTTTATTATGTCTCTTGCTATTATTATTATTATTATTATTATTATTATTATTATTATTATTATTATTATTATTATTTATTTATTTATTTATTTTTAAACTTTCTGCTATTATATTATATTGTGATGTTTGAGCTACTGTATCCAAATAATTTCCCTTGTGGATCAGTAAAGTTTGTCTAAGTCTAATATTGTTAAGTTTCTCCAAATTCAGTCTTTTGCAGGTTTAGATCTGGTGTATGCCTTTTCCAATCTTAGCCCAGTTTTTTTTTTTTTTTTAAATGAATAAAATATTGGTAGTCTCCACATCCCTACTCCTTTTGGCACAAATGTAACTCAGTGCAGTATCTCCCTCTAGTGGGCTCCTGTGGCACTGATGCTGATTCATGTGGATTACATAAGATCTAAAAATACTCCTGTGTTTACCATCTGCACTGGGAATAAACAAACAAATGCTTTAAAGCTGCACTGTGTAACTTTTATGATGGATGGTCACTTACTTGTTTCCTATGGCATGAAACATATCTATCTCCATGGAGACGATCAGGCGATGCCTTCAAGTTAAGATCAGATCTGTGGACAGTAATGACGCTTTTCAATGTATTCTAGAGCAATAAAAACACCAGGGATTAAATAAATACAAGATTTAATGCCATAATGTGAAACACTCCTAGTAAAGCAATAACATCTCCATGGAGACAAAGTGGTGGCAGACCCTCCCCCCCATCAGAAAAGTTACATAATTCAACTTTAAGTCAAACTCATAGCCACCAGGAATCAGATATGAAATACAAATGTGCAAAGATTTATGAAAATTAGTGGAAATCCTGACAGAAATAAGGCAAAATGAGAGACTTTGGCATAAAACCTGGTTAGATTAGAAATGTAAAAACACAAATTGTAAGGTTTGTGTTGTTCCAGTGCAGGCCAAAAGACAGAGAATAAAGAGCTCAACAGTCTTGCCCACTCTGAAGTCCGCTCTGGTTCTGTAAGCAAAATTTCAGTTCATTTTTCCCACAGACTTTTCAAAAAATTCAAATATTAAGAAGTGGTTCTCGAATTTTTTAAGGCTGAACTCCTTATCATTATGAAAATGTTCCAAAGAACCCTATAGTCCTCCGGCGTGGCATCACAATCGAATTCAGAAGTTCAAACCACATTTTTTACCCAATTTGGATAAAATATGTAATGATCATCCTTCTTTTATCGGTGTAATGATCGCCATCAAAAACATTGTGTATGAAATGGTATTTAATTTGTCATCACAAGTTTTGGGGGATCCACAACATCCCCGGACTCTGAGAACCACTGACTCAGCAGTTTATAAAGTTTCAGAAACAGATTTGAAATAAAAGTAGAGGTCTTGTGGTCATTAGTTCCACAGAGCTGATTAGTCCTGAGCTTTCACACTTTTATCTATGGGAACATGAATGGGAAATGTACTTTCAGAACCGTAAATATATTGATTCTGTGTCAGACATTCTCTTAAGACGTATTTTACAATTTGGGAGTACATCGTAGAAAGGAAAGGCTGCCTAAGAAAATTTAAGTTTTAGACATTTAAATAAACAGATAAAAATAGTCTACTTAAATTAGTTAGATGTTTTTAAAATTTAAAAGGTGTTGTGAAAAGTAAAAGCATACATTTTTGTATAGATTTTCACTATATGGGCAAAGGGGGTGGAAAATACTGTAAGTAGTATTATTATTATTATTAGTAGTAGTAGTATAGTAATAGTACCGGTATAGTAGTAGCAGCAGCAGCTATTAACACTGTTAAAGATAAATAGTTGAACACTGGCCTTAATAAAAAAGCATAAACAGTTGAACAGTTGCAGTTTAAAAAAAAAACAAAAAACACTTTTGTAACTCTGAAACCAAATACACGTTTAACTTAGTAATTCACATTTAAGAATAAAAAAAAAAAAATAAGTTAAAAGTACAAAAATGTAGATTAATGTAATTTTTTGCTATAATCATACAGAGCAAAAGTAGAGTGTGAATGGAGTTTGAAGCAGATCTATCTTCAGTGCTTAAATACAAGAGCCTCACTCAAAATGGCCGACAGGTGATTAATCGTTTAACCATGACCAGCTAGCGTAGCATAAACGGTTAGCTAACATTAGCGCTAAAACAGGGCAGGATCAGTCCAATGGAAGAAACAAGGGTAAAAATCAGAAATCAAAGAGAGGCAACAGTTCCATTGAAAAAGAGACAGACTTTGGGTATGGCTCATGTTAAAGGTAACCTGTTCTCCACACTGACCTGTGCAGCCCTCTGACCTGAGTTCTACTTTTATGTGGGACGGCTCTGAACGACGGCAGCGTTCAAACAAATACTTCACTGTGATTGGTCAAAGCGTCACAACAGCAGAGCAAGTCCAAAAACCAAACTTTAGTTTGAATCCAGATGAGAGAAAATCACAGACAAACGCACAGAGCTCTTCATCTGCATATTTTCTCAAACTAATCAGGATTTCTCATCAAACAGAGTCAAGTATGTCTGTGTCTCCATGTTTGTTTTGGTTGTTTTGGCGGTGGTTTTGCCTAAACCACAGTGCTGCACTGGTCAGACTCTGTCACTCATAAAGATCATGAGAATTCATCTTCCTGTGCGAGGCTAGGCTAAAGGAACACTATGTAACTTTTCTAGAGTAGAGTTCAGCTCCTCTATGCTGGTCTGTACTGGTCTTATGGAGATGTTATAACATCTCCTGTTTCTGTCTTAAGTCAATACAGCTACATTTTTAGACTATTTATAAATATGTCAGATTTTAACTATTGTTAATTCATTACATTCAGATATGAGCTCTTAATGATCAAAATGCAAAGTTTTTACGATTATATTCATTATTCACTGATTGTGTCTACACTACTTTATATGCAGATATAATGAAAAAATCTATTCTATTTATCAAAAAATATTACAGACCAACCTTAGATGTTCCATTTGTGAGTTGTTAAGTTTGAATGGCACTCTTTAGTAAATGTTTTGGCAGCTCCATCCACTTGAATGGCACAATATACTGTAAACAATATAATAACAGCCATAGTCAAAGTCTGTCTGTGGAATCAATTAGATTAAACCTAGTTTGATCAGTTAATATGTTTAATATGTTTAATATGATCCTTGTCCATCTTCTTCCACTGTAAAAGGTCCTTTATGTTGGTACAAATTCACTTGTTTCCTCCTGGAGCTGCTGGTTTGTCTCTGATGCAGAACTTCATTCAAAGGTGTGAGTTTTGACACTGTTTTGTCCTAGTAACCTTAAACACATCGTCAGTCCGGTGGTGAGACTAAAATGCCTCTAAAATTCAAGTCGTAGATGGACAAAAGTTTCTGTTTTCCTTCAAATCTTGTTCGAAAACGGCTCTGAATGCATCACTGAACAATTGGATTTTAGGAGGTCGTGTTCACGTTCTACAATGTGATGATGTCATAGTTTCAGATGGAGGGCAGGACTTATATAACTCTATGGGAGATTCACTGTTTTTGGAAGAACTCTCCAAACTTCTGATCCACAAATATTTCTCCTTCTCATTATTTGTTTAGGATCAGCTCCACAAACTTGTCATATTCATCTTATGGCTTAAAGTCCTTTGACCTGACACCAATCACGTCTTTGAGGTGGAATATTGGCACCACTTTCTGAAGCTATTGTGAAAAAATAGTTTCTCTTTTGTTTATTTATACTGACTGAGAAGATCCTGAACTTTGAGCCAGTTTTTGTTTCATGTGGAAAGCCCCAGAACCAGGTCAAAAAATCTGCGTCTGACACTCACACAGCAAACTCCACCATAGAGTTCTGACCCGTCCTCCAGCTCAGCTTAAAATACTGCGATTCTAATGTTGTCGCAACTTATACTTGAATTAATAGTGGTTATTTTATTCCAAAAATGCATCAAGAATTCTCCAAAAAGTCACGTTACGATGAAGTCTATTGGCACAATCTTCCACCTCCACTGAATCCACATGGCTCTGAGGTCAACAAACAAACAAACTCTTCCTTCACTGCAGCTTCTCTTAAAGTGGCAGTAACCTCTCGCAAACACAAGATGGCGCTCTCCTGGTTTGCGCTGTAGAGTTAGCTGTGTTTCATGCATATTAAAGGGCCCATATTACACTGTTTTCTGATCTATGTTCTAATATGGTTTCCTCATCAAAAACACGCCTGGAGTTGTGTTTTGTTTCATTCACACATGTTTAACACACAAACCCTGCAGATTTAGGCTGAGTTCCACCTTGTGATGTCATGTGGTGATACAGGAAGTGCTCCATTGTGTTTTTAAATTTCATGCTCCTTTACTAGAATCATTTGGATCATTTCAGCCTTGGAATTGGCAATCTTTATCGAACAAAATATAAAAGGAGCTGTTAACTTGAAAACTACTTCTTCATGACATCACAAGGAGGAACAGAGCATTTTGAACTTTGGAGATGTAGATATAAACATGTGTAAATGAAAAAAACACAAGTCCAGGTCTGTTTTTGAGGAGGTAACGACATTAGAACATGACTTAAAGCTCACAAGAGTCCATTCTGCATAATATAGGACCTTTAAAGGGGCACTTCGTAACTTTTCCAGTGAATGGTTGGCTAGCTTGTCTTCATAGAAAAGTGATTGCTTTGTCTGGAATGTTCCACAGTGCGGCATTAAAATGATTTATCTTGCATTTATTCAACTAAAGCCTCTGGGGTGACCTTTCCACAGATCTGACCTGTAACCTGGCCATGCTCTTGATGGAGGTAGATGCGTTTAATGCCGCACTGTGGAACATTCCAGGTAAAGCAATAGCATAGGCATCGGCCCCGTCACCAGAAAAGGTAGCAGTAGTGCAGTTTTTAAGGTTAAAATTTGTTGTTCTTGTAAGAAAACTGATCCTCTGCATTTGACCCATCCTTCAGTGTCTCTGGGTTACACCTGTCAGGAGCAGTGGGACCATCTCCAGATCTTGAGCTGGTCTTGGTCAGGACTACCTTAGCTGCTGTGCATGTTGGAGTCTGGTTTTCCTTCAGAGTGTGGCCAGGACTCGAGAGAAGGAGATAATGATGGACAGAGTGGTTTGACCCGCGCCGAAAACCAGAGCCTCCATCGGTACCATGTCTTTACCGGCCACACGGTAAACTCCAGCCACTGCAGCACCTGTACGAGAGAGCAGAGGATCAGAGGAGGAGAGGGTCAGAGGAGGAGAGCAGAGGATCTGAGGAGGAGAGGGTCAGAGGAGGAGATCAGGGGTCAGAGGAGGAGAGGAGGAGAGGGTCAGAGGAGCAGATGGAGCAGAGGAGAGGTTCAGAGGAGCAGACAAGAGGGTCAGAGGAGGAGAGGAAAGGGTCAGATGGTGAAGAAGGCCAGATGGAGCAGAGGAGAGGATCAGATAGAGAAGAGGGGCTGACTGAACAGAGGGTCAGAGGAGCAAAGGAAAGGAGAAGAGGAGAAGGTCAGAGGAGAGGATCAGAGGGTTGGAGGAGGTCAGATGGAACAGACGAGAGGGTCAGAGGAGCAGAGGAGAGGTTCAGAGGAGCAGACAAGAGGGTCAGAAGAGCAGAGAAAAGGGTCAGATGGTGAAGAAGGTCAGATGGAGCAGAGGAGAGGGTCAGATAGAGTAGAGGGGTAGACAGAACAGAGGGTCAGAGGAGCAAAGGAGAGGGTCAGAGGAAAAGAGGAGAAGGTCAGAGGACCAGATGAGAGGGTCAGAAGATGCACAGGAGAGGGTCAGATTAAGCAGAGGATGTAGAAGAGAGGGTCAGAAGCAGAAGATGCAGAGGAGAGGGTCAGATGGAGAAAAAGGTCAGAGGGTCAGAGAAGAAGAAGAGAGGGTCAGAGGAGCAGAGGAAGTTTAGAGGATGCAGAGGAGTCTAGTTTCTCACTAGTGATCACGGCTCCACACAGGGAGCAGATGAAGCCCACGCTGATGAGGACCACGGTGATGAGACGTCCTCGCTTGTGTCTCTGTAACATGACGAACATGAGGAGTCCCACTGCCCCATGGACGAAGAGCGATGAGAAGAGAGTCCACAGGAACACCCAGTACCACATCTCTGCAACACACACACAAGAGATCACACTACAGCTACACAACACACACAATGTCTGTTAATAAATGAAACCAGTTTAAACGATCCATAATGCTCTATTTTCTAATCTCTGTTCTAAAGTTGTTTCCTCTTCACAAACAGACCTGAGTTGTGTTTTGTTTCATTCACACATGTTTAACACACAAACCTGCAGATTTAGGGTTTGTGATGTCATGTGGTGATACAGGAAGTGCTCCAGCGTGTTTTTAAACTCCACACACCTTCACTAGAATCATTTGGATGATTTCAGACATGGAATTGCCGATCTCTACTGAACTAAAGGTAAAAACTCTTGCTTTGTGACATCACAAGGTGGAACAGAGCATTTTGAGCTTTGGAGATGTAGACAGACTAATAATAAAGAGTTACTCAAACATGTGAGTGAAACAAACACAACAACCTTTAACCTTATCTCATCTGTGGACATATAGTTGATGCAGGTCATAGCCGTGTCTAGATAAAGATGTTTTTTTTATGTAACTGCTCCCTTTTGCCATAGTGAACTAATGATGTGGCAGATATGTGTTTATTGTATGTATTTTTGTGTGTATCAGATGCCCTTCCTATCACAACCAGCCACTTTGAGTTCCAGTCTCAACAGTCCTATAATAATAAGCCGTTAAATGAGACACGTGCAGATGAAGGGGAAATGACTCGACTCAATGTCACTGATGTTGCAGTGTTGTAAACTTCAGTTCCTCATACAAATCTATTTAAACTTCCGTTCTGATAAAGTTTCAAAACAAGGCCAAAGTTCGACTCAAGTATAATTCTCTTTGTTCCACTTTTATTTACGCCTGCAGTTATTTTCAACCAGTAAATAAGAATCATATGAACAATATGCAGACTTTGTGTTCTGACTGAGAACCAAGTGAATATGTAGTCTGTAGTCGACTAAAGACATGAATAAAGACAGACAAAAGCTCTCAATTCAATACTCCATATCTTTATGTACCTGCCCCAAACTGCACTCACAAGAATACACCTGCAGGGGGAGCTCATGCTAAAATTAAAAAGTACTAGGAAACAGTGTATTTGTATAAAGACAGATTCAACTTATGAATAATGAGTTTAATCTGATTTTTTTTTTTTTTTTTTTACAGAGAAATACCAAATAATACCAGATCTTCAGCTCACTCATTCACTTCTCTTTTCTGCTGGTGCCCCACTGAAATCCTGACCATCTAAAGAAAATGATTGTCGACTAATACATATTTTGGTTGACTAAGACCCCATCTACCGATTAATCGACAAAACAGCTAAAGGCCCAGTAAATATACGGCAAATTCAAACTGATGTCATCAAAATTCTCTCGAGGTGTGAAGGTAAGAGCTCACTGTCTGAAACTCTGTTACTCCAGTTAAGACTTTAATCTGAGCTGTTACAATCTGACCATAAATAGCTGATTTAACTGGAACTACAACAGACGAGCTGATTTTTACTGTTAAAGTAACTCTCAAATAATATTCCGGTCACAAGCCTGCGAGCATTAGCCAACAGTTTTTCAGTTAGTCACTGGGTGTTTCTCAATCCCAGGATCCTTCCTCCATAGACCACTTTGTAGCACTCCCCTGGAGTCGGCTCCTCTGCCGCAGAGTCAAGTGTCCTGCACCTGGAACAGGCTCTGGAGGAGCGACTGCACCGCGTCATGTGACCAGATCAAACGTGATAAAACCCAGAGTTTGAATAAACGTCAGTGTTTCTACAAATGTCAAGTGTTCAGAGGTGTTTTTATGTGTTAACAGGCATTAAAACATGTGAATAATAAAGGCTGAGTGAATCATCTGTTATCGTGTTGTTTAGGCTGATCATTACCGTAAATAAATAAATACACAGGCTGAAACACTTTCAGATGAAAGGCTAAGTGTATTCCCAGTCCTCTTCTTTAAGAGATTCTGCTGCATTTGTCCTGATTTGAATTCATTCAGTCTGATAATAGTGTTATGTGTAGCAATGTGGCTAAAATAGCAAAATATTTACTTCTTTTTGATTGTAGAATGAGTTTTATTTTATTAGAATGTATTTTACTGCTGAAATAAAGTTCATAAAAAATGAAGTTGTGTTGTGGGCAGTTTTAAGCACTTGGAGGTGACCGTGTATCCTTAGTAAAAGAGCCAAACTCAGGAGTGGAGTGCGGAGGACGTGAGGCTTTGGGGGAATTGGAGCAGCACTTGGCGGAGCTCTGATAACATGGATCTGTCCGAAGTGGGACAGAAGCCGAGGATTCTGGGAACTGGGAAAAACCCACTCTCACCTTTTAGTGGAAAATCAAACTCCAAAACAGGACCGTGAACACTCAGATTCATCCAATTGGATCAAATGGATGAATCTGTATTTTGTATTTTTTCTTGAGTTTTCAAACTATTTTAAATCTTTTTTGATAGTGTTTGCTAATGTGTGCACTGCGTCACCATAGTAACTGCTGAATATTCTACCATAGAGATACATGTAGCCCAAGTGTGATGTCACTGCAAGTATCAATAAAGTGCAATACGCAGCTATTTTCTGATGATGTTATTGCTACAACATGTTCCACAGATGAAGATGAGCAGTTTCCACCACTAGGCCAAGTTACAGGTCAGATCTGTGGAGAGGTGACCCGCTCACAGTAAGAATGCATGTTTTTCTAGATCACTGAGAGCAATAAAAACACCAGTAATTAAACAAATGCAAGACAATTACAAGTTTAATGCCTCGCTGTGGAATTTTCCAAGCAAAGCAAAAAAGGTAGACTACAGAGACCACACCAGAAAAGTTACACAGTGCAGCTTTTAGAAAACAGCAACTTGTACTGCTATTTGTGATCCTTAAACCTCAGTGTTATGTTTAGTCGTTCCTTTTCACTACTGCCTCCTCTGGCCCGGCTTAAACAAATGAGGTTACTGTTTCTGTTTTGCACGTGCAGCTGTTCACGGATCAGCTGCAAGGACACACAGGTGTAACAGAGGTACAGCTGAGAGCGCGCTACCACAGGGTTTGGAGTTGGGGTTGTGTGATAAGCCAGTTTACAAGTTTATGTGTTCAGCAGAATAGGTTCATAATGTTCAAAAGGACTTCAAAATCACTTTTACTAAAACGGTTTGAGAAAGGTGCATTTTGTTTGTCTCACTTTTGATGAAAACTAGAATTCATTTTGTTTTTTAATGAAAGTAGAAACTTGGTTGTTTCCTTTGCCAAACACTTGTCACGAGAATTACAATATCCACTTATACTACAGTACATGACAGATGGAACAATGACTTTTGGGGGTCAGTATTTATCATGAGTACTTTGTCTTTGTCCTAGTGGAACTTTTTGTCATTGTTCTGGAACCAAAAAAGAGGAACATATGACATCAAATCTTGCGTCTTTGCATTGACTTCCTGTTCGATTTAGAATTGATTTTAAGATTTTATTGTTTGTTTTTAAAGCTTTAAATGGACCGGCCCCACAGTACGTCTCGGACCTCATCCAGATTTACCACCAACCAGCTCCAGCTCATGTTGCCTAAGACGTGTTGCCCCCCCCCCACATCCGAACAGCCTCCCCTAGTGGAGAGTTTTAAGTCTAGTCTTAAGACCCACTTTTACTCTCTGGCTTTTAACACCGCGTGAGTTGTGTGCTCCACTGTGTCTTTTATTTCATTTTTAATTTGATTTGATTCACTTTATCATTTTTAGCTTTATGCATTTTAACACTTTAACTACTGTTTATTGTTTTTATTTATGACTGACTGTCTTTTATCGTTTTCATTTGTCTGTGCAGCACTTTGGAAACTGTCATGTTTATAAAATGTGCTGTAG
Source organism: Taenioides sp. WSHXM2023 (assembly GCA_029959045.1). Taxonomy (NCBI): domain Eukaryota; kingdom Metazoa; phylum Chordata; class Actinopteri; order Gobiiformes; family Gobiidae; genus Taenioides; species Taenioides sp. WSHXM2023. The sequence continues at coordinate 3,745,835 of CM057097.1, forward strand.
AAATAAAGTGGATTGGATTTGATTTGATGGATTTGATTTGATTGGGTCAAATAAATCACTTCTATGACTTTTTTAAGTGTTTCATTTATTTGTTACAGCTAATGTTCATGAACAATACTGTGCATATAGAATAGAGACAGACTGATATATATCGATTGGCCGATATTTGCACTTCTTAATGACTTAGCTATTGGCTTAAATCTTAAATCTCCAGCACAGGCCAATATCTTGTTTACTTCTGAGATGAAAACTGCACAAAACTTAAATGCCCTCTTATATTATTATGATTAAAAAGAGCTGTGGGTAGTGATTTTAAATGACGTAATAGGCTCTATTCACGCTTATGGAAGACGTTTGGAAACATGCGGATGACGACTTCCGGTGTAGTTCCCGAAACTCGACTCTGGGCATGCGATAAAACCGTGGAATACAATGACACCTAGATGAAGAAAAACACGCCTTTTTCTCAGTTTTCCCAGATTTTGTCAGAGTTTCTATTGCCAGCAGAGCCCAAAGGAAGTCGACATCCGCACGTTTCCAAAAATCTTCTGGTTTTGTGACGTAAGCGTGAATAGAGCACATTTGGGGAAAATAATCAAAATCGCCCCGGCGCATTTCGGCCCAAAAATATCAGCAGAGCATTACAATCAGTATCGACAATTGCCATGAAAAAAACTGCAGAAATAATCTTGCTTGAAAATTATTGCGTTAGTGGCATAATGGCTTTCAATATGACCTTTTAGCATCTCTATACTTTCTTATACTGATATAAAATGTACTTCAAAATACGCTATCGTGACAGGCCTAGGTTTGGTACTTTTATCTGTGGAATTGTAAAGCTGTTGAAACTAAGGCCAAACTCAGGCTGGGTAGTTTTTATGAAAACAGCTGGTAGTGAAAAAGTTAGAAAACATGAAACGCCAAAGCAAAGATACTCAAAGTCATGTTTAAACTACAGTAATAATACACATAATGGTCCTTTAAAATCACAACATACACCAACTACGCCACCACCAACACTGCAACAGAAGACAGTTATGCTTCAAACCAAGTTATTTTAAGATTCTGTCAACATTTGGGTCCAAAAGTGTTCAACAAAAGTTGAAAACCCCAGCTCGTGCAGAATGAGGAACACTGAGGACGCAAATAGAAAGAACAGAGCCAGTCACAGGAAATGATAAACGTGTTGTGTTTGTGTTCAGGAAATGGTTTGGGGTTTGACTCTGTGTGGCACAAAATGTACGGGGGGGGGGGGGGTGTTCTACATGTATGTCTATTTGTGGACGCAATGCACTCATAAGCAAACACAGTCAAAACGTTTTTAATAATTTGAAAACTCACAAAAAATACAAAATAGATTTAAACAGCATATTTTCAGGAGCCTGTGATCAGTCCGAGCGTTCATGGTCCTGTTTAGGAGTTTGATTTTCAGCAAAAAGGTGAAAGGGACTAACTGAAAAACTGTTGGCTAATGCTAACGCTAGATTGTGACTGTAATGTTATTTGAAAGGGACTTGTTTAACAGCACATATCAGCTCACCTGTTGCGGTTCCAGCTAAGTCAGCTCTTTCTGGCAGATTGTGTTAAAATAAAGCTCAGATTAAAGTCTATCTTGAGTAACAGAGCTTCAGACTGAGTAGTGCTTTCAGTTAACTTCGCACTCCCATAGAATGTTGATGACACCAGCCGCAAAGTATCAATAAGACCTAATTCAATTTTTAAAGTTTTATTTACTGTATTGATTGATATGTACTGTCAAAAGATCAGATGCTAATCGATACTTAAACTAGCATTGAAATTTGATTTTTCGCAGGTATCGATACTAAAAAAGTCCCAGTGACAGGACAGAAATGAACCTTTCCTGAATGTCTTTAGAATGATGTTGAGCTGTATCAGAACAAGTATAAGAGCACATAGACTAGTATACACCCATGGACCACTATGGAACCTACAGGACCACTGAAGTGATATAAGGACACATGGGAATAGAAAAGAAAGTTCTACCATTTAATGTTGGAAAATCACATTCTATTGTCTAAAGAAAGTGTTTTTTTTTAATTATCATTATGGTATCAGAATCAGTATCGAGTATCGAGTCTATTCCTTAGTATTGAAATCAAGTTTGAAATTTTAGTATCGTGACAACACAATTGTATTGTCAAAATAACATTGTTTTATTTAAAGCTTTTCTGGAGGATGCTATATGTTTGCTAAAAAGTTCCACTTATATATCTTGCATTTATTAAAGTCCAGGTATTTTATTGTTTAAAAAATTCCTGAACAAATCTGTATTTTTAGTGTGAGCAGGGTCGCCTCTTCAGAGATCTGATCTGTAACCAATCACGTTCTGAGGCTACTGTAAAAACATGATTTAATTTAACTTCTCCTGACAAAGAAGACGTTGTTGTTAAAGGTCCTATATTACAGAAAACTGAGCTTTACGCCATGTCATAATGTTGTGTTACCTCCTCAAAAACACACCTCCAAAGCTCAAAATGCTCTGTTCCACCTTGTGATGTCATGAAGTGGTAGTTTTCAAGTTAACAGCTCCTTTTACCTTTAGTTCCAACTGGCAATTTCAGGGCTGAGATGATCCAGATGATTCTAGTGAAGGTGTGTGGAGTTAAAAACACAGTGGAGCACTTCCTGTATTACCACATGACATCACAAGGTGGAACAGAGTGTTTTCTGTTTGAGAAGAAGAACCTAAATATGCAGTTTGTGTGAATGAAACAAAACACAACTCCAGGTTAGTCTGTGATGAGGAAATGACATAGATCATAAAACAGCCTAATATGAGTCCTTTAAACTCTAGTTCTGTTTTAAGTGTGATGTTCTTCTATTTGCAGAGATTACAGCTGGAGACTATTATTATACCACTGCTCAGACTATGTGGTGATCTTAGAACAGTTAACTCAGGACATGCTGTGGTGTCCCGGTGTATTATGGGACAAATAAAGCAGGTGTATGCACAAGTGTCAGGTGTTATACGCAACATTTTGAGGACTTTTCCCGTTCAAAACATAGACTATAATTGGCTCTTTTGTTTTAATTCGTTAATCACTATGGCAACGGTCATTGAACACCACCACAGAATAAGCCTACAAGCAGCAGGCCTTCTCCGTGAGCGTGGACCACACCGGAGAGACACTCCCACCATACCGGAGAAGACACCGAAGACTACGGAGAGTACACCGGAGACTACACCGAGGACTACGGAGGAGAGTACACCGGAGAGATCACACCGACCATACCGGAGATACTATGGAGACTACACTGGACCCTACACCGGAGACTGCACGACTATGGAGACTACCCCCGACACTCCACCGGTTACAACACCGGAGAGTACGGGTCCGGAGCGGTGGAGAGAACCGGACCGTACCTGTGAAGTGCTGTAGCGTGGAACCGTGGACCCAGAGACTGAGCACCTGCTGCACGGACAGATTCACCGAATAGTCCCGGCTCGCTGTCATGTCTCCCCCGCGGTCACCGCCGCTGTCACCGCCGCTTCTCCGCGAGGCTGGCTCCAGACCACGGCATGCATGGAGCAGCGCGACCACCGGCCCTCCACGGCTCCCCTCTCCCCGTCTACCGGTGCCTCTGCTTCGGCTTCACGTCCGGGTCTGCTGCGGGAAGCACGGGGCTGCGGGCTGGAGGCTGCATGCTGGCGGGGCCCGGAGCCATGGCACGGGGGATGGCACGGGAGATGGCACGGTGTATGGCACGGCACGTACGGTCGGGGGTCGGTCGGCTCGTCCTACATCAGCGCGCGACGTAAGACTTTTAAAGGGGCCGTGTCTCCCCGTGATGGGGGAGAGAGGGAGGGCGCGGTACTTACGCTTTATGAATGAGGGATAACAAAAGAGGACAGCCACGAGCATGCGCACTGGAGTTTACATAACGCTTTCAGACGGAGCATCCTGGAGACGAGCGCGAGCAGCATCCACGAGCACCGCACGCGCTCGGAGTGGACTGAGGAGGAGGAGGATGAGGAGGACGATGAGGAGGAGGCTGTAGGATTCTGTCTTTACCAAATAGCCTATAGGAAGGTTAGGCTATATTATGATCAATTAGTCAAATTTAGTTAAAAATATGAGGTCAGACATTTTTGTAGTTTTTTCCCCAATAGCAAAATCGTCCTGGCCCTCTCCCTCTCACAGATGGAGCAGAATCCAGAAGAATCTGAGCATCTTTTAGCTCTATTTGTCACCATGAAATGAAGCTGAACCTTGTCATAGAGCTAAAGACATTTAAAGCCACAGTGCGTTACTTTTTTATAACCAAAATTAAATAAAAGTGTGCATTTTTTTTTTTTTTGGTTGAGACTTTATTGCAAAGAAAAACATGCGTCCTTACTGTGAGTGGGCTTGCATCTCCATAAACCTGACTCTTATTTGGCCTGGAGCAGGGCCACCTCCTGCTTGTTTCTATGGAAATGTTGTCCCATTGTCTATAATATAATGGCATAAAATGTATATATCACCATGGAGAATGTTCCAAAGTATGGTTTTAACTTTCTGTTTCCATGGAATCATACAGTTTTCTTTATATTTGACCCAGCTTTATTTATATTTGTATTTATGTATTTATATTTGTATTTTATTTATTTATTTATTTATTTATTTATTTATTTATTTATTTATTTATTTAGTGTTCTAGTGCATACAGCAGATCGGGAACCTAATTCTGTCCCATACTGTCCCCCCGTATGCCCCCTGTGTCCACCCATGTCCACTGGGCTGTAGTGTGTGTGTGTGTGTGTGTGTGTGTGTGTGTGTGTGTGTGTGTGTGTGTGTGTGTGTGAGGGGGTGGAGACCGGAGCTCTCCGTGGTGCTGATTGGCTCCGCTTCATCGCCCCAAAATCTCCTCATCAGATCATGAATAAATAATAGAATGCTACAATGGCACTTCTCTTTTTTAATAAATGAAAAAAAGGACAAGAGCTTTGGAGACAGGAGGAAAGAAATGATGCACTGTCAAATCTTTCCAGGAAACTAGACTATGCAGAGTGTGAATGTGATTGAAGACACATCTGTTAAAAGAAATAGAGAGAGAAAATTGGGGGGAAAAAAGGAAAATTGGGGAAAAAAAGTGTAATTATTAAGTTATAGGACTGATTTAATAATTAGATATTATTATTATTATATTAAGTTGTAGTATTTTTAAGCCTTGGATTTCCTGCATACATGTAGGTCTAGTATATACCTTTACTTTTTAGATTACCCTCTAGATAAAGTAGTCCTGACCAAGACCAGCTCAAGATCTGGAGATGGTCCCACTGCTCCTGACAGGTGTAACCCAGAGACACTGAAGGATGGGTCAAATGCAGAGGACACGGTTTTCCTTGGTATTTGTGGCTGGTGTTTACTGTTCATTAACTCAAGTAGTAAGGGTTATTATGCAACAAATTCCACATGTTTGGCATAGTATCTTTATTTAGTTCTTTGCTTCTGTCCTCCACGTCCCCTTGTGCAGTTCCCAGGATGACCAGTAGATGGCGCCAAATGACTGCTCTAAAGACTCACCGAAGCACCGTCCTCAAACATGCACCCAAAGCGTGTTCATTCAACCTTTATCACTATCCCCAACCATGGCTTACACAATGAAAAATTGCAACCGTTGCCATAGCGATAAACAACGCACAACAAACTAGTATATCTTTAAAGAAGGGGTATTATGATTTTTTTTTTTTTTTTTTTTTTTTTTTTAGCTTTCTACATTGTTATAATTTTAGATGTCATCCATGCATGCTTGAGTAATCTAACCATCAGATGAAACTGGCTGAGGGTGCACCTGAGTTTTAAAAGGGTGCAAAGACAAAGCTAAACTTTTAAATGAGGCTTCAATGCAGCCCTTTGCACCCCTGTAGACCAGGCCTGGTTCAGATCTAGTTCAGACCTAGTCCAGATGAAACTAGATTTAGTCCAGACCTAGTTCCGACCTAGTACAGACCTAGTCCACACCCAGCCCAGTCCTAGTCTACACCTAGTCTAGACCTACTGTAGTCCAGACCTAGTCCAGACCTAGTCCCAACCTAGAATAGACCTGGTCCACACCTTGTCCAGTCCGAGCCTAGACCTACTATAGACCTAGTCCAAACCAAACCAGACCTAGTCCAGACAAAACCAGACCAAGTTCAGACCAGGTCCAGACCTATCCATAGCTCCAGTCTGCCCCCTCTCCCTCTCTCCCTGCCCCTGCTCACAGCTCATCTCCCCGGGGTTTTTTTTTTGGGGGGGTGCTATCTGATATGACACTGGATCCAAGACTATTTTAGACCGGCTTTGAACCTGGTTCAGACCTGGTTCAGACCTGTAGCTTTGGTTTATTTTAGTCTCTTCATTTTAAAATGTTCTCCTCCATATTTAGCATCTGATTCTTAGGTAAACAAAATTATGCAAGATTTTTTTTTTTCTTTCTGATTTATATGATAAATCAGTCATACTCTTGGTTGGGGACAAGAGGCAGATTTTCTTGTACTTTACCATAAAATATTCAAAAGTTTAATTCACAAATCTGTTGTCGATTTTTCCCAGTTATTTGTGAAAAATGTGTCTTTCCCCAGTACAGATACAGTATATTGTATAAGCAACTCGTGAGTTCAAAATAAGTCCACTGTTTACTGTCTGAATCAAATTATCAAGAGGTTTATTGTTCGAGAATCAGGAAGTGTGTAATTAGCTTTATCCTCACTGGAAAGACTCCGCTCTGGTCTCTGAAAGTTGTGAAAAGCTTGTATAAACTCATCATGGTGAATAATTAGAATGTGCTGAATACATAAGTGACGAATAACTTTGGACCACTGCAAACTGTTTAAAATGAAGTTCAGTTTTTCATGTTTTAAAGAAAATCACATACTGCTCCTTATAGCCTGATCATTTCTATTTTGACTTGAAAAATCATGTATTGCAACATATAGAATATTTCAGAATTCACAAAAGTCCCTAAGTTGAAGTTTTATACCTGCACTCATCAGTCATTCAGGTACATTCTGCTTTGTTTCGTCACAGGTTCAGGGGCTTTTTGTGGAGATCTGATCTGACACAGGATCCTGGACGGTTCTTTGGGTTCTTTGTGACTCGCATCTTCTGGAGGAGACCTGGGGACATCTGCTGCTCCGTTTGATCACAGGCACTTTGAAATGAGCTGTAACGCGATCCTTATCTCTGAGGTTTGAACATATACGGGGAGTCGTAGTAGTAGTAGTAGTAGTAATAGTAGTAGTATTAGTTCGTATTAGGAGGAGAAGAATGGAAGGGCATCTGACACACAGTTATATAGGAGACATCTCTGCTGCCCTGTTTGATCACAGACACTTTGTGCTCAGCTGTGACACGATTCTTATCTCTGAAGTTTAAACGTATACAGGTAGTGGTAGTAGTAGTAGTAGTTTATGTGGTATAGGAGTAGTTGGAGTAGTAGGAGAATGGGAAGGCATCTGATACAAAGGGATATAAGGGATGGGAGGGCATCTGATATAGGAGACATCTCTGCTCCTCTGTTTAATTTCAGACACTTTGTACTCAGCGGTAACATGATTCTTATCTCTGCGGTTTATACACGAGGCAGTGGTAGTAGTGGTAGAAGTAGCAGAAATCACTGTAGTAGTTGGAGTGGTAGTAATAGCCTTGGTAGCAGCAGCAGCAGCAGCAGTAGTAGTAGTAGTAGTAGTAGTAGTAGTAGTAGTAGTAGTAGTCCCATTACATCTGTGGATGAGGGAAGGATGAAGGAGGGGTGAGGTATTTGAGGAGGTTGCAGTATCTGACATATAGGGATACAGGAGGATGGGAGGGCATCTTGGTGAATCCCCAACCATCTGTAAAAGCATGAGCTCACAAAAGTTTGAGTGTGAATGACGCAGGAGCAGCTGTGGACTCAGATTTATGTTTTTACTGAAGTGAGTCTAGTCCTGTGAGTCATGTGACTCATGATGTCATCTTACTATTAAAATGGATATTACTACATACTACACAGTATACTGTACTACATACTACACAGTATACTGTACTATATACTACACAGTATACTGTACTACATACTACACAGTATACTGTACTATATACTACACAGTATACTGTACTACACAGTACACTATAGACACACAGCTCAGAAGTTGCTCTGACACTTCACCACAGCAGGAGCCACTCAGACTTTAGGCCCATTGAAATAACTGCACCTTTAAGGAAGCTGTGCAAACTTACTGAAGCCACTGTACCTGACAGAGGACGGGTCAAACGCAGGTTTAACCCAGAGACACTGAAGGACGGGTCAAATGCAGGTTTTACCAAGAGACACTGAAGGACGGGTCAAATGCAGGTTTTACCAAGAGACACTGAAGGACGGGTCAAATGCAGGTTTAACTCAGAGACACTGAAGGATGGGTCAAATGCAGGTTTAACTCAGAGACACTGAAGGCTGAATAAAATGCAGGTTTAACCAAGAGACGTTAACCTTAAAGCAGTCCCATAGAGCTTGTGTGTGCTCTCTAGTTCTAATCTATGACACCTGATCATGATTTATCATGATTATCATTTGGTAAATGTTCACATTTTTATACAATAAATGCTCAAACTCTAAACACCACCTCCTTTACACCTTTATATCATTTTATCTGAACAGGTTTTCTTCCCCCAAGCAGGAGGTCCAGGTCGGCCTTTGTCCCACAGAGAATCACCGGTGTCTCTGAGCCGAACAGAAGCTTTGTGTGTGAGCCGCTGACGGATAAACGGTGCGGCAGGTGTGCGTTCTGTTCTCACTGTAATTAAAGTGTGTTTGAAGTGGCCCAGATCCAGGTGAGGTTAGATCTGCGCTCGCCTCCGCATCACAACAACCGCACAGCACGACTGCACTGTACAAAAAGACAGGGTAGACTCACTTCACTAAACACGGTGAACTGCAAGAAAAATGTCGACACTTTTTCAGTTAGTCACTCTCACCTTTTTGTTGAAAATCAGTGGATCATTCAAACTCGGTGCTACTTCCTGTATTTTTGTACTTTTTTCTCAGCTTTTCCATGAACTGACACTTAACTGATGTAAAAGTCTAAATATTGAGCACAGGTACTCTCCACCAAACTGAGTCAGAAAGAGAAAAAAGTGTACCTTAAAGGTTATGTATTGTGTGTTATGTTTTAAAGTACTTCTGGTGTAGTACTGGATAGTGAATGAAAAAACACTTTTTTTAGAGTGCAAAGACCAAGACAAAAGTTTGTGGAGACGTGAAGAAAATCCCACCCACAGACTCCTGACAGGCTGATACAGGCCTACTGACAGTACTACCACTACTACTACTACTAATACTACTGCTACTACTGCTACTACTACTACTACTACTACTACTACTACTACTGCTGCTACTACTACTACTACTACTACTACTACTACTACTACTACTACTACTACTACTGCTGCTACTACTACTACTACTACTACTACTACTAATACTACTGCTACTACTGCTACTGCTACTACTACTACTACTACTACTACTACTACTAATACTAATACTAATACTAATACTACTAATACTGCTACTACTACTACTACTACTACTACTACTACTACTACTACTACTACTACTAATACTACTACTGCTACTGCTACTACTACTGCTACTACTACTACTACTGCTACTACTACTACTACTACTACTACTACTACTGCTACTACTACTACTACTACTACTACTACTACTACTGCTACTACTACTACTACTACTGCTACAGGCCTACTCCACAGTACTAGTACTACTACTACTACTACTACTACTACTATTACTACTGCTACAGGCCTACTCACAGTACTACTACTACTACTACTACTACTACTACTACTACTACTACTACTGCTACAGGCCTACTGACAGTACTACTACCACTATTACTACCACTGCTACTATTACAACTACTACTACTGCTAAATTTGGAACGATGTATTTGGTCCATGCAGAAATAAATAAGATTCCCTCAAAGCTGTGAGTCACTGTGCGCAGCTGCATCTCTGTACACACAATGTCCACTGACCTGAGGGTTGGCGGTTTGAATCCTGCTCTCGACATAAACATGGTAGGGAGAGGTTGGCGGTGCGATTCCAGCTGCAGATACTTACACACTTAACCCCCCCTTTGCCCCAGTGCTGTGCTCATTTGCATCTCTGTGTCCAAGCAGGAGGGCTTTAAGTCAGGAAAATGTATTCTGGATGATAGAGACTGTACCGAAAAAAAAAATATATATGTGTAACTTTTTAGTTGGGGGTCCGTCACTGTCTTGTTTCTATGGAGATGTCATAGCTCTGCCTGGAATGTTCCACAGTGTGACATTAAACAGCTCTACTTTACATTTATTCAATTATAGGTGTTTTTACAGCTGAAAAATACTTAGAAAAACAGGCATTCTGACTGTGAGCGGGGTCGCCTCTCCACAAATCTGACCTGTAACTTGGTCTGGTTTGGTCTCCATGAAGATAGAAAGCTTTAATGCCATACTGTGAAACATTCCAGATAAAGCTATAACATCTCCATGGAGAAAAGCATTTGACAGACCCTCCACCAGGAAAGTTACACAATGCACCTTTAACATAAGGTTTCAAGAAAAAATGAGGGACTATGACAGAGGAAGGAAAGATGGAAAGAAAGGAAGAGTAAGAGAGAGAGAGAATGAAGGGGTAAAGACGGGGGATCAGAGACAGAAAGAGAGATGGTTGGGAAGGAGAGTGAGGGAGAGAGAAAGCAACAGGGAGCAGAGAGGGAGACATAGTGAGAGAACCAAGAAGGAGATAGAGAGAGGGAGCGTTAGAAAAAGACGGAAAGGGAAGAGGAGAGTAAGAAGGAAAGGAGAGCGAGAAAGAGAAAGAGAAAGAGAGGGTAGGAGAACAAAGGAGGAGAGAGAGCAGAAGAGGAGAGGAAAGAGAGAGAGGCCTGTGGTATGACTGCAGTCTGTAATTTGTCTGATGGTTTTTACACAGACGCAGAGTTTAAAGTGAAAAACAGATTTTCTGAAAGACGGAAAGACAATAAAACAAGTTTGGTCTGAAAATAAACGTGTGTGAGGAGAGAGAGAGGGGGAGAGAATGTGAGAGGAAAGACAGAGAGTGAGGAGAGAGAGAGAGGAAGGGAGAAGAAGAGAGATGAGAGAAAGTGTGAAAGAGAGGAGAGAGAGGGGAAAGACAGAGAGTGAGGAGAGAGAGAGAGAAAGTGAGAGAGAGGAGAGAGAGGAGCGAGAAAGGAAAGAAAATGAGGAGAGAGAAAGGGAGGAGAAAGAGAGAAAGTGAGAGAGATGAGAGAAAGTGTGTGAGAGAGGAGCAAGAAAGGAAAGACAGAGTGAGGAGAGAGGAAGGGAGAAGAAAGAGAGAGAGAAAGTGAGAGAGATGAGAGAGTATGAGAGAGAGGAAAGACAGATGAGAGAGAGAGAGGAAGGGAGGAGAGAGAAATTGAGAGAGCGTGAGAGAGAAGAAAGACAGAGGAGAGAGAGAGAGAGAGAGAGGAAGGGAGACAAAAGAGAGAAAGTGAGAGAGATGAGAGAAAGCGTGAGAGAGAGGAGCGAGAGAGGAAAGACAGAGTGAAGAGAGAGAGGGAGGAGAAAGAGAAAGTGAAACAGATGAGAGAGAGTGTGAGAAAGAGGAGAGAGAGGAAAGACAGAGAGTGAGGAGAGAGAGGGTGAAAGGATCGAGACAGGGACAAATTGTAGGATAGATATTTTCTGGGTACCATTAAAGGTGCAGTATGTAACTTTTCTCTTGGGGATCTGCCAACTGCTCATCTCTATGGAGATATTCCACAGTACAGCTTTAAACTTAACCTGCTTTCATTCAATACAGCTTTTTATTGCTCAAATACATGTAATGTTTGACTGTTACTGTGGGCTCTCCTCTCCAAAGATCTGATCCGTAACGCAGCAATCTCCATAATGTCCCTTTAACTCCCAGTGCTGTTTGGCCTGTGCCTCATTCTGAGCTATTTTTACATCTCCACAACATCTGAAAGTTCACTCAGTCCTGCTTTAGTCTTGGTCTAGTCCTGATTTAGTCCTCCCCAGAGCCCCATCTCCAGTCTGGACTCTGGTCTCTGGTCCAAGTCCCGGTCTAGTCCAGGTCTGGTCCAAGACTAGAGCCAGAGGAATGTGGAAGAGGCAGAGAAACATCACAAAGTTTCCCCATGTGAAGCCCACGGCACGTTTGGGTTCTTCAGCCAAAACCACAGAGACCAGGCCGAGTCCAGACCGAGACCAAGACCAAGACCAGACCAAGCCCAAACCGAGTCCAGACCAAGACCAGACCAAGTCCAGACCTAGTCCAGACCAAGACCAGACCGAGTCCAGACCTAGTCCAGACCTAGCCCAGACCAAGTCCAGACCTAATCCAGACCTAATCCAGATCTAGTCTAGATTTAGTCCAGACTGAGTCCAGACCAAGTCCACGCCAAGACCAGAACAAGTCCAGACCTAGTCCAGACAGAGTCCAGACCTAATCCAGATCTAGTCCAGACCGAGTCCAGATCTAATCCAGATCTAGTTCAGATCTAGTCCAGACCAAGTCCAAACCGAGTCTAGACCGAGCCCAGATCGAGCCCAGACCAAGACCTGACCAAGACCAGACCAAGACCAGACCAAGACCAGACCAAGACCAATATAAACCTTTTTCATTTATCACCAAATACACTGAATTAAAATAAGGGCAAAATAAAGAAATAACTCAAACCAAATTGGGCAAAATTACAAAGAGGGATATTGAAGGATGGGAGGGCATCTGACACACAGGAATATTGGAGCACGGGAGGGCATCTGACACACTGGGGTTTTCCTTGTTTTCTCATAAATGTGACCAAACCCAGCTCACGTTCAGACTTGTCCCTCACATTTCACTTCTTTCTGTAAATGATCAGATCTTTGCCAAAACACTAACATTGCACCATTTTGGATTATAAAGAAATCCTGGAAGAAAAACCTGGAATTATAAAAACATTTCGAAATGTGAATTAGCAACAAGAAATAACCACTCTGTGCACACTTATTATGAATTCTTCAGACTTTGTGACATGTTAGCCGTGTGTTCCTGTGTGCTATGAAGGTATAAAGTGTGGTTTACTTCTGAAGTATTACAACATCTTCAGATCACCATGTTGCCTTTTACTGTTTTATTAATTCAACGCAAAAAAAACCCCTATTAACATGTTTTAGAATTTTCACTTTTAGTTTTGTCGTGAGTCAAAATTCACTCCCTATCACAACACAATCAGAATGTGTTTCACTAATGACACAACTGCACATCGCGTCAGGTTTGTGAAGTCGCTGTGTACAGTTTTGTGTCATGTTTTTGTATATTTATGGAGAATTGTCGTGTGGGAGCATGGGTGATGTAGACTTGTACCGAATCCCACTGTTAACCGTAAAGAGGGTTTGAGTAGGGCCCAGGAGAGATCGCTAGATGACTCAAACATGCATGGATGACTCTAAAACCTCTTCAGGCAGGTTTTTGGTGAGGAAACAATGTTAGAACATGGAAGAAAGCTAAAAAATAAAAATAAAAAAGAATTATAAACCCTCTTTAAACAGTAAAAAAGCTTAAACACCACAAATGCTTTTAGTTTTTTTTTATTTTATTTTATTTTATTTTACACTGTGATGAAAATAATTAAGGAGAATTAAATTATTCTCCTTCGAGTTTACATGGAAATAATAATTCTGAATTGAGGTTTACATGGAAAACACGTTAAATTGGCTTTATTTAATTCAGCTCAACATCTCGGGGTCGGGAAGGGTTCTGATTGGACAGGGACACGAACGGATTTACGTCGACCGGAAGAAAACTCACACTTCAGCTGCTCCCGGCTTTTTGTCATCTCGGTTTGGTTAGTGTTTTTATGTTTTCCATCTGCTCTTTTCATTATTTGTAGTTCTTCCAGCGCACTTATTAAAAAAAAAATTCGGTTCAAGACCAACGTTTGCTCCGGACCGCCATCTTGCCGTGCATCATCACCTCAGAAGAAATTATTTTTAAGCGGAATAAACGTTTACATGATCGAGGAATTAATTCGGCTTTAAAATCGAAATAAACCACCCACTTAATTTGGAATTAAGTTTAATTCCGAATAATCATTTTCAGTAGGTAGTTTTTAAAGCAGAATTTTTATTTTTATTTGGAATTAACGTACTTTTAATTGCAATTAAAGCTCTCATGTCAGCGTGGCAACTGTAGCTTTAAATTAAACAAAATACTATACCTCTACTATAAATATTTAAGATATTGTTCAATTTTGAAAACCACAAACCACATCCTGGGTTCCTGTATCTTTGTCATCCGACTGATGAGTGTAATAAATAATACAAGAACAGTTTGGTCACGTCCTCTCTCGCCCTCCACCCTCACAACAGTGAAGCAGCGACTAGCAAACACACAAATCTCCCTCTGAAACACACACTAGGTTTGTTCCAGAAACATACACCATCACTGTAAACTCCTCCTTCTAATGTGGTGAGACTGACACTGTACCACCCCCACTGTAAGGTTTGAGCAGTGTCGTAATTTCAGCATAATTATACTTTTATATAGGCCTTTTGACAGTTCATTTTAACCACATCATCAATCCAGAAATCTTAAATTATAGCTCTTCAAATGTGTGCCATTAAATAAAATTAAAAAAACATTCTTTAGGTGTATGTTGGCAGTGGTTAGGTCAGAGGAGCAGAGGAGAGGGTCAGAGGAGGAGGGGGTCAGAGGATCAGGGAGAGGGTCAGAGGAGGAGGGAGAGGGTCAGAGGAGCAGGGAGAGGGTCAGAGGAGCAGGGAGAGGGTCAGAGGAGGAGGGGGTCAGAGGATCAGGGAGAGGGTCAGAGGATCAGGGAGAGGGTCAGAGGAGCAGGGAGAGGGTCAGAGGAGCAGGGAGAGGGTCAGAGGAGGAGGGGGTCAGAGGAGGAGAGGGTCAGAGGAGGAGAGGGTCAGAGGAGCAGAGGAGAGGGTCAGAGGAGGAGAGGGTCAGAGGAGCAGGGAGAGGGTCAGAGGAGGAGGGGGTCAGAGGAGCAGGGAGAGGGTCAGAGGAGGAGGGGGTCAGAGGAGCAGGGGAGAGGGTCAGAGGAGGAGAGGGTCAGAGGAGCAGGGAGAGGGTCAGAAGAGCAGGGAGAGGGTCAGAGGAGCAGGGAGAGGGTCAGAAGAGCAGGGAGAGGGTCAGAGGAGCAGAGGAGAGGGTCAGAGGAGGAGAGGGTCAGAGGAGCAGAGGAGAGGGTCAGAGGAGGAGGGGGTCAGAGGAGCAGGGAGAGAGTCAGAGGAGCAGAGGAGGGGGTCAGAGGAGCAGGGAGAGGGTCAGAGGAGGAGGGGGTCAGAGGAGCAGGGGAGAGGGTCAGAGGAGGAGAGGGTCAGAGGGCCAGAATAGAGGAGCAGAGGAGCAGAGGAGAAGGGCAAAGGGTCAGAGGAGAGGGTCAGAGGGTCAGAGGAGCGGAAGAGCAGATGATGCAGAGGATAGAGTAATGCTGTGGGAGTGTTTTTATGTTTTAACACTGAAGAGTGTAATTTCTGGTGAATAAAATGACCGTTTTCACCGTTGCCACAGAAACACCCAAACACAACAAGTGATGTCATACTGTGTCATGAGGAGTTACTATATAATGCAAGTGTACTTTGCAGTAGTTTTCAGTAGTATTCAGACCTAATACTTTTACAATAGTTGAGTAACAATACTCTTACTTCAATCAATCAATCAATCAATCAATCAAACTTTATTTATAAAGCACTTTTTATACAAAAATGTAACACAAAGTGCTTTACAGTCATTAAAAACAATCCCACATTTCCTTCCATCCAACCACCCAACCCCAACAGCTGCCTGACCACACACACCCAAACAACCCAGACAGTCACACGCACACACACACACACACACACACACACACACACACACACACACACACACACACACACACACACACACACTAACATGCTGAAATACATAAATACTTATAAAATACATATAGTAAAAATGTGAGGCTGATTACAGGCGAACCAGTTGAGAAAGCACCATGGAGCCAGCTGCTCCGTCTACACCAGGAGCAGGGAGCCGTCTACACCAAGAGCAGGGAGCCGTCTACACCAGGAGCAGGGAGCCGTCTACACCAGGAGCAGAGAGCCGTCTACACCAGGAGCAGAGAGCCCTCTACACCAGGAGCAGAGAGCCGTCTACACCAGGAGCAGGGAGCCGTCTACACCAGGAGCAGGGAGCCGTCTACACCAGGAACAGAGAGCCGTCTACACCAGGAGCAGAGAGCCGTCTACACCAGGAGCAGAGAGCCCTCTACACCAGGAACAGAGAGCCGTCTACACCAGGAGCAGAGAGCCGTCTACACCAGGAGCAGAGAGCCCTCTACACCAGGAGCAGAGAGCCGTCTACACCAGGAGCAGGGAGCCGTCTACACCAGGAGCAGGGAGCCGTCTACACCAGGAGCAGGGAGCCGTCTATACCAGGAGCAGAGAGCCCTCTACACCAGGAGCAGAGAGCCCTCTACACCAGGAGCAGAGAGCCCTCTACACCAGGAGCAGAGAGTCGTCTACACCAGGAGCAGAGAGCCGTCTACACCAGGAGCAGAGAGCCAACAGGAGCTGGGAGCCATCTACACCAGGAGCAGGGAGCCCTCTACACCAGGAGCAGAGAGCCACCAGGAGCTGGGAGCCATCTACACCAGGAGCTGGGAGCCGTCTATACCAGGAGCTGGGAGCCATCTACACCAGGAGCTGGGAGCCATCTACACCAGGAGCTGGGAGCCGTCTATACCAGGAGCAGAGAGCCGTCTACACCAGGAGCATAGAGTCGTCTACACCAGGAGGAGAGAGCCACCAGGAGCTGGGAGCCGTCTATACCAGGAGCAGAGAGCCGTCTACACCACCAGAAACCGACACAGGGCCTAGGAGAGATGAGGCCCAAGCACATCCCTCCACCAGGAGCCCACGGGACAGACCCCGGCAGCCACAGCTGATCCCTGCTCCCGGTGCAGAGGAAACACTGGAAATCCTAAAAATGATAAAGGTGTAAAAGTTTGAGCAAAGACTGAGAAAGTTGTGGGTGGTCTTCCCACTGTGAGTACGTCTAAGTGACAAAAGCTTTATGTGGACAATATGAAATGGGTTAAACCTGCATTTGACCCATCCTTCAGTGTCTCTGGTTAGTCTTGGTGTGCAAATATATAAATTTCTCCTTCACTCTCTCTATTCATTGTCTCTGTCTTCTCTTTTCCTCTATTCATTACCCTCCTCTCTCTCCCTCCTTCTCTTCTCCTTCTCTCTTCAAATATTAAACGGTTTCTTTGGCCTGATGATTCCGTTGATCAGGATTCAGTGGAGTGATCCTGAGCACATGTGAAACAGAGGTCACACTTCACTAAAACCAGGACAATGAATCAGATGGGACATTTTCAACTTATTTGGTTCCATCAAATTCCTACAATATTATTTTAAACATTTGTGGTTTCTGGTCTCACTCCACTTCCCTCTGTCTCAACTTTGAACAGCAAAATGAAATGATCCGGGATTTAAAGTAAACTCAACACAAACCCAGTCTGAACATGTCCCTCTGAGTATTACCTGATCCTAATGGACCGTGGTCTGGAGCAGGACGAAGACTGGGACTAAGACCAAGACTTAAACCAGGAATCAAAGCAGGACTCAAAAACCACATGGAGGGACTGGAGCAGGACTTCCTCAGACCTGGATTGAAGCCGGTTCATGTGTTGGTTTGTGGAGCTGTGTGGTCTACAGAAGTATGCAGTGATGTGGTGGATCAGTGGGAAGGAGACCAAAGAGGAGAGTTTTAGGTTAAAGCTCTGTGTTATTGCCAGTAGACCCTGTAAAAATATTGTAATCTAAGTTGTATTTCAATTGATTCATGCATGTTTGAGTGCTCCGTTATCACCTACCCCCTATCTCAGGCCAAGTTGAGTATGTTGATATGTTATGGGTTTTGACGGGGCTGTCTCGCTCCACAGCCAGAAGGTTCAGGGTTCTATTCCCAGGTCGCCGTATCCCTCATTCGTACAGGAGTAATTATGTTCTTAAACTTTTTGACGTCTTTGTGTGTTTGTGTGCAGAGTTTGCATGTTCTCCTTGTGTCTGGGTGGGTTTTCTCAAGTTTACCCTTAACATTAACCTCACAATAAGAAACAATGTGTAATAAAGATCTACCAGTTTGACACACCACCCACGAAGCAGAATTAGTCTTTTTTGGATTTTTAAAAAAATGTATCAACCAGAGGAGACGCACACAGGCATACAGGTAAACTCCACAGACACAAGAAGAATATGCAAACTCCACAGACACAAGGAGAACATGCAAACTCCACAGACACAAGGAGAACATGCAAACTCCACAGACACAAGGAGAACATGCACAGACACAATGGCAACATGTAAACACCGCAGAGAGAGGGAGAACATGCAGCCTCCACAGACACAGGGAGAACATGCAGACTCCATAGAAATGAGGTGGACATGTAAACTCTGCAGACGTAAGGAGAACACGCAAACTTCAAACTCCACAGACACAGGAGGAACATGCAAACTTCACAGACACAAGAAGAAGATGTAAACTCCACAAACACAGACAGAACATGCAAATTCCACACAAACAGGAAGAGCATGCAAACTACACAGACACAGGGAGAACATGTAAACTTCACAGACGCAGGGAGAACATGCAAACTCTACAGACAGAGGGAGAACATGTTAACTCCACAGATACAGGGAGAACATGCAAACTCCAAACACAATGAGAACATATAAATTCCACAGACATAGTGAGAACATGCAAAATGACAGTCACAAGGACAACATGTTAACACCGCAGAGAGAGGGAGAACATTCAGAGTCCACAGACACAGGGAGAACATGTAAACTCTACAGGCATAAGGAGAACGTGCATTGTGATTTTATATGACAAGGACAATAAAGTAAATTAATTGAATTGAAACTCCAAAGACACAGGTAGAACGTGCAGACTGTAAAGACACAAGGAGAACATGTAACTTTCACAGACATAAGGAGAACATGCAAACTTTATAAACACAAGGAGAACATGCAAACTCCATAGGCACAGAAAGAACAAGGAGAAACCAGCCTGGGAATCCCATTCAGGGCTGAGGGGTGAAAGCAGCCAACAAAACACGTGCATTTCCAAAAGACCAAAACAAACACGACGTAACTTGAACCAAATATGGATCTTTCTCTTTCCTCTCCTCCTGCAGCAGTTCCAGCACTAGCATCACATTCACAAAAACACTTCCACTCCGCTCTTGTCTTTTTTGGTTACTTCTGAAAACCACACTTTTCCTCTTTAAGTGCATCTGTCTAAGTAAACATCAGTGTGTTATTTTAAACTCTCATTTTTATTTTCAGCCAAAACCAAACTCCACAAACAGACAGAAGTAAACACAGGCTTAGACTTTGACATGAGCTGCAGAAAACATTAGAGAAAACGCTTCAGTTCAGAGAAATGATCTGTTATTTACTACACCTACGTTCTACTGGTTACACTTAGGTCACTTTAAGGCTGTGTCCCATTACTCTGTCTTACCCCTTCCCCTACGCCTTTATCTACTTCTTTGTCTTGCCTCTCGATACTGAACTGTGAGGGCTGGGGGTACGAATGTTCCCCTAAGAAATGGGACACCACTCGATTACCGTTTCTGTTAAGCAAATTGACTTCACACTGATTTCACCTACAAAGTGCCACGTCAAGGATTATCGGGTACCTCAGCTCGACAAAAAACTAGCTTGTTTATACATGAAAGTTTGATGAAAACGATAACGTCGGCTAAACAGACATTACTACAATTAAAACAGCAACAACAGTTCACTAAAAGTAACGCAGAACATAAGCGTCAGAATTGTAAACCTGCTAAACTGTTAATTGATATTTACAACTGCTGAAAATACTTACATTTATGAGACTCCTTGGCTGGTCGATGTGACGCTCCATCCTGATCCCAACACCTGCCTGAGCTTGTAGGCCGACCCCTTCGTTTCAAGTCTGGTCCAGAGCTTACTTCGTTTCGAGGAGTATGTAGCCCTAGGTCGTGGCCCTAGCCCTTGATCAAAATTAGAATTAGGACACCCCTTGGTCTCACATGAACGCGCAAAACCAAGGGGTAGGGGTAAGACGAAGGGGTAAGACAGAGGAATGGGACGCAGCCTAAAGGTCCTGTATTACTCAGACTGGACTCTTGAGCTTTAAACCACGTCAGAATGTTATTACCTCATCCAAAACATACCTGGGCTGTGTCCAGATGTCTACCCTAGTCCCTAACCCCTCATTCACTACATAGACTGGAACTCTTTAGCGCCCTCTATAGTGCACTCATTCACAGAACGATTTGGACACGCTGCTCACTACATTCGGGTCACGTGAATCTGGCGTCTGGGTAATAATCTTTTTAGTTTAGAGTTTTTGTCATGCTGGATTTCACAACGTAAATGTTGAAATGATCGACCTATTAGCAGCTGCAGCTAACGCTAACACCGTTAACACCAGAACAGTTTATTTAGTCGTGTTTTATTCAGAATCCAGATCAGAATCAGAGCCATAAACCAGCTGCTTCATTCAGTCGGGTTCTGTGTCCAGTTAAACACCTGTCGCTGTACACCGTTGTTTTCCCGACTCTCCCAGTGCATTGTGGTCTATATTGACCGCTCTACTGACCACCGATGACCACTACTTTTCAAGGTGCATTGTGGGAAAATCTGAGTGCACTACTGGACATTCAGACAGCCCTAAAAATGGCAAAACAGTGTCCTAAGTGGGGACTAGTGTGGACATTCAGACACAGCCATGGAGTTGTGTTTGAGTCTTTTTCTTATTATTCGTTTGTCTACATGTCCAAAACTCAAAATGCTGCTCCTGGACGAGTGAGGGATTACACTATCTCTGCACACAAAGGTTCAGACGACCTGGGAATAGAACCCTGAACCTTCTGGCTGTGAGGCGAGAGTGCTAGCCACACTACTATCCCCGTGAAACCCATAACATATTAAGATATTCACCTACAACTTCCTGTTCAAAACTCTAGAGAGGCCCCGCTTCTTCAGTGAGACATTTATTTTTTGAATAATCATGCATAAGTAGTGGGCGGAGATAGGGGGTAGGTGTAAACAGAGCGGTCACCTGTTGCACCTTGTGATGTCATGAAGCGGTAGTGAACAGCTCCTTTTACCTTCAAGTGAACAGCTCCTTTTCTCTTTAGTTCAGTAGAAATGGGCAATTCCAGGGCTGAAATCATCCAAATGATTCTAGTGAAGGTGTGTGGAGTTTAAAAACACAGTGGAGCATTTTCTGTATTATCACAAGGTGGAACAGAGTGTTTTTCCGTTTGAGAGAAGAACTTAGCCTAAATAGGCCCTGGAATTGTCCATCTCTAGTGAGCAAAAGGTAAAAGGAGCTTGAAAAGTACCTCTTCATGACATCACAAGGTGGAACAGAGTGTTTTGAGCTTTGCAGATGTAGACAGAGCTCACAGGAGTTAATTTGTGCAATAAAAGACTTTTAAACTAGACAAAACTATCCCAAATTCAAGCAGAACTTCAGGGAGATTCCTTCTGCAGAAATATTTCTTTGCCCGTTTTCAGGTCTGCTCATACGTTCCAGTGGAAGGTTTGGGTCAGTTCTGTGGTCAGCGCTGGTGGAGGAGTGTGGTGGTGAGAGCGCTGCCCGGTGGTGAGGACAGGAAGTGCATCAGTGTGGTTTGGACAGAGTATGTGTGTGTGTGTGTGTGTGTGTGTGTGTGTGCGTGTGTGTGTGTGCGTGTGTATGTGTGTGTCTGTGTGTGTGTGTGTATGACATTCACTTTGGAAACCCGATTTTGCGGAGCAGCCACAAAAATGGGCAAAGGTTGTCATGGTGAATCTCAAAATGATCTGCAGAAATGAGGCTAGGTTTAAAGCTGCACTGTGTAACTTTTCTGACCGTCTGCCACCTGCTTTCATCGCTGAGATGTATTATCATTAGCATCAGGGTATGGAATCTTTTATAAATAAATACAAAAACACAAAACCATGCTAAAGGCGATAGCTGCTAGCACTGAAGTTGTTTTGCAAAAGCGAAAGTTTGGAGAGATGATCAGAGTCCAGGGCCTTTAAGTGTAATTACTGTGTTTTTTATTGTAATTATTGTGTTTTCTACTGTAATTACTGTGTTTTTAAGTGTAATTACTGTGTTTTTAAGTGTAATTACTGTGTTTTTAGTGTAATTACTGTTTTAGTGTAATCACCATGCTTTTAGTGTAATTACTGTGTTTTAGTGTAATTACTGTTTTTAAGTGTAATTACTGTGTTTTAAGTGTAATTACTGTGTTTTAAGTGTAATCACTGTGTTTTAGTGTAATTACTGTGTTTTTAAGTTTAATTACTGTGTTTTAAGCATAATCACTGTGTTTTTAAGTGTAATTGCTGTGTTTTAAGTGTAATCACTGTGCTTTTAGTGTAATTACCATGTTTTTAAGTGTAATTACTGTGTTTTAAGCGTAATCACTGTGTTTTTAAGTGTAATTACTGTGTTTTTAAGTGTAATTACTGTGTTTTTAAGTGTAATCACTGTGTTTTTAAGTGTAATTACTGGGTTTTTAAGTATAATTACTGGGTTTTTAAGTATAATTACTGTGTTTTAGTATAATTACTGTGTTTTTAAGTGGTGACTGACACAGGTAGAACTTGTTCTGTCTACAAAATCACTAACTGAATCGTTAGTTCTAATTAAACCCACATATTATTGACCCACTCTACTTGCTTTACCTCAGTCTCCCCCTCCAATTCTCTCCTCCTCCTCTTCCTCCTTCTCTCTCTTGTCCTCTCCTTCCTCTCTCTTTCTTTCACTCTCCTCTCTTTCCTCCTCGCTCTTCCTCTCTTTCTCTGTCCTACTCCCTCCCCCACTCTCCTTCTCTTACCCTTTCCTTCTCCTCCTCTCCTCTCTCCTTTTCCCCTCCCTCTCTCTCCTCTCTCTCTCCCTCCCCTCCTCCTCCCCCCCCCCCCCCCCCCCCCTCTCTCTCTCTCTCTCTCTCTCTCACCACTCTCTCCTCCTCTACTCTCCCTCTCTCTTTCCTCGGAGCTCATTGATTGGTCGGTCTCAGAGACAGGAGCAGGTCAGGTCAACATGGAGGAAACACAAACAGCCAATGATCACTATTGTGCGTGAGTGAACACTGACTCTGACACTCATGGAAGATTAAAGCTGCACTATGGGACTTTTCTGGTTGGGGAAGCCATGACCTGCTTGTCTCCATGGTGATGTTACTGCTTTGCCTGGAAAGTTCCAAAGTATTCCATAAAACTTATATTTTGCATGTAAATAGATGTAATATAGCATTGAAGAAATAGAAATAGTAAATAGCATTGAATGACATGCATTCTTTGAGCAGGTTTGCCTCTCCACAGATCTGACCAGTAACTTCGCCTGGTGTCCTCGGCCCTCCAGATCTCTAACTGTATCCTCCTTTATCCATTAACATGAAACTTCTGCACATCACATCAGGTTTGTGAAGTTGTAGTGTATTGTTTCCTATCATGTTTTTGTATATTTATGGAGAATTGTCTTATGGGAGCATGGTTGACGTAGGCCTATGGGCGGAGCCTTGTACAGACCTGTACAGCTAACCGTAAGGAGGGTTTGAATAGGGCTCAGGAGAGATCACTAGATTACTCAAACATGCAGGGATGACTCTAAAACCTCATGTTTTTGATGAGGGAACAACTCCTCTCTAAAGGTGCACCGGCTTGTCTTCACGGAGATGTTATTGCTTTGTCTTGAATGTCCCACAGTATGGCATTAAACATATCTATTTCCATGGAGACGAGCCCGTAATACCTCCAGGACAAGTTACAGATCAGATCTGTGGAGAGGCGAGCTCACTCACAGTAGGACTGCATGTTTTTCGTACTGTTTTTGAGCAGTAAAACATAGGCGAGTTTAATGCCGTACTGTGAAACCTTCTAGGCAAAGCAAAAATATCTCCATGGAAACAAGTTTGTGGTGGACGCCTTACCAGAAAAGTTACACAGGTACTTAAAATTAATAAATTCGTATTAAACGAAAACTAAAATTTAACACACAGAAAGCCAGAAGTGTTTTCAAAATTCTGAAGGTATTCTTTGAAAAACAGTTCCATAATCATGTCAAATCAAAGAGCTGGTGATTCCCCCGTGCACTCGCTCAGATCAGGTGGAGCGGTGAGACGTTCAGGGACTTTCCGGACAGGTGCACTCTGATGATGTCATCCAGGTGGGACAGGACGCTCCCACATGCCCCCAGGACCAGTGTTCCATTACTGCGTCAATACTTCACTGTGGACGCTTTGCAGTACTGGAGAATACTTAGAATGTGTCATAACAGTAAATATGGGGCGAGACAATGTTCGTCCTCATCTGAAGGTTGGCGGTGCGATTCCAGCGCCCACAAATGAATACTGCTGTTGTGGCCTTGGCCAAGACACTTAACTCCCCTCATTTCCAGTGTCTGCGTACACTGGTGTGTGAGTGTGAGTGTGTGTGTGTGAATGTGTGAGTGGTTCCTTGGTGCAAAGTGCTTTGAGTGTCTTGAAAGTGGAAAAGAGCTGCATAAAAATGTGACCAAATATGGAGGAATCCAAACGATCATTTTAAATAAACTCTACGAAATGTTTTTGGACTTTAAACATATTTTTAAACTTTTCTTCACAAATTGTGTCTTGATGTGTGTAAAATTTTCATTTATTACAACAGGTTTTATCCCACCAAAGTAAGTCAGAATGGTTGTGTGCAGGTTGTGTGGAGGTTATGTGCAGGTTGTGCCCAGGCTGTGTGCAGGTTGTGTACAGGTCATGTACAGATTGTGAGCAGGATGTGCGCAGGTTGTGTGCATGTTGTGTGTAGACTGTGTGCAGGTTGTGTATAGGTTGTGTGCAGATTGTGTGCAGGTTGTGTGCAGTTGTTGCTTGTGTTTTGCAGGAGGAGACATGGGAAACACAAATGTTCTCTGCTCATAAACTGTGCAGACGTGAGCTCATCTGTCTCCTGTGGGTCTTAACTCACAAACACATCCAGGTACACAACAAATACAGCAGCTGTGTCCGCCATAATGTTACGGTAAAAACCTACTGTGGAACATTCCAGACAAAGACCAGAAAAGTTACACAGTGTACCTTTAAAACAATATTATTAGCATGCTGATATATATCAAGTTTTGAATGTCTTTCTGTGTCACTTTTCACATTCATAATCTTAATTTAACTTTTTTTGGTTGTTGTTTTGAGCTTTCTACCGTGTTTTAACGTTGTTCCCGCATCAAAAACCTGTCTGAAGAGGTTTTAGATCCCATACAAGCATGTTTGATTAATCTAGCGATCTCTCCTGGGCCCTATTCAAACCCTCCTTACGGTACAAGGCTCCACCCACAAGCCTACATCACCCACACTCCCACATGACAATTCTCCATAAATATACAAAAACATGATACAAAACTGTACACAACAACTTGACAAACTTGATGTGATGTGCAGGAGTTGTGATAGTGCTCTGAAGGGGGACTGACTTAGCATAGAGAGCAAAGGGAGGGGGGACTCAGATGCTCTTGTACCTTATAAAAGATAACCAAATACTGATTCACTTGTGTGCAGAAATGTATGACACAGTGGTTAGTTCTTTTGCCCCACAGCCAAAAGGTTAAGGGTTCGAGTCCTGGGCCTTTCTGTGTGGACTTGTCTGTATGTTTTGTATGTTTCTTTCCCAGTGCGTTTTCTGACTAAACTCATTTCTGCTGAGTGGCCAAAACAAACCATCTGCTCCATCGTCACCAGAGCGCTGAGACATTTCACACCTGAGGGACAGACTATGAAGTCCAGGAAGTAACCACGGATTAGAATGTGCGCACAAATGTACTGGTTTGGGCCTGGTTTAGACCTGATTTAGTCCTGGTTTAGTCCTGATTTAGTCCTTGTTTAGTTCTGGTTTAGTCCTGGTTTAGTCCAGATTTAGTTTAAGGTCAGCCCTTGGTTTTAAAGCCATGATTTCAGTTTGTGATCCACACACGCCACATACAAACAAACTAAACCGAGATTAAACCAGGTCTATAATAGAACCAGACCTGATATAGTTCTGGTTTAGCCCTGATTTAGTCCTGGTTTAGTTGTGGTTTAGTCCTGCTTTAGTCCTGGTTTAGTTCTGGTTTAGTCCTGGTTTAGTTCTGGTTTAGTCCTGGCTTAGTTCTGGTTTAGTCCTGGTTTGGCCCTGCTTTAGTCCTGGTTTAGTTCTGGTTTAGTCCTGGTTAAGTTTTGGTTTAGTCCAGATTTAGTCCTGGTGTAGTTCTGGTTTAGTCCTGCTTTAGTTCTGATTTAGTTCTGGTTTAGTCCTGCTTTAGTTCTGATTTAGTTCTGGTTTAGTCCTGGTTTGGTCCTGGTTTGGTCCTGCTTTAGTCCTGGTTTAATACTGGTTTACTCCTGATTTAGTCCTGGATTAGTTCTTGTTTAGTCCTGATTTAGTCCTAGTTTAGTTATGGTTTAGTCCTGGTTTAGTTCTGGTTTAGTCCTGGTTTACTCCTGGTTTAGTTCTGGTTTAGTCCTGCTTTAGCCCTGGTTTAGTCCTGGTTTAGTCCTGCTTTAGCCCTGGTTTAGTTCTGGTTTAGTCCTAGTTTAGTTCTGGTTTAGTCCTGCTTTAGTCCTGGTTTAGTTCTGGTTTAGTCCTGCTTTAGACCTGGTTTAGTTGTGGTTTAGACCTGGTTTAGTTGTGGTTTAGACCTGGTTTAGTTGTGGTTTAGTCCTGGTTTAGTCCTGCTTTAGCCCTGGTTTAGTTCTGGTTTAGTCCTAGTTTAGTTCTGGTTTAGTCCTGCTTTAGTCCTGGTTTAGTTCTGTTTTAGTCCTGCTTTAGACCTGGTTTAGTTGTGGTTTAGACCTGGTTTAGTTGTGGTTTAGACCTGGTTTAGTCCTGGTTTAGTCCAGCTTTAGTCCTGGTTTAGTTTTACTGAAAACACATTACCTTGCAATCTTCTATAATTCTACATTTTCAATGAATTAAATGTTTTTTGGGGCACAGAACATGATTTGAAAATTAAAAAGAAATATTTGTGAAGAAATGTTCCCCAAATAATAAAAACACGTCTGAAAGAGTTCAGAGACACAAATGGTTTATTGGCACAGATCAGGTCAGATAAACAAGCCTCATCTCTGCGCAGGAAAATAAACTTCACATGTTTCTTTTGAGCGCTGTTATCTCCTGCGTCTGACCTTTGACCCCCGGCGTTTAAACTGAGGTGACAAATGTGCAAGGACAAGAGGTCGGGGGTCACGGGGCATCGGGGTCGAGCGCTATAGATCAAGCAGGAGTGAGCCGCCGTTTAGTGTGTGCGGTTTGGAGAGGTGAGATCGGCTGTCAATCATCCAAACTCGGGTTTATTTTAAGAAACTTCAAAAGTGTTTGTGGGTCACTTTTTTTTTTTTTGGTCAAATACTTTAGAGAGGAAATAATATAAAAAAAAATACACCAATTTTTTTTTTTTTTTTTGAGTTCTTTCAACCTTATATTTGAGACTGGTCCCTGCCCTGAAGAGCACCAAAAGGGCAATTTTTTCCACAATTCCTGAACAACAAACTAACCTTCTACAATTCAGCAGAAATATTGTTCATTGTGTCCATTTAAAAACAATACTGAATTTAGACTGGATTTTAAAGGTGAATTGTGTAACTTTTCTGGTGGAGGGTCCGTCAAACGCTGTTCTCCATGGAGATGTTATTGCTTTGTCTGGAATGTTCCACAGTATAGCGTTAAACCTTTCAATCTTCATGGAGACCAAACTAGACCAAGTTACAGGTCAGATCTGTGGAGAGGCAGCCCCGCTCACAGTCAGAATGTTTGTTTTTCTAGGGATTTTTGAGCTATAAAACCACCTGTAATTGAATAAATGTAAAGTAGAGCTGTTTAATGTCATACTGTCGAACATTCCAGACAGAGCTATGACATCTCCATAGAAACAAGCAGGTGAGGGACCCACAACCAAAAAGTTACACAATGCACCATTAATATATTCTTAAAGAGGAGGTATTAACTGCGAATACGTAACATTTTGATCACCACGTTAATTTTTATTGTTTTGAAAATGCTGGAAATGCTTTGAAATATTTATGGAGAATTGTCATGTGGGATCATGGGTGACGTAGGATTGTGGGCGGAGCCTTGTACAGACTCTTACAGCTAAAACAACGGTAAAGAGGGTGTAAATAGGGCCCTCTAAAACCTCTTCAGGCATGGTTTTGATAATACGGTTAGAACGTTTCAAAAAGTCAAGTTTGCGTAACACCCTCTCTTTAATTAATGTTGTATTTTTTGTTTATTTTTATTTATTTATTTTTTTTCCCATTAATGTCTCAAATACGTCACATGAAGAGAGAACTGTCTTGGACCTGTCACTTTTGTTCAAACAGTTTTCATAAAGTTTGACATTTCCCAGCGGTCACAACATTTCTCCTTTATCTTCTTTGTTTTGAGCCCAGAGTGAATCACAAACACACTGAATAGGTCAGTGCTCGATAGTCATCTCCGGAGGGACGCAGCACTTATTATGACATAGTGCTGGTTGTCACGGTAATGTGTAAACTTCTATTGTCATGAACAGGCCTAAAGACTGTGATTATCTTCAACTGTTTATGTGTATTTATTTTCTAAAGAGAACAGAAAGTTACACAGTGCAGCATCTGGTGTAATGACTTTTTCTTTTCTTGTTTCTTCATCAAAAACACACTCTTGTAGTCCTGGTTTAGTCTTGGTCTACTCTTGGTTTAGTGCTGTTCTAGTCCTGGTCTAGTCCTGGTTAAATCCTGGTTTAGTCCTGGTTGAGTCCTGGTTTAGTCCTGTCTAGTCCTGGTTTAGTCCTGGTTTAGTCCTGGTTTAGTCCTGGTTCAGTCCTGGTCTAGTCTTTGTTTAGTCCTGGTCTAGTCCTGTCTAGTCCTGGTTTAGTACTGGTTAAGTCCTGGTTTAGTCCTGGTTCAGTCCTGGTCTAGTCTTTGTTTAGTCCTGGTCTAGTCCTGGTTTAGTACTGGTTAAGTCCTGGTTTAGTCCTGGTCTAGTATTTGTTTAGTCCTGGTCTAGCCCTGGTTTAGTCCTGTTCTAGTCCTGGTCTAGTCCTGCTTAAATCCTGGTTTAGTTCTGGTTTAGTCCTAGTTTTTAATATTTTATTGATACTGATA
>CM057097.1:5110000-5427500 GCA_029959045.1 Taenioides sp. WSHXM2023
ACTCCAGGTCTGTTTTTGAGGAGGGAACAGCCTTGTAACACGGCTTAAATCTCACATATATAGTAACTCTGATTCTGAATTGTTTTGAGTAAGTACAGAGATGTGGGCAGGGATAGGGGGTAGGTAAAAGTGGAAAATTCAGAGCACTAAAGCCTCAATAGCAGTATTTAAGTGCAGTAATTGAATGCCGAGGGAACACTTTAATAAAATGGCAAACAGCTCACGGGACAGAGGTTGACATAATAGACAAAACCAAGTCAAATCCATTGTTCTACTTTCTCCATATTTGAGTCAATCACGGAGCTTCTCAAACCTCAGACAGCTCTTCATGCCTCATCTCCTTATGGGACAGTTTAAAGGACAACAGGAGAGCGAGATGGACGTATCCAGACAGAAGAGAAGAATGAAATAAAACAGGACAATATGAGGAGGCGTCACATGACTGGTCACATGATGGCTCTGACAGACAGGAAATAGATGGAGCATGTTCAGGTGGATTCTGCGCTTCATTTACCTCTGACAACAGAAGAAGAAGACAGGAGCTTCAGGTCTGGATGTACACACAGGAGATGTAGTTAGGAGCCTCGGTTTAGCTTCAAGGATGAAGGTCAGATGTTTTTGAGGAATCTTAAAAGGAACCGTGTGTTGGATTTTGGTTTGAAATTCCATAAACACAACTTATCTGTAGATATGAGGTAGACATGTTCAAATCAAAACCTCACAGCCTTTACTGATAACAACTGTAATGCTGATGTATTCTTAAGGCCGCCACATATGTGCTCCTCGTGTGTGTGTGCGTGTGTGTGTGTGTGTGTGTGTGTGTTTGTGGTACTGTGTGACTCTGAGCTGCCCTGTCAGATCATAACAGTTAAACATCATCACCGCACCAGCCAAAAAAACAGAGCGTCATGGGCAGAGAGGGTGATGGACACAGAGGAGCAAGATACAAACTCGTGAGGTGAGTTCACAATATATAGGCCTGTGGTCCGTAGCCACATCCCAGAGCAGTCTTTGTGTTAAGACATTTCAAATCTACTTGTGTGTGTGGTATGTTGTTTGTTTTTTTTGTTTTGTTTTTTCGCACGTTTAAAAAATAGTTTAAGAAAATCCTGTGTGTGGAAGGCTTTAGTTACAAAAAACTTTGTCCACATATTTTAATTTGGTGCATTTTGTTGCCAGTTTCAATGCTAAAATCTTGGGGCCAATCATGAATCGGTGCTAGTGCAGCCGCTGCAGCTCAGTGAGGTTGTGAGCTTTCACATGAGGCCTGTCCATATTCACCTTCTCCACTGTGTTGGACCAAAGGATTCGGGTCTGTCATGAAACGGTAGTTTTCAAGTGAACAACTTTTTAACTTTAGTAAAAGGTTAGAGACTGGACATTATCCAAATGATTTTAGTGAAGGTGTGTGGAGTTTAAAAACACAGTGGAGCACTTTGTATATTACCACATGACATCACAAGGTGGAACAGAGAAAAGTTTGAGAAAAGAACCTGAATATAAAAGTCCAGGGCCGTTTTTTGGTACCAGCCCGTCCCTGGTTTGTTTTGTTGAAACGTGTGAATGAAACAACAAAACTCATGTTGGTAGTTTTCAAGTTAACGGCTCCTTTTACCTTTAGTTCAGTTGAGATTTGTAATTCCTGAATTGGCTGAAATGATCCAAATGATTCTAATGAAAGTGTTTGGAGTTTAAAAACACAGGGGAGTTCTTCTTGTATTACCACATGACATCACAAGGTGGAACAGAGTGTGTTGTGTTGAAACGTGTGAATGAAACAAAACAAGGTGTTTGTGATGAGGAAACATCAGAACAGATCTGAAAATAGTTTGATTGGGGCCCTTTAACTCTTGACACGTGATGACGCCTGATGGAGACATAAGTGAGACAGAGGCAGGTGTTTGGGTCTGAACCTGGAGCAGTGAGACAGAAGAGAGGAGGATCTGCTTCATCTCCTCCTGTCTGCACCTCTCACACCATCCATCACTAACACTGACAGGCCTGGAGAGAGGGAGGGGGAGAGGGACGGAGAGGGGACGAGGAGGGAGCGAGAGGGATGAAGAGATGGGAGAGAAGGAGAAAGAGAGAAGAGAGAGGGAGGGAGTGAGTGAGCGAGAGGGGAGAATGAAGAAAGAAAGAGAAGAAGTGACAGAAATGAATAAGGAGGAGAGAAAGAGAAATGGAAGGAGAGAGGGGAGAGGAAGGCAGGAAGTAAGAGAGGGGGTGAGAGAGGGAGAGAAGTGGAGGGTGGAGAGAGAGAAAGGGAAGAGAAAGAGGGAAAGTAGAGGGAGGGAGGGAGGGAGAGGAGAGAGAAGAGGGAGGGTGTTAAGGAGAGAATAGGGAGACGGAAGAAATTGAGAGAGAGAGGGAAAGAAAGGGAAGGGTGAGGAAGAGAGACAGAAAGATACAAGGAGGAGAGAAAGGGAGGGATGAATTGAGGGTGCGAGAGTAGAAGGGGGGTAGATAGGAGAGAGGGAGTGAGTGAGAAAGGGAAGATGGAAGAAAGAGGGGAGGAGGAGTGAGAGAAATAAATGAGGAGAAAAACAGAAAGAAATTAAGGGAAAGATGAAGAGGGAGGGAGGGAGACAGCAGGGTGTGAAAGGGAGAGAAGGAGAGGAAGGAGAGAGAAAGAGAAGACAGAAGAGAGGAAAAGTAGAGAGAGAAAGAGGGGAGGAGGGAGGGAGAGAAGAGGGAGGGGTAAAGAGAGAAAGGGGAGAAAGAAGAAAGAGAGAGGCAAAGAAAGGGAGGGGTGAAGAAGAGAGAGAGAAAAAGATATACGGAGGAGAGAAAGGTAGAGATGAATCGAGGGGGAGGAGAGTAGAAGGAGAGAAGGCAAGAGAGGGAGGATAGAAGAAACAGAGAGGGAAAGTAGAGAGGAGAAAGAGGACGGAGGGAAGGAGGGAGAGAGAGAAAAGACAGGGAGTAGTGCGGAAGAGAGAGCAAGAAGAAATAAGGAAGAGAGAAAGGGACAGAAAGAGGGAGCACTGGGTAATAAGGGGAGAGAGAGAGAGAGAGAGGAAGAAGGAAGGGTGAGAAAACAAAAGAGGGAAAGAGAAATGCTTACTACAAGTCATTTTATTTCTTATTTAGCAGTTTTTACCGTATACTGCAAGAAGATGTAAAGAACATTTATCATAACAAAAATAAATTAAAAACAGGCACAGGCCCTTTAAAGGTGTGAGGTGTAACTTTTTTGGTGCAAGGTCGTCTGCTTGTCTCCATGGAAACGCTTTTGCTGAAATGTCCCACAGTATTAGGCTTTTAACATCTGTCTCCTTGGAATCAAGCAGGTGACGCCAGGTTACGGGTCAGATCTGCGGATAAGTAACCCTGCTCTCAAGACAATAAAATCCTCTATAACTGAATAAATGCAAGTCATATAAGTTTAATGCAATACTGTGGAACATTTCAGGCAAAGCAATGATATAAGCAGGCGACAGACCTTCCCCACAAAAAGTCACACAGTGCATCTGACATCACAAGGTGGAACGGAGTGTTTTTAGTTTGAGAGAAGCCTAAATCAGCCTAAATGTGCAGTGTTTGTGTGTTAAACGTGTGAATGAAACAAAACACAACTCCAGGTCTGTTTGTGACATTACGATAACACAGATCAGAAAATGGCGTACAATGGGCCCTTTAAAGTCGCTTCTGTGTTTTTTCGTCTTCTTTTTTATTGACGTCAAAGCCTAAAATGCCGCTCTATTCTGGAAAGAGAGATCGTTAACCCATTTTCAAACTCGGAGCGTCCCACCTGCTTAGACTAATGCAGCGCCATCCGTCACACTGCTGCAGTTTGAGCCGAATTATCCAAAGCTCCATTACGTAAAAACATAAGAGTGTGTGAGCTCCAGGTGTGAGGGCCTCGGAGCGCTCGCTGTACCCGCTGACACTGCACTCTGCTGGGCCACGCGGAGGGAGACAGGCCCCAGGAAGGTCCATGCAGCAAAAAGCAAAGAGAGCTGTGGGAGAGGAGATGGTTTTATAGCATCCTCTTTAACACTGTAAAAAGAAATGATACAACTTTAAAAACTTTGTAAATTCAGGTCCAAGAATTGAACTACACATCTTTCTCTTTTTAGAATTTACATTTTTTGCTTTAAAAAAAAAATAAAATAAATGGTCATAGTTGTATAAAACTAGTGGTCAACATTGAAGGAAAGAGAGATAGGAAAGAAGGGGATAGAGGGAATGAGAGAGAACGAAAGAAATGAGGAGAGAAAGGGAGATAGAAATGGAGGGGGAGAGAGAGGGAGAGGAGAGGGAGGAGAGAAAAGGAAGAAGAAAGGGAAAGCAGAGAGGAGGGACGGGGATAAGGAGAGAAAGGGGGAAGGAAGAAAGAGAGAGAGAGAGGGGGAAGAAAGGGAGGGGTGAGGAAGAGAGAGCACAATATAAGGAGGAGAGAAAAGGAGAAGCTAGGCTAAGGTAACTATTAAGAAAGCTTATTTATATATCTGATACACTGTGCAAAAACCATAGACAGTATATATATAAATGGAGAGTTAACGCTCTAGCCACCGTGTTACAAATAGGAAGTGAGCATGGCATCCTTTTGGCTTCATCAACTCTGGCTACAATTCACCTGTATAGAATAACCAGATGTCCCTGTTTGCCAGGACAGTCCCAGTTTTGAGCCCTGTGTCCACTGTCCCAGCAAATTTATACAAAATCACTGATTTGTCCCAGTTTTATACAAGAAATGTTCCTGGTGTCCCTATTTTTGACCAATTTGACACCTGCCAACAGTAAAGAGAGGCATAAACTGTCATTTTGGAGGTAAAAGACAGAAAAGCTGCTTAAAAGTGACCAAAACAAATAGGCTATACTGATGTACATTTTAGTCATGAAAGAGCCGAGTGCATAACAGTTTTCCTTAATTATGCGCTCGTTTTACTATTTTATTGAGTAACTAGATTGTGAAAATCTGGTCACCCAAACCTTGCATTGAAAAAGCGTTGCCTCTCCTTCTGTAACTGCTGCTGTCGGGCTCTTCATTTTGGTCTTAAATGTTTGTATTAACCCGCTCTACATGATCCTGGTGTTTTTATTTTGCTACTTTGCCCGTAAATAAATTCATATTCCTACTTTGGAACTTGGCTGAACATGTAAACATCACTGTGGCAAAGTGTGAAAAACCAACCTGGAAATCAGCTGGGACTTTGGAAGGAAGAAACGTGACTATACACTAAAAGTCTGTATTGTATGTCGACAGCCGTATTTATTTGCTGAAAATCGTGTCAATATGAAGCCTATATACGGAGTCTGGGTGGGACTTTTTTACAGTGTTTGCAGCAGAGGCAGGTTCAGAGCGGGACACGTTCAAATCCTCAGAGACTGTGGGGAAAAAAGAGCGCTCTCCCCTCGTTGCAGTGTCCCCTGTGAGAGACATCCACCGCTATTCACTTCTGTAGGACTAGACTGAGGTAATGTGGCCGAGGAGAGGGGGAGGAAGAGGGAAGGGTCAGATGGTAATAGATATGGAAGTCTGCCATGGGTCTTTAAAACTGCAAACAGCAATATCTAGGTAAGATAAAATAGCTTAAGTTAAGAACATTTTATGTTATTTGAGTAGATTTAACTTGACAATATGACTTGTTTTCATATTTTAAGTACAAAAAATTGGTAGAAAATTTTACTTATCAAGTGAAAGTTGCTCAAATCATGATAAAATTTTCTTAATTCAAGTAATTTTAACATTGCTAGATTTTAGTTTTTGCAGTGTAAGTAGAGAAACGTTTAATCGTTTTATCCAAAGGCCTAAATATGCATAGAGACAAGCGCTGGACACCCCTAGTTAGACGCCTTTGCATTTGAGTTCAGACCCTGGACGCGTGTCAAGTATCATTCGTCCACGGCGTCCGCTGCAGTCAGTGAGTGTCTTGTTTTCCCGGTCGAGAGAGTGGCTTTAGTGTATTTATTACATAAAACCCATCAGAGGAGGCGATCGGCTCAGCGGCTGCGGCATATGTATATTTATACTCCGTTAATGACACGACATAGAGTTCTTGTTTTATGGTGTTTGTGCCTTCCGGGTCTTTCTCTTTCTTCTCCTTCTTCCGGGTAATGACGTCGCTTCGTCACTGGACAGTAGTCTCTGATTGGTTGACACGGCGTGTCTGATGCCAAAAGTTCAGCTTTTTCAACTTCTGACGCCGATGCTCTGGACGTGCATCCAGAGCATCGACGCCTGAGTGCTCAAGACAAGGTCGTGTCAACGCCAGATTTTCACCGCACTGACACCTGAAGACGCGCCGCAAAAACGCAGAACACTCTTAGACGTGTGTCCACATAGACCTTGCATGTAAACTGGATGCTTTGACGCCCTGGTCTGAACACAGTTTAAGAGAGTGTAACATCACCCCTAGCGTTCGGCTCCAGTCAAATGAAGCTCACCGAGGCTAGCAGTTATAGGAGCGAGTTTAGAGCTGAGTTCCATATTAGCAAATTAGCGAAATCAAAACACCAGGATCATGTAGAGCGGGTTAATAAGAACATTTTAAGACCAAAATGAAACAGCAGTTTTTACTATTTGGAATGTGGCGGCTAGCAGGTTAGCTACGTCCATTTAGTGCAGTCTATGGTCCAGAGTGATGTCTTTTTTATACGCTCTGATCCCCAGTCCATCCACCGAATCTGTAGCCAAAAACAAACATGTTCATCCAATCAGATTTGTTTATTTCAGTGACACGTGTAAAATGAAGGAGCTCTTTATAAATCATCAAAGTCTTTAATAAATGAATGCAAGATGTTCAATGCCAGACTGTGGAACACTCCAGGCAAAGCAATAACTTCACCGTGGAGACCAGCTCTTGGCTATTTTTCATCCATTATCCCTGGACAATTGTTAAAATGATCTACTTAAAAACAATACGCTAGACAACATAAACAGCACAGTACATTAAAGCCTACAGTTACATAACAGTGTGCAGTAACCGTACCACGCAATTACAGAAAAGTTCAAATTGAGTAAGTATTAAAAACATTCAGAGAAACAATGACAAAAAAAGACATAGTAGCAGTAAATGTGTTCCATTAGCTATAATATTCCATATTAAAAACATTCCATAAAAAACATTCAATAAAAATAAAATTTCAATAAAAATTCTATAAAAATATTCAATAAAAATATTCCACATTAAAAACAATATTCCACATTAAAAACATTCAGATAATATTCCACATTAAAACATTCAGAGAGACAAAAAAAAAAAAAAAAAAAGACAGTAGCAGTAAATATGTTCCATTAGCTATAATATTCCACAGTATTCCACAAATCTATCACCTATCACCATGGAGAACATTTTGAATTTTGGTTTTCTGTTTCTGCGCAATCATACGGGTGATGTTCCAGATGCCCAGAAAGTTCCATACACTGTACCTTTAAGCCACTTTTTAATACATTTGTACTTCTCTGAGACCCCTCATCAGAAAATCTACATAGTGCCAAATTAAATATGATGCTAATAACAAGTATTACAAAGCAAAACTCACAGAATTACAAGTCTATACACTTTTTTTTTAAATAAATGCAATACAATTTTCATTTGGGAAACGTCTTGTAATGAAACCTGCTGCATACCACTCTTTTTACCTTTTCTATTAAATCCAGTGATTAAATAAAGTAGAGAGCGCACACCTGAGGACTGCAGCTTCATAATTGAATCTCTATGACAAATTTGAACAATATCACTCTTATAATTACCTCTGTGAATTCAATAGACTCCTTTTAATCGTGCCAAAATGTGCAGCGTGTGGATCTGGGGGGTCCTCTGGCTCCGCGGCGAGCATGGGGCCGGTCTAAAAACACATTAGATTACACTGGGGGGAAATTATAACGCACAAAGCTGTAGCTCCTCTTGAGTAATCAGACTTATTGTACGTGACGGTATTAGCGGTATTAGCACGTTAGCGTATAGCCATATTAAGTTATTTTCTGATCTCTGTTCTAATGTTGTTTCCTCATCACAAACACACCTGGAGTTGTGTTTTGTTTCATTCACACATGTTCCACCTTGTGATGTCATGTGGTAATACAGGAAGTGCTCCACTGTGCTTTTAAACTCCATTCACCTTCACTAGAATCATTTGGATAATGTCAGCCCTGGAAGTGCCAATCTCTACTGAACAAAAGGGAAACAAAATGTAGATGTTAACTTGAAAACGACCGTTTCATGACATCACAAGGTGGAGTAGAGCGTTTTGACCTTTGGAGATGTAGACAGGCTAATAATGCAGGATTTCTCAAACGTTTGTGAATGAAATAAATCAAGTCGGGGTCTGTTTTTGAGGAGGTAACACCGCTTAAAGCTCACAAGAAATGTGTAATATAGGATCTTTAAAGCCACAATATGTAACTTTTCAGTGTGATGATTTATTATTATTATACAAGTATGGTTTTAATCATGCAGGTGATGTTCCAGATGCCCAGGGAGTTAAATACACTGTACCTTCAAGTAACTTTTGAATACATTTGTTTCTCCGAGTACTTTTCAGACCCCATACTTTTACTCCTACTTGTGTAATACATTGTACAGTGTAGCCGTACTCTTACTTCAAGACTTCCCACTGTGAGTAAGTCTAAAGTGACAAAAGCATTATGTGGACAGTATGAAATGCTCCTTCAGATAATTCCATTCACCTCCAATTACAAATGAGATGTTTTGCAGTATATTTGCAGGTGTGATCATGCCACAATAGAAATAAGACGTAGATAGACGGGAGATGGATGGGAGGAGATACATGACAAATCTGACAGATAGAACAATGGATGTCACCAGGGAAGTGTTTGTTATATTGTCACACGATGGCTGGATATCTGAAGGATTATACCCACACCTAGAATCATGTGTGAAAATGAAAAACTTAAACTGTTGCCATGATTCCCACTAAACTAAAATATAGAATTACATGATTAAAATGTCATCTTCAAACTGTATGAAGAAGAAGATGTTTATGTAGACAAGTAGGTATCGTAAGCTAAGATACAGGTCAGATCAGTGCAGCGGCCACTGTGCTTTCAGGAAGAATGTTTGTATATTTTTTTTATGTTTTATTATTAGGCCCGAGCGCCAGAAGTAGGGCTGTGCCAAAAAATGAAGATCATTACTTCGTGATCTCTACTTTAGTCGATCTCGATAAAGTAGAGATCGCATTTTAATCGACAGGTCAACAGCCAATCGTGTGGCAGTAAGAGCGCGTGGTGCTGACGAGGATTTACTTGTTTAGGAAAAAGCAGCCTGAGCCACAGCGTGTCTCTTTATGTCTCCTCACGTGTTCACAAGTTTTGACGTAATTCTGCACAATTAGCATGTACATGTGTCTGCTTTTAGGTTTAATATATTGTACTAACTCATAACAACCTTTAAATACGAATTTCCAGATTTATTTGGATCCGATCAACATAAAATAGAACTGTAGTTATTCTCTTTATGTCTGTCTGTGTTTTCAATAAGATGGAAAGATTGAATTGAAAACTGAGATTGATCAATATGGGAAAAAAAATGTGTTGTCCCCCCCCCCCCCCCCCCCCATATCGCCCAGCCCTACCTATTAGTCTGGCAAAGCAATGCTGCTAGTGGCCGGGAAGTGAACTGATGCAAAGTGAATTGCCGGTAGAGACGAGAGACCCTCGCAATGATGCAGGAATGCGCGAGAGTTTTCTGAAAATGTATAGTTTGTTAGCAAAAAAAAAGCAGACCATTGTTCTTGTATCAGAATATTGTTCTTTCTTTCTTTTTTTTTTTTTTTTTGAACAATGGTGAAAACAGATTGCTCCCATTAGCATGAACAAGCTCTGATTTCAATGAAATTTAGAGTTTGTGCTGCGGCTAGAGTTAGGGTTAGGGGTAAGGCTCGGAGAGGGGTTATCTTAAGGGTGAGGGTTAAGGTTAGGGATAAATTAGCAGTTAGGTTTGGTTTAGTTTAGGGGTTAGGGTTTGGTTAGCGTTAAGGGTTAGGGTAGGGTTACGGTTTGTAGGGTTGCGTAGGCACACGTGAGGGCCGATCATTGCCATTTGGAGCTATGTTCATTATTATTATTTTAAAAAGCACCAGGAGGAGGCCCCGGGGAAGACCCAGGACACGCTGGAGGGACTATGTCTCTCGGCTGGCCTGGGAACGCCTTGGGGTCCCCCTTGAGGAGCTGGAGGAAGTGTCCGGGGTGAAGGAGGTCTGGGAGTCCCTGCTTAGACTGTTGCCCCGGATAAGCGGAAGAAAATGGATGGATGGATGAATGGCTAAAAAGACACCTGTTATTGAACACATGCATATAGGTTCAATGACATATTGCGGAACATTACAGGTAAAGGAATCACATCTCCATGTAGACAAGAAATGTTACACACTG
This sequence comes from Taenioides sp. WSHXM2023, assembly GCA_029959045.1. NCBI lineage: Eukaryota > Metazoa > Chordata > Actinopteri > Gobiiformes > Gobiidae > Taenioides > Taenioides sp. WSHXM2023. The sequence continues at coordinate 5,120,343 of CM057097.1, forward strand.
CTCCTTTTATTAATCCCATAGTATTTGATGATAGAATGTGATGTGGCTCAAATGTACATGGAGTAATTTATGCACATTTCTATGAATATAAAAAACATGCCTGGGTCCAATGCGGCACAGACTTTAACCAGTGCGTTTGGTTATTCCAGCACTAAATGACATGGACACATCTGCGTAGACATGGTTGAAATCACTGTGTAAGAGCTTAGCTGTGATTGGCCCAGATGCCCCGCCACAGTCACATGACCAAATGAGCTGATTAGCATTTTGATGGAGCTCATATGATCCATGCATTCTCACTGGTCCCATTAGATCCCACTAAATGAACAGGCAGAGTGGACATGTGCGGCACAAATGTGTGAAATGTGTGAGACAGATGTGTTACTGTAATGGCACGCTTCAGAAAACAGGATTCATTCAACTTTCAATCTGGATGCACCATTTGTTAAAGCCCCAGTACGTAACTTTTTTGCCAAAACTTGACTCAAATAAAATGGGGCTTTGTATTTTCATTTTGGTTGTTTTTATTGCACTGAAAAACATGTGTCTTTACTGTGAGCGGGTCTCTTTTAGCTTTTTATTTCCATGGAATCATGCAAGTGATGTTCCACCTTAAAAATGTTACTTACTGTTACTTTAAAGAAAGGCCTCAGAACCCAAAACCCCTTTTTTGTTGATGTGAGTGTGTTAAAAGTGCTGCTGTAGTCACATACAGTTTAAAACAAAGAATCCTGACATGATGAGGAAAACAACAATATAACCTTACAGGGGATTTTTGTTTACAATTATATTAGATCATTTATAGAAGTCAGTATTTTTTTAAAAGCATTGTCAAGGACAAATCCTCTCCACAAACTAACTGATTGTGACCCAAGAGCAATGAAGCCCACGATGAGCTGTGTGTCTCCAGCGGATCACCTGCTATAACAGAAATAATGCTGCACACCTCCAAACCCACGCAAAGAATTCTCCGTCATTTGGCCAGAGAATCCATATGAGGCCATTCCCTGGGAAACTGGCAGATTTCAGGCTAAAAATTCAACTGAACTTTCATGGATCTGATTCAAACTTGGCACAATTCATGTTTATATGTGAAATATTATCTAAGTGAAATCTGAGTCTTGTATCTTTTAAAATGTTTGAGACTTTGAACTGTTTGTGGCAGATTATTTTATTTTATTCCAACTTTTTACACTTTTTATACAATGTCAAGTCTTTTTTAGACAATATATTATAAATGTGTAAGATATTGTGAGTGTAACATGAGTTTAAAGCAACATCGGTGTAACTTTGAGACATGACCAGTGACATAATTATATTACACTTTGATCACTTGTTATTTACTGCAGCATAATCTTGTATTAGTGAGTGAAATGTGCACTCATTTCTATGTATTTTCATTTCATTTTCTACAGACGAGTGGTGGAATCTGCTATAAAACCCTCAATAAGTACAGAATATTAGCAGCTTTAGCAGCATCCTTATTTTTTATGTTCAAACCCAGTGAACATGTCTGAGGTGAAACCACTAGACTTGGGCTTATTATGTTTTTGTATTATGGACCTGCTTCAGTGTGACTTCAGATGACGAGAACATGCACACATAGGCTGCTTTGTGACAGGATTATATGAACGTTGGTACAGATGTTGCTGACATGCCGGGTAGGATCATTAAACAGCATTCTTGAGTCTTTACGTTTTCAAACATTCAACATTTTATAGGCAAAAACAAAAAAATATATATATACGTAGCAGCTGTGTCCACGTATTCCACACTCTTCATGGATCCATAAGTCATATTTAGAGCGTATTGTGAAGTTTGGTCCTATAGTGAATGTCCATTGTCCAGTCCAGTCCTTGTCCCTGTGCTCAGACTCACAGTGAGACATGAAAACGACAGAAGTCCAGACCAGCTCCTCCAGTCGGCTGTGGGTCTAATGTGGATCTTTATGAAGACTGTCAGCCCGATCCCGCCCCCTGCTCTCTCTCTATCTCTCTTTCCCTTTCTCCTTCTCTCCCTCTTTCTTTTTCTGTCCCTACCTCTAGTACCCGTCCTTCACCCCCCTCCTCTATCTTTTCCCTCTTCAACCCTTCCTCTCTAGCTCTCTCTTTGTCCCGCATTCTCCCTCTCTCTCTCCCTATTCCTCTAACTCTCTTTCCTTCTTTCTTTCTCTCTCTCCCTCTCTTTTTTACACTCTTTCTCCCTATTCCTCTAACTCTCTGTCGTTCTTTCTCTTCTTCTCTCTCTTTATCCCTCTCTGCTCTTGCTCTCTCCCTCTCCCTTTCTCCTTCTCTTCTCTCTTTCTCTCTCCTCTAGTACCTGTCCTTCCACCCCCTCTCCTCTCTCTTTCCTCTTCACCCCTTCTTCTCTAGCTCTCTCTCTGTCCCGCATTCCTCTAACTCTTTGCTTTTTTCTTTCTTTCTCTCTCTCCCTCTCTCTTTTACACTCCCTCTCGCTCCCTATTCCTCTAACTCTGTCTTTCTTTCTTTTCCTCTCTTTATTTCTCTCTCTTTCTCTTGCTCTCTCTATCTCTCTTTGTTCACCATTCTCGCTCTCCCTCTCTTGCTCTATCTTTATCCAGCATTCTCTCTCTGTATCTCTCTTTTTGCATTCTCCGTCTCTCCCTATTCCTCTAACTCTCTTTCTTTTTCTCTCATTCTCTTTCTCTCCCTATTCCTCTAACTCTCTCTCTTTCCCCCTCTCTCCCTCGCTCTCCCTCCATCACTAAGTTTTTTCCTTCCTCCCTCACTCTCTCTTTGTCCCACATCTCTCTCTTTCTCTCTCATCCCTCTCTCTTTCTCTCCCTTTCCACGGGCTCAGATTCCGTTCCCTCTCTCCACAGTGTCAGTGTGTGGTGTACCAGGCTGAGCACATATAGAGTTGTATAGAGTCACGTATGTGAACAGGAAGAGACAGAGTGGCAGAGAAACAGGAGAAAATGGAATCTGTCACAACGGCTCTGACACGGGCGCATGTGGAAATGTATAATGAGCTATAGTACAGACACGAATGAGGAAATAAAAGAGCACTGTGGAACTTTTTAGATGTAATATTAGGATTTAAAGGTGCTGTATTACACAAAATTGATTCTTGTGAGTTTTAAGCCATGTTAGAATGTTGTTACCTCCTCAATTCACACATTTGAGTAATCCTGCATTATTAGACTGTCTGAGCTCAAAATGCACTGTTCCACCTTGTGATGTCATGTAGTGGTAGTTTTCAAGTTAACAGACACTTTTTATCTTTAAAATCTGCAGGGTTTGTGTGTTAAACATGTGTGAATCAAACAAAACAGAACTCCAGGTCTGTTTGTGATGAGGAAATGACTCAGAAAATAGTGTAATCTGGGCTCTTTAAAAGTGCTTTTGTGTCAGTTTTGACACCGGTACATCTGAAGATCCTGTGTGACAGTGGAGTACAGTGTGTATGTATGAGAGTACACAGTGGATGATACTTGTACAGTGGATGATACTTGTACTTTGTCCAATGATGTTTTTGCTCCTGCAGTAAAGTGTACTGTAGTGCCTTGTATGTTTTAGAGAGTTCTGTATAAAAACATATCTGGAGTGCATCTGGATTCCATGGAAACGTTTGTGGAGATGCAAGCCTGCGTGAGGACCATAGACTGTATAAATAGGTGGACTAAAGGAGTGTATCTTTCGACTCCAGTCAAATGAAGCTCACCGAGGCTAGCATTTTTAAGGGCAAAGTTGGAGCCAAGTTCCATATTAGGAAAATAAACTGATTTACGGACACAATACTGAAATAAAAATGCAGGATCATGTAGAGTGGATTTATACAAACATTTAAGATCAAAATGAAGAGTCTGACAGCAGCAGTTACAGAAGTGCGCCCATGTTCACTTCCTATTTCCTATGTCTAGTTATACAGGCTATGGAAAGGACATGTTTTTATTTGCACGGCTCATATGAATGAATATGCACTGTCCAATTCAAATAAATAGATCAATAGATGCTTTTATTATAGTCCACTTATAACTGCTGAGAAACACATTCATATGAACTACAATATGTGGAGCCAAACGCCACAAAACAATCAGCGTGTTTGTATCAGAAGAATTGTCATTGTAAAGTCCTTTATCACAGTCACCTTCAGTTTCACTTTTACAGATTGGTCCAGATTTAATCAGCGTAATAAAAGGAGAAAAACAAATGTTGTTTACATAACACCGGGATGTGTTATTTTCTGCTTTGTTAAACACTGAAATGTACTTATTTATCAAAGTCGCTTTTCATAATGACTTTCAATATTCCATAACATCTGTACAATATTAGCTTTATTAGTGTTCTAAGAATAGAAGAACAGGCGTATTTTTAAAAATGAAGATGAGAACTAAAAAAAAAAATATTTCTGTTATATATGGACGTTATATATGGAACAACCTAAATGATTATTTAAAAAGTCCAATGGGCTTACGTCACAAAAGCAGAAGACGTCTGGAAACATGCGGATGATGACTTTCGGCGGATTCTGTAGAGTGTATGGTAGTAACTCTGACAAAATCTGGGAAAACTGAGAAAATGTCCTGGTTTTCTTCATCTAGATGCCATTGTATTCTTTCTTTTTTCCTTTTATAAATTGCCTATTCATTTGTGTGTTATAATTTGTCTAACTTAATTAAAAGACGTTATTGTTGCGTTCCGTTATGTTTCGACAGATCAACAGTTCCAACCAGCATCGTGAAGACGCTGCTGCTGAATCCACGGTTTGATCACATGCCCGGTGTCGGTAACTACACCGGAAGTCGTCATCCGCATGTTTCCAAACTTCTTCCTGTAAGGGTGATTAGAGCCTATACTTAGACTTAGACTTAGACTTAGACTTAGACTTAGACAAACTTTATTGATCCACAAGGGAAATTATTTGGATACAGTAGCTCATCACAATATAATATAATAACAGAGTAACAAAAATAGATGGTGTAGCAAAAAGAGCAAGAGACACGTGTCAAATGAGACATAATTATAAAAATAAATGTATATGTACAAGTCAAAATAAAATAGAAAAATAAGTAATAAACTAAAATAAACTATAAAATCACAGCTATAAACAAGAGACAAGAATGACAGTGTATTGTTATACTGATTGACAGGGCATAAGGTTATCTGTTACTTAAGATTGAGTTGTTGTATAGTTGTAGGGAGTATTATCTGTTACATAAGGGTGAGTTGTTGTACAGTTGTAGGGAGTATTATAGTATAAATGTAGTCCTGTATCTGTCACTGAGCGGAGCTGTAGGAGCCTGTTGGAGAATGAGCTCCTCTGTCCCTCTATAGTCTGGTGCAGTGGGTGAGTTGTTGTAAAGTTGTAGGGATTATTATCTCCTCTGTCCCGCTATAGTCTGGTGCAGTGGATGAGTTGTACAGTTGTAGGGAGTATTATCTCCTCTGTCCCTCTATAGTCTGGTGCAGTGGGTGAGTTGTACAGTTGTAGGGAGCATTATCTCCTCTGTCCCTCTATAGTCTGGTGCAGTGGGTGAGCAGGAGTGTCCATGATGGAGAGCAGTTTGTCCGGTGACCTCCTGTTCCTCACTGTGACAAATGTCTCCAGCTCACAGCCGATCACATAACCCGCTTTACGGATCAGTTTGTCAATCCGCCTTTAAAATGGAGTATAAAGCATTATGTTTTGAAAGTTACAGAGCTGTGGAATTAACTTGTATTCAGTTTTGTTAGTTTGTTTTTATTTTAATTTTTTCTCTTGTATATACTGTAAGTTGTAAGTTAAATTGTAACGCAAACTTGTAATGCAAACTTGCTGTTCATGTGCCGCTTTTCTTTTTTGGAGTTCTGTCATTGTTTAACAGGATCAGACTTTAGAAGTACTTTTGACCTCAGCCTAAACCTTTTCAGTCAGGATCCACGGGGTTGTAGTCTGTTTTTTGTAGTGCTGCAAAATGACCGAATAAACTACTACTACTACTACTACTACTACTACTACTACTACTACAACTCAGTCATGTGTGGTGTTTAAAGCAGTTTGTTAAGAGGAGATTTCTTCTGCATTTGAGAGACTGTGATACAAATTAGTTTTGGCCGCAATTGGTCCAAACATAGACTGTGTAAAGAAGTGGACTTAGTGAGTGTGATGTCACCCATAGCATCCAGCGCCAGTCAAATGAAGCTCATCGAGACTAGCAGTTACAGGAGTGAATTTGGAGGAATTCCCAGGTTGTTGAAGGTATAACCCGCTGCAGGCAGTTTTAATTGTGGAATAAAAATGCATTTACTGATGAAATGATAAAAAATAAAGCAATTTCACAGGATGTACTGACATAGCCCTCTGTATCTGTATTCACTGGTCTTCGCTGCGAATTACTGGTTTAATGTCTGCATCGATGGGACACTAGTATGCAGCTGTCACACTCTGACCCTGGCCTAATAAATTTGCTGTTTTAACTTTCACTTCAGTAAAAAGTAATAAGTACCTCAATACAATTATGCGACGTAACCTATAATACGCCACCACCAAAATCTCATTTTTCCCCAACACACGCCTGCACTGCTGGTTTAGCAGGGAGAGGGCGCTTAGCAACGCTGTCACTCAAACCTGTTGCTAACGGTAGCAGGTGCGATCTCAGGGGAAAAGGTGCCTGATTTGTCTTTTATTAATGTTCTTGATTTAGGGACAAAATAGCGAAATAAAAACACCAGGATACAGATATTAAGACCAAAATGACAAGTCTGACAGCAGCAGTTATAGAGAGGTTTTTCAATACAAAGTGAATTGGAGCCAGAGTCGATGGAGCCTATTTGGAACACGATGATCAGTAGGTTAGCTATGTCCACGTATGGATACAGTCTATGGTTGGAACACAAATTTTAAGTCTGGATCACTGCGCATTATGAGCTTCTAGTGGTAGAAGTACTGCCTACAACAGAAATCGTACACTCTTTCCTACAACAACAAAATAACAATAACAAACGTATATTCCATTTTTAACACGTTTCTCCCGTAGACGTCCCTTATCTGTGTCCTTCTTCATCTCTTCATCTCCACTGGACCACAGCGCTCCGTTTCAATCTGCCTCTGTAGATTTCTCATTTTCTGTGGTTTCATGCGTGACTTTAGCCTGTCCCAGCTCTGATCATGAGAACTGTGTGCTCAAGATGCTCATACGTCATCTGTTTTCCCTCTGGCTCTCCTCCTCCTCTTCTCCTCTCCTCCACCTCCTCTTCTCCCTCTCCTCATCCTTTTCTCCCTCTCCTGCTCCTCTCCTCCTCTTCCTCATTTCCCTCTCCTCCTCTTCCTTTTCTCTTCTTCTCCTCCTCTCCCTCTTCCTCTCCTTTCTCTCTCCTCCTTCTCCTGTTCTCCTCTTCCTCCCCCTCTCCTTCTTTTTCCTCTCCTATTCTTCTCCATTTTCACATCCTCTTCATCACCCTCCCCTCCTCCTCTCCCTCTCATCTTCCTCTCCTCCTCATCAACCTCTTCTCCTGTTCCTTTCCTCTTCTTCTCCTTCGCTCCCTATCCTCCTCCTTTCCATCTCTATCACCCCTCCGCCTTTTTTCCTAATCTCCACCTCCTCCTCTCCTCCTCCTCCTCTTCTCCTCTTCTTCTCCTTCTCTCTCTCTTCTCCTTCTCTCCTCCTCCTCTCCTCCTCCTCCCATCCCTCTTCTTCTCCTCCTCTTCTCCTCTCTCCTGCACCTCTTCCACTCATCCTCTTCTTCTCCTCGTCCTCCTCTCCCCCTCCTCTTCCTCTCTCTGTTTGTTTTGCATGCATTGTAAGCATGTAATGAAGGCGTGTACATTTGCATAGACATTTGAACACGCGCAGAGGAGAATGGGCCACGCTTAATGCAGGAGCGACAGGTGAAGTAAAGACAGGAGCAGCCTCCTGTGGAGAGGGGGATTGGGATGTGGAAGAAAATATCGAAGTGATTTTACGGTAACAGAGAGAGCGAGAGGGTTGGGGGGGCAGAGGAAGAGAAAAGTAGGAGTGGAGAAGAGACAGATGAAAGATTAGAAAAGAAGGGATAGGAGAGAGAGACGTGGGGAGGTGCAGGGAGAGAGAGGAGAGGAGAGAGAAGGGAAGACAGGGAGAGTCAGGGAGAAAGATGGGAGGAGAGAAAGTCAGGGAAGTAAGAAGAAGAGACAGGGAGCAGAGTGGAGAGGGAGAAGGAGAGGAGAGACATAGAGAGAGGGGAGCAGAGAGGAGCGAGAGGGAAGGATAGAGGGAAACAGGAGAGAGTGAGGAGGGGGAACAAGGAGAGAGACAGGGGGAAGGGGGATGGAGGAAGAGGAAAAGTAGGAGAAGAGACCGATGAGAGATTAGAATGGAAAGGATAGGAGAGAGAGACGGGGAAAGGGACAGAAAGAGGGGAAGAGAGACAGTCAGAGAATAGAGGGGAGAAGAGAGGGGAGTAGAGAGGAGAGAGAGACAGTCAGGGAGATAGAGGGGAGAAGAGAGGGGAGTAGAGAGAAGAGAGAGACAGGGAAATGGGGGGCAGGGAGGAGAGAGAGAAGGAGACAGAGGGGAGGAGAGAGAGAGACAGGGAAGAAAGAGAAGAGAGAGAGATTGGAGGGAAGAGGAGAAAGAGAGCGAAAGAGAATTGTACTGTACTGGGGCAAGACAGTACAGACATATTGTATAAGCGTCTCTTGAGGTTTTGTTTCTTCTTGTTTCTTCCCTGACTTTCTCTTCTCCCATCTTTCTCCCTGACTCTCCCTGTCTTCCCTTGGGGACCGAGCCTTCGCTGCTGCCGCCCCCTCACTCTGGAACACTCTCCCAAAATTCATCAGGAACTCGGACTCTCTGCAGCACTTCAAATCACAACTAAAAACTCACCTGTTCAAGCTGCATTTCCCCCATAATTCCCCCTGTTTTTTACAGTGCTACTTTCTACTCTGTTTGTTAAGCGTCTTTGAGTGTCCAAAAAAGCGCTATACAAGTTTGATGTATTATTATTATTATTATTATTATTATTATTATTATTATTATTATTTGTATTGTCAGAGAATCGGGAAGTGCACGTTAGCATGCTAGATTTTGTATGCATAAGGTCAAAAGTTTGGACACATCTTCTCACTCCATGTTTTTGTTTGTTTTTTTTCCTTTATGTTTCCTACTTTTTACCTTTTAGATTTATACAGAAGACATCAAATATATGAAGCAATGTACATGGAATTATATAGTAAAAAAAAAAAAGTTGCAAACCCTTGTCCTTCTCTCTCTGAGCTTCTCGATGAAGTCTCCTGAAATGGTTTTCACTTCACAGCTGTGCCATGTCAGGGTTAAGAAATGATGAAAAAGCAAAGCAGTGATCAAAGCAAAGGACTGTACATATAAACGGACATAGCTAACCTGCTAGCCATTGCGTTCCAAATAGGAAGTGAGAATGGCGGCGCTTCTGGCGCCATCGATGGCTCCAATTCACCTTTGTATTGAAAAAACGTCACCCCTCTATCCGTAACTTCAGCTTCTCATTTTTGTCTTAAAATAAATATCCTGCTGTTTTTATTTGGCTATTTTCTCCGTAAATAGATTCATCTTTATATGGCTCCAAATTCACTCTATAACTGCGAGCCTCGATGAGCTTCATTTGACTGGAGCACTAGTCCACCTCTTTGTACAATCTGTGTGAAAAAGACTTTTCTATTATCTAAAAGTTTGAGTTATTTTGATTATATTTGTATGTATGTTCATGTATGTCCATTGTTCTCTGTGTGTGTAACCATGGTAACATCATACAGGATTGAATAGGCCAAAAACATGCTGAGATTTACATGTTGTGTAAATGTAAAAATGATTTGAAACGGAAGCTAAAAATGTGACAGAATAATGAACAATGGACACGTGCTGGGAGACCGCAATCAGACTCCTGTACCTTTCTGCGAGCTGTACAGTCCCGACAGCTCAGTTGGTTGGTTCGTCCGAGGGTTGGCGGTTCGAATCTCGCTCTCGATATAAACATCACCGGCAGGTTGACGGCGCGATTCCAGCTTCCACAGATGAATTCGTTGTTGTGTTCATGGGCAAGACCCTTAACCCACCTGACCAAGACCCTTAATCCACCTTTTTTTTTCTTTTTAAAGGCACAGTACCCGATTTTTACCATCTTAAAATCGTGAAAACGGTGAAACAGTTTGCAGTGGTCCAAAGTTCACTTACTCTCACTTACCTTATGCATTCAAAGCATCCCATTTCACAACTTTCAGAGACCGGTGCAAAGTTTTGCTGGCATGGTAAACAACTAACATGCTAACACACACTTCCTGATTCTCAAATAATAACCAGTATTTTTTTTTTTATATATAACTATTCAAATAACTATATGCTAATGCTTAATTAACAGCTTTCAGAAACCGCGTTCTATCATTAAAATTGTCTGTTCAACATCAGCTCTTGTATTGTTTTATTTGTGTTTAAACGACTTATTGTAATGCAGGATTCATTTGTGTAATCTGCAGTTAATCCTGTCATGGTATTGTGTGTTTTTGTGTGTTTTTGTGCGGTCTCTGTGTGAATCATGTTAAACACACACTGTTCTGGCTCCGAGCACGTGTGTGTGGAGAGACACATTTAGAACGCTCCATTTTAAACAAGATTAGTTTGGCTCCTCTCTCTTTTTGTCCCCTTTTTACGCTCTTTCTTTTTTTCTCTCTCTCTTTCTCTCTATTTCGCTCCTTCCCCACTCCTTGTCTCCCTGTCTTTCTCTCACACATTCTTTTTCATTTACTCTCTCCCTCCTTTCCACTCTCTCTTTTTCACTATCTCTCCTTGCCCAGCTGTCTATTGTCCCCCCAAGCCTCTCATTTCTTTCTCTCTCTCTCTGTCTTTCTCTCTTTCTCTCTCCCTCTCTCCCTGTCTCCTCCTCATGGATCTAGTCACCTTATTCTGGAAGTGAAATGAACCGACTTTGTCATATTTAATAAACAAAACTTTTCTCAAATTCTCAGTTGAAATGAATGGGATCCCCATTTAACCAGAAGTGCGCTTTAGGAGCGTTTAGAGACAAAAGTGGGCGGGGCCGAATAAGGTGAATAATAAGAGCTGGATAAACCAAAAATGTTCATTTTTCTTCCAAAAATGTTCATCTAGTCTTCTTTGGGGTGTACTAGCTGTTGGCGGAGTTTCACTGCAGTGTTTATGTTGTGTTTTCTCGTGGCTCTCTGGATGGGTTCAGTTATTATTCAGTACATAAAAACCCGAAATCTGCCATATCAGACCAATGTAAAATAAATAACCACATTATGGATTGGGACGGGGCAGGGGTTGTTAGATCAGAAAACAACAAGTTCAAACACTGGATCAGGGAGAACACTGAAATCAGGAAATGAGGCACGGACAGCATCAACCGAGACGACAGAGCGTTCCTCCTTTCACACACCTGGGACACCCTCCTCCAGAGACACCGGGCGACAGGAGGCGTGGTCAGTCTGAGCGACCTGCCAGGTCCATCAGGCTGACCACGCCTACAGGAAGTAACAACAGCTGACCACGCCCACAGGAAGTAACAACAGCTGACCACGCCCACAGGAAGTAACAACAGCTGATATACGACACGTCACCACCAACACCGGTGACAATTCTGAAGATGCAGCAACAGCAGCCGAAACATGTCGACAGGGTAAATAGACATTACTGTATTGTAGAACCCAAGAAGTTAAAGAACTGGATAAGACGCTGTCCCTCTCTCCCTGTGTGAGATCGACTAGTGGCTGCTCCAGGTACTGCAGCTCCTAGGAGCTTTAGCCCGGGAAGAATCCTCCCATAGAACACAATCATAGTCTGTGTATAAATGCATTTTTTGTTCATTCAAACTGCCCGTTCATAAAGGTCAGCTTTTGTAGAATTCTTTAATATGAACTTTTTAAAATTTTTCATCAAAGCACCTAAAAGTTAGCTTTGTAAAATTTTGCTATAGCCTTGGTCTGAGCCCGTGCTAGCTCCGCTCTAGCAGCTAGCACTCTGATTGGTCAGAACTGGTCATTCGGTGCACATTTCTGCCGTCACATGGTGGGCGGGGCTAGGCCAGTCCTCTAGAAGTACTACAGTAGAAGAAATCGTTTTTTGCTTTTCTTGCCCATGAGCACAGGCCAGTGAAAATAACACAACGCCGTCTTTGGTTCATCTTCACATCTCATTTTACATCCAATATCTTTACATATCTTTGTTCCCTCTCTCTCTTCCTTTTCCTCCCTCTTGTACCTTGCTTTTGTTTTTCTCTCTCTTACCTTCCTGTCTCTCTCTCCTTCCCTCCCCCTCGCTCCTTAGCTCTCTCTATTTTCCCATATTCTCTCTCTTTCTCTATCACTCCATCCATTTCTCCCTCTTTCCCTGTTTGGCCTCTCTCTTTCACTCTCTCTCTCTCTCTCTTTACTCCTCCTTCACCACCTCTCCCTCACTCTCTCACTCTCTTTTTCCCCTCACTCTTCCTGCCTCTCAGTCTCTCTATCTCTCCCCCATCCCACCAACTCTCTCTCTCACTTTAACTTGTCACTTTTACCTTTCTTTATCTCCCTCACTCTTTTCCTCCTCTCACTCTCTCCCTCTTCTCTCCCTCTTTCAAATCTTGGACTTGTTGACCGGTACAGAGCCCCAGATAACATCTTTATTTACAATTACACCGTAAAAATAGAATCCAGGTCATTTTGCTCATTATGTCTTTTTGTGATTTCTCCTCTTTTACAGTAAACATCTTTCTCTCTTTATTCACCCCTCTTTTCAAAAGCCCGGCGCTCCAAATCTTTTCAGCTGGTGTTTTCAAACCAATTTTCCATACAATTACTACAACTACTTTTACATTATCAACTTTCAGACAGTTTGGACTATTATTGAACCTTACAAGAGGATTTTAAAGGAGCTGTACTTGATTTTTACTGACAGAACGGTCCTGATTTACTTGAATTATTCACAGTGATGAGTTTATAAGCACTTGTCACAACTTTTTGAGACCGGAGCAGAGTTTTGCCGCCACGGTAATGCAAACAACTAACAGCACACTTCCTGATTTGTGGTAAATAAGGTCTCATTTTGACCCTAAGAGCAGATTTTCCAATATGTACTGGGCCAAGATCAATTTTACTTTATTGATATTATTATAATTGAGTACTTATTATAGTATAGTATTACTGATTTACTTTAAAAATAAAGTACAGCTCCTTTTAAAGTGGAATTATAAACACTAAATCTTTTTTATCTATGTTTTAATAGTATCTAATATAAATTTTGGCAACTTTAATGCAAAATCAGTGTTAATTACTTATTAAGTTCTTATTGCTTAAAATAAAATCACTCATTCTCACTGTGAGCGGGGTCGGCTCTCCACAGATCTGACCTGTAACATGGCCTGCTGGCATCGCCTGCTTGTCTTCATGGAGATACATATGTTTTAAGGCCGTCCAGTAGAATATTCTAGGTAAAGCAGTAACATCTTCATAGACCCTAATACAGACCCTCATACAGAAAAGTTCCACAGGGCCCCTTTAAATTAGAGTAGTAAATTCACTTTTTTGCTACTAAACTGTTTGTATGGTGTTTGAATAAATTTATCTACTGTCCCTGGTGATTTAGGTGCAATTTTAGTGCAAACTAAGTCAATTTGTAACTTTTTGGGCAAAAACGCCTTAAGAGTTCTGGCTCCAGTGACCTCTGTGATTTCAAGTAGTTGGTGACATCACGCAGGACTGCCCTGATTACAGCCAGGTGTTTCTGCTGCAGGGGGCGGAGTTTGAAGAGTGGATACATGTTAGACCAATCATTTCATACTTCAACTTCAACTTCAAGATGTTCTGCTGCCAAACTGCCCCACTCCCTCACTCTGCCCCACTCCCTCACTCTGCCCCACTCCCTCACTCTGCCCCACCCCCTCCCTCACTCTGCCCCGCCCCCCTCACTCTGCCCCGCCCCCTCACTCTGTCCCGCCCCTCGCTCTGCCCCGCCCCCTCACTCTGTCCCGCCCCCTCACTCTGTCCCGCCCCTCGCTCTGCCCCATATTGGTGGACGTTTCCCTGTGTTTGATGAAGGACTCCAGCCACTGCAGGGAGGTATATAGCGAGGGCATTTCTTTTTGTCCTCCAGCCTGACCGCTCTTTTTTTTAGTGACCTGCCTTTTGGCTTTCGCAAACTTGTCACGGAAATTACACCAGACTTTTCTACACTGATTTTCATCCGAGCCTAAAATGTCTGTTGTGTCCCTTCATGAATTTCTTGCCATTTGGCTGTCTTTATAGCCACTGAGGTTCGTAACTCTTTATTCACCCCTCTTTTCAAAAGCCCGGCGCTCCAAACCTTTTCAGCTGGTGTTTTCAAAACAATTTTCCATACAGTTACTACAACTACTTTTACATCATCAACTTTCAGACAGTTTGGACTATTATTGAACCTTACAAGAGGATTTTAACGGACCTGTACTTGATTTTTACGTATAGATTATTTTTTATTTTTTTGCTTTGCACCAGCAAGGAAGCAGCCGTTGGGTCTCACGCACCCGTTGGCTCCAGCAGATAAACCACACCCACATAAATAGCCAATCAGAGCAAAGACAGCGTTGTTCAGCTAAGGTGTCGAGAACAAGATGCAAGAACTGTGAAACAGGAGCTGGCAAAATGATGTCATTTTGTTCGGCCAGCCCTGGGTGCAAGAACAAATTTCTTATGTTCTTATGAAGTATGAACAGACCTTTAGTCCTCCAGGTACAGCCCAGTTTAGCAGCTCTATTTAAAATGTGTTTGTGGGCAGAGATTAGATGCTTAGTCCCACTTTATGTAAAAGTAAGTGAGCACCCACCTCTGATTCTCCCAAGTCAAAGAACTATTTCCACACTCTACAGTAAGAGAGATGACTTTTCCTGCACTTTATGGTTTCTAGCTGCCTTCAGTTATTATTCTTCCCTCCTCTGCTCTGACCATGTGTTCTGGAGCGTGGTCATGTGACTCAAACAATCTCACACCTGAATCAGTCCAGACTCAGATGGAGCGCTTCAGTCTGTGGGTTAGAACTCACAAACAGAAGCAACAGTGACAGTTTATTTAAAGACCTTTTTGGAGTGTTGTTTGCACTTTTCACAGAGCACACAGGGAGAGCAAGTTTAAGTTCAGTTTTATTTTTCAGTATTGGTCAGGGCGTCGTTTATTTGACCCATTCTGTGTCAAATTGAATGCATCAGAGATACTTTATTCATCTCAAAAGAAATTCAAGTTTAGACTTAGACTTAGACTTAGCCAAACTTTATTGATCCACAAGGGAAATTATTTGGATACAGCAGCTCAAACATCACAATATAATATAATAACAGAGAGTAACAAAAATAGATGATATAGCAAAAAGAGTAAGAGACAGGTGTCAAATGAGACATAATTATAAAATGTATATGTACAAGTCAAAATAAAATAGAAATATAAGTAATAAAGTAATAAACTATATAGTCACAGCTATATACAAGAGACAAGTTTAGCATTTCCACTGTGCGTGTCAGTGGCCTTTGTGTCTCAGTCAAACGTCTCAGTGCAGTTTAACAGGAGATAAATGATTAAATATGGCTGCTTACAAAGAATGACGGACCATGCATGTCCCTGATTGGCTAGTTGTTTTTTGTTTGTTTGTTTGTTTATTTGTTTGTTTTTTGACATTCTCCGCTCTGTCAGTCTGTCCTTTCCTCAAACCTGGACCACACTGAGCCAAAATCTGCTCCATGATATTTGGGAATGACCTTTGTACACAAACTCATCTCCTCTCCCACCTCTCCTCTCTCTGTCTCTCTCTCTGTCTTTCTTTCTTTCTTTCTCTATCTTTCTCTATCACTCTCTCTGTCTCACTGTCTCTCTGTCTGTCTGTTTCTCTGTGTGTCTCCTTGCTCTCTCTGTCTCTCTCTCTCCTTCTCTTTCCCTTCTTTCTCTCTCTCGCTCCCTTTTTTCTGTCTCTCCCCCACCTCTCTCTTCTTCCTTCACCCTCTCTCTCCCTCTCTCTCTCTCTCTCTCTCATACTCCTTGTTTGTCTCATGCGTCTCTCTCTCTCCCTTCCTTTCTTTCATTTCCACACCTTCATCCTCTCTTTTCCCCCTTCTCTGTCCTCTCTCTTTAAGCGTTCTTCTCCACCCATCCCTCTCTCTCACTCCCTCACTCACTCACAGCCTCCCTCTCTCCCACTCTCTATCTCTCTCTTTTTCATTCTTTCCACCTCTCTTCTCCCCCTTTTTGCTCTTTTTTGTTATAATCTACTACTACTACTACTACTACTACTACTACTACTACTACTACTCCTGTTTCTCTCTTTCCCTCAGAGGTCATGTCTGTATATAAATGTGCACATAAGGAACTCTCTCGTTTTAGATTAATACTGCGCCCTCCTCTTGGACACGCCCTCCTCTATCAATCTATTCTTTCTCTTCTTTCTCTCCATCAACCACTTTCTTTGTTTCCCCTCTTCTCTTATTTTAATGCATTTGTTTTATTTTTTTCCCCTTCTCTTCCCCCTATTTTCTTGCTTTCCCACATACTGTTGTTTTCACTTCTCTTTCTCTCTTCCTCCCTCTCTTCTCCTCTCACCCTCCCCTATCTCCCTTCTCTTCCTTTCTTTGCTCCCCTTTTTCTGTCCTCTCTTTTTCTCTTTCTCTTTCCACCCCTCCTCTCTCCCTCTCCTTCATTCTCCCTTCTTCCTCTTGTTTGCTCTCCATGTTATAATCTCTTCCCCCCACCCTGTATCCCCTCTCTCTTTCTCTCTTTTCCCCTCTCACTTCTTTGTCTACCTCTCCCTCACCCCCACTCCTCCTCTCTATTTCCACCCCTCGCTCTCTCTCTCCATCTCTATCCACTCTCATTTACCCTGCTCCTCCCCACATACTCTTTCCTTCAGCTCTCTCTCCCAGTCTCTCTCCGCCCCTCCCTCTCTCCATCCATCCATCTGTGAGACAGTCGTTCATCTTCCTGTTGGTGAAGCTGGTCCCATTTGTTTTGTTTTGACGTGGCCTTTTACCTCACATCCAATTCCCCCCATTTTAATCTAGACCAAATCATGTTATTATGGAGGGAATGAGAGAGAGCGGGAATGACAGAAAGAGAGAGAGGAGAGAGAGGGAAGGAGAGGGAGGGAGAGAGAGAGTGCAGTGAGGGAGAGGTGTGTATGAATTCCCACCATTTTAATCTGGATCAAGTCATGTTATTATGGAGGGAATGAGAGAAAGAGAGAGGGAATGACAAAAAGAGACCGAGGAGAGAGAAGGAAAGAGAGAGGGAAGGAGAGTGAGAGAAAGAGAATAAAGGGAAGAAGAGAGTGAAGGGAGGGAGAGAGGTATATGAATTCCCACCACTTTAATCTGGACCAAATCATGTTATTATGGAGGGAATGAGAGAAAAAGAGAGAGAGAGAGAGAGAGAGAGAGAGAGAGACAGACAGACAGACAGACAGAACCTGACAACACCTGACAACACCTGACAACACCTGACAACACCTGGCACTGATTAATAAAGAATTGTAAAAGTCACTTCAAGAAAAAGGTGGAGCTGTAGTGCGAACAGATGGATTTTAGAATCATGGGTGCAATACTCTATTGTTTTTCAATCATTTCAATTGACTAATTAACTATTATGTTAATCCACAGCAGTCAGCAGGGCTGGGCAACCAGTTTTGTTTGTTTTTGAAAAGATGAAATATGATTGAAAATCAAGAGAGATCAATATGAAGGGGGAAAAAAATCATGATAACTATTACAAATTGTGTATGTTTAACAATAAACTAGATTAGGTTTTCAAGAACTCTATTTCAAGATCACTTGTTCAAAACAATTCCTCTAAAATGTGATGTTAAAGTGATTTAAAGAAATGAGTGCAATGTGTGTGCTTTCTGAGAGACACACAACTCCAGGGATAGTAAGTCTACACATCTCAACCACACAATCATGTAAAGACTCAAGGAGTGTATGTTGACTCATTTGTGTGTGTGTTTTTTAGCTTGACGATCTCAGAGGAGCTGATGTCCATCTGTCCAGCAGTGGACTCCTCTTCCCGTCCCCTGGAGGATCAAACGTGTGTCTCCAATGTCAAAGCTGAAGTCCAGACAGACGCTCATGAATCAGCAACGTCTATTGGCCGAGACTCTGGCGTCTGGTCCCTTTGTGGACAAGAGTCTTCTGCTGGTTTACTTACAGCGCCCCCCAGCTGCAGGGATGAGCTTGAGCCCTTTCACTGTTCACACAGCAATGACCTCATAGTCCTCCCCAAATCAGAAGACAACCATCTGACCACGGGACAGGACACGGACACTGCTCCAGTGACCAAATCTGTGAAGCACTCTCCTTTCCAGAGGATTCATAGAATCCTACGGAGAGTCAGAGATGTCAGATATTTGTAAAGTCTTTGGGTACAATAAATTTCTCTTAATAATAAAAATAATAACAATTATCATTAATATTTTTAAGAGAGAGGGAGGGAGACGAGAGGCTGAGGGAGAGAGAGCGATAGAGGAAATAGGCCGGGGTATGTGCATTCCTACTATTTTAATCTCGACTAAATCACATTATTATGGAGGGAATGAGAGAAAGAGGGAAGGATAGAGAGAGGGAGCGAGAGTGAGACAGAGAAAGAGATAGAGTGAGGGAAAGAGAGAGGAATGCCGAGATAGAGGGAGAGAAAGAGGAGGGATTGTTCCCGCCAACTCAATTTTCCCATTTTCTGTGCAATGTGCTCAGTCTATAATAGATAGAGTGAAAACCCATAATGTTTTACTGATATCAAGATTTGAGTTAAAGGTGCACTGCGAAACATTTTGCAGTAATATCACAATGTAAACACCCAACATAGGATTAAAAATAGCTTCATTACTGTTTTATACTTTTGACACTGATTATGTGATTATTGTGTGGTCAAGTACTGCAATCTAATCCGTATACTGTACTGAATACTGAAACGCTCTCTATACGATATTTTCACGATATGCATCTCACGGTTCGATATTTATTGCGATATTTTGTGGAGGCTAACAGAATCGAAATAATTCATATTTAAAAGTACAACAGTTATTTCATCATGTAAACTGGACTGAGATGGAGCAAAGGATCATGGTCTATGTAGTTCTTTCAGTTTTTTAGAAGTTGCACCATCACAATGTTTTTAAGCAAAGAGACTTATAATTCGATATATTGTGATGGCCCACGATATTATTGTGAGACTTTTGACGATACGATATTACGATATTTGGGTTACTGTTACATCCCTACTGGAATACAGTTACTTATAATGAGTACTTTTTGGTACATGTATCCAGTTACTTCCCCACACTGCCTCCAATCAAACTGTAGAGCGTGTATTACTAACAGCTATTGTTCTTAGCCTCATTCAAACTACTACTGGTGTCTCTCTGTCTGTCTGCCTCTCTCTCTCTCCGTCTCTCTCTATCTCTCCCCTCTCTCTCTCTCTCTCTCTCTCTCTCTCCTTCTCTCTCTCTCTTTCTCCGTCTTTCTCTGTCTGCCTTTCTCCCTCTCTGTCTCTCTCTCTCTGTTTGTCTCGCTCTCGCCTTCTTTCTTTCTTTCTCTCTCTCCCTCCCTCCTCGCTCCTTGTTTCTCCCACGCCTCTCTCTCTCCCTTCCTTTCTTTCATTTCCACTCCTTCATCCACTCTCTCTTCCCTCTTCTCTACTACTGGTGTCAATGATGTTTGGTAATTCATCTCTCTCTCGCTGTCTCTCTCTCTGTCACTCTCTCTCTTTCACCTCTCTCTCTCTTTCTCCGTCTTTCTCTGTCTGCCTCTCTACCGCTCTGTCTCTCTCTGTCTCCTCTATCAATCTATTCTCTCTTCTTTCTCTCTATCAACCCCTTTCTTTGTTTTCTTCTCTTTTATTTCTGTCTGTCTCTCTCTCTCTCTGCCCCTTCTCTTACCTCTATTCTCTTGCTTTCCCACATACTGTCTCTCTCTTCCTCCCTCTCTTCTCCTCTCACCCTCCCTTCTCTTCCACTCTTTGCTCTCTTTTTTCTGTCCTCTCTATTTCTTTCTTTCTCTCCACTCCTTTAACTTCCTCTGTTCTCCCCTCACTCTCTCTCCCCCTTTCTTTTCACTCCTCCTCTCTCTTGTGCACTCACTCTCTTTGTCTCTCTCCTTCTCTCTCCCTTCTTTCTATCTCTCGCTCCTTGTTTCTCTCACGCGTCACTCTTTCTCCTTTCCTTTCTTTCATTTCCACTCCTTGATCCCCTCTCTCTTCACCCTTCTCTGTCCACTCTCTTTACCCTCCTTCTCTACCCATCCCTCTCTCACCCCTCTCTTCCACTCTTTCTATCTCTCCTGCTCTCCTTCATTCTTTCCACCTCTCTTTACTCTCATTTTGTCTGTGATAATCTTTACTGCTGTTTCTCTCTCTCTTTCCCTCAGAGGTCATGTCTGTATATAAATGTGCACATGAGGAACTCTCTCGTTTTAGATTAATACTGCCCCCTCCTCTTGGGCACGCCCTCCTCTATCAATCTATTCTCTCTCTTCTATCTCTCTATCAACCTCTTTCTTTATTATGTTTCATTTCTTTTCTTAATTTACAGCATTTGTTCTCTTTCTTTCCCTCTCTCTCTCTCACTGCCTCTCTCTGTCTCTCTCTCTCTCTGCTTCTCTCTCTCTTTCTCTCTGTTTCTCTGTCTGCCTCTCTATCTACTCCTTTGTTTGTATTCTTTTTTCCCTCTTATTTTAATGCATTTGTTCTCTTTCTCTCTCTGTCTGCCTCTCTTTCTTTGTCTCTGTCTTTCTCCTCTCTCTCTCTCTCTCTCTCTCTTTCTCTCTCTCTCACTATGCCTCTCTCTCTGTCTCTGCTTCTCTCTCTTTCTCGCTTTTTTTGTCTCTGCCCCGTTCTCTTACCTATATTCTCTTGCTTTCCCACGTACTGTCACCCCTCTCTCGCTCTGTTCCTCTCTTCTCCTCTCACCTTCCCCTATCTCCTTTCTCTTCCTCTCTTTGCTCCCCCTTTTCTGTCCTCTTTCTTCCTCTACTCTCTCTACCTTTAACTTCTTCTAAATACATGAAATCAAAAATACTGTTGAGAACTTTACCCAATTACTGGAATCTATCAATTACAGTAATACACCAAAAATATTCATTCATCTTTCTCTCTCTGTCTCTCTCTCTGTCTCTCTTTTCTCTCTCTCTGTCTCTCTACATCTCTCTGTCTGCCTCTCTGTCTGTCTCTCTCTCTCTGTCTCTCCTTTCTCTCTGTCTCTTTCTCCATCTCTCTCTGTCTGCCTCTGTTTGTCTCTCTCTCCATCTCTCTCCCTTCTTTCTCTCTCATACATCTCTCTCTCCCTTCCCTTTCTTCCATTTCCACTCCTTCATCCCCTCTCTCTTCCCCCTTCTCTGTCCTCTCTCTTTTACCCTCCTCCTCCACTTATCTCTCTCTCTCTATCTCTCCTTCCCTCCCTCATTCTTTCCATTTCTCTTCTCTTATTTTGCCCTTTTCTGTGATCATCTTTACTGCTGTTTCTTCTTCACATTTACCCAATTACTGAAATCTTTCAATAACAATAATACGTCAAAAATACTCAAATTATAAACACAGAATCAGATATAAAAACTTTCCCTTAACCACATTTCGATTTGGCCATAAGCCTTTGCATTTTAATCACCGGGAAAATCATATTTAATTAAATCCATTGGAAATATTGACCCTAGACCCCTATTTTACATTTATAATAGGACCTGTCCTCAGCCTCCTTAAATCCCTGTAATCCCATAGGTTTAAACCGAGCCTTCTCCCTCTTAACATACAGATAACATCACTGTAATTACTAGTCTTTTACACAGACAATACTCAAAGCTTTAAGCCTGCCGTCCACATGAAAGCACGTTTTTTAAGATGAATTTTGCAAAGCGCTTCTTGTGGAATACAGTGAAACGTAATTGAAAAGCGCCCCGAGAATGACTCCTGATCCACGGCCTGAAATAGCGGCTCGTCTCCGCTCGGTTTTAATGAAATCTGGCGAAGTGGAGTGAGAATTCGCCATGGTACGGAATCGTCACTAAGAATTTGGTTGAACATGTGTAGCAATGGGAAATAAATTGGATTATGGTGACGCTGTACCTGATTGTTTTACTGGTTTGAAATAATGAAAAACGCATCTAGTTTGTTTTAAAGGCCCTATATTACGCAAAATGGACTCTTGTGAGCTTTAAGTCATGTTATAATGCTGTTAACTCCTCAAAAACCTGTGGTTGTTTTGTTTCATTCTATTTGAGTAACCCTGCATTATTAGTCTGTCTACATCATCTACCTTTTACCTTTTGTTCAGTAAAGATTAGATGATTTCAGACCTAGAATTTCCAAATAATGCAAATGCAAACGCAAAGGACCAACATTCTAAAGTTTTAAAAGTCTCTGGGTTGTTACAAGCTCAGATCGTTTTAAATTTTAACTCCATTTCTTTATAAAATATGTATGTTTGTAAAATATGAATTCAGGTTTCTTGTTTGCAAATTTACTACTTTGCCATAATAATTACAAGGTTCAAAATACACAGTTTATCTTTGCTCATTAGTCCATTTATAGAAAGTCCAGCTGTATGGACTTTCTAACACCAGAGGAGCACTTCCTGTATTACCACATGACATCACAAGGTGGAGCAGAGTGTGACAGACTGTTTGAGAGAAGAACTCAAGCTAAATCTGCAGGGTTTGTGTGTTAAACATGTGTGAATGAAACAAAACACAACTCCAGGTGTGTTTGTGATGAGGAAACAACATTAGAACATCAGAAAATAGCATCATATGGACTCTTAAAGACATTTTGCAGTGGTCCAAAGTTCTTCCTCACTTACCTTATTTACATTCTGATTCTAATTATTCACCATGATGAGTTTATAAGCTCTTTTCACAACTCTCAGACAGCAGAGCGTAGTTTTGATCTCACACTAAAGCTAAAAACAACTAGAACTAGCTGTACTCATTTATTTCTATTGTTTGTTTTCTGTTTTCTTTTCTGTTCTTTTTTTTTGTTTGTTTTTGTCACTATGTGGTGTCTTAAAACTTTTAAAAAAAAATTATGAAGAATAAAAATAACAACAACTAGCATGCTAACTGCACCTCCTGGTTGTCAGAGAATAAAACCCTTTGTAATTTGATGCAGACAACACACATCTGACTTATTTTGAGCTGAAGGGCTGCTTATATAATACATCTGACCTGGGGTAAGACAAGTTCTGACCAAAGACGGGGGAAAAAATGCGGTACGGGGCCTTTAATTGAGTGAACGAATGTAATGACTTTCCTCGAGTGAAAACAGAACTCTTGTTGTTGGTAATTGGATGCAGTGTTTTGGTGTTTGGAGCAGCTCAGAAGAGGACAATGAGAGGATTCTAAAAGACAAAGAGGAGAGAGAGAGAGGAAGAGAGAGGGAAAAAGAAGAGGCGACAAACACAGTGGAGAAAGAGTGGTACTGGTGTGCGAGATTGCTGTTTCAGATGCCATCACCACATTCTGCAGACCAATATGATTTAATACAGATGACAAGCAGCTAAAATGATTCACGTTAAAGTGCAGATTTGTGTTTTAACCTTTACAAACTGTTCATTTCTTCACAGTATGGTTCGGGTCAAATTTGAGTTTATACCAAATTTTGAACTACGTATCTGTTTAAAATGTCTAAATAGACTATCCCACATGAATAAATATATGTAATATATAAATATAAAGTTTCAGAAAGCAGGATGAGCATATTTTTTAAGTTTTACACAGGTTTTTGGAGAAAAACATCTGTTATCACATAGTATCATGGCCTGTTTTACATAACACATAAAAACATTAAAGCCATTATGATTTATATACATTTTCATGGTATTTGAAAATGACATGGATATTTTGGAACTGTTGGAATTTATAATATAACCATGTTTATCCACTGCAACCATTATGCTTATTTCAAACTAGTCGATGCGTTCAAAGCAGTGGTAGGAAAGTTTGTATGTGTGGGACTTGTGTATGTGTTTCCCACATTTGCAGCAGGTTTGCTCTCATCCTCATCTTGGAAGATCAGATCAAGGGCCTGTTGCACAGTGATTCTTGCTGCCATGATGTCAGTCCTCAAAATGGCAGCTCAGGCACCTTTATACCCCACCCGCTCCCCTCCCACCATCACGCTCCCAACCCAACCTGATTCAAATGTGTTTTTATTTTGTCACGTTGCCTGTGATTGTGGTTTAGGTCCAGATCTTGTGTCTGTTTCAAGGCACCTCTGACCTCTGGATGACCGCTGTTCCTGATGTGCTCCAAATCCAGGATGATCACGCCTAACCCTAACCCTAACCAGCCTCAGTGTCCAAAAATTTGTAGCACCTGTACAAAAGTATAACATTTTAAAATATTTTCATTTTTGTATATTTTGGCAAAATTTAGGAAAACTCATCCAATTTCAGGATAAAAGTATGATGCTTAGTGTATTTTTACAACTACTGAATGTCAAAACTAGTACTAGACTAGTAAGTAAGGGTCAAGTCTTGGGGTTTAGTCAATAATAGAAATGAAAGTTACACTATTAAATAACAATTATCTATTATCTTTGTCAGAGTTTTGATTATGAAAATTGAAAATATTATAATATATTTCATGATACTAAATTTGGTGATACAGAATCGTTATCGTGGGCGGCTGTATTGATGTATCGCCAAGAGTATATTTTTTTGGTATCTTTCAGCAATGTTTTTGTGATCATTTTGTTGCTTATTTAGTGGTACACGCTAAGAAATGAAACACAGAGGTTTTTCAAACTACATTACTAATTAAGTGTGTTTAATTGTATGCAAGTTATAGAGTAATGTTCTAAAATAATGGAACACTATAATATATATGTAATTAACAGTGTTGTGTTGGTTTCATTCAAAGACGACGCACACTCTTTGCACATGCACATTTCTCGTACACCGTTCAGCGACGTCTTGCAAAATGTGCGGTAGATTTTAGCAGTGTTCTGTTGGCAGCGACTTTTGTAAAAAAAAATCGTCACTCATCCATCTAAATTTGGGTAAGTACACTATTTTTCGAGGATATGTTATTGAATCGAAGCTTTTGGAAAAGATATCTGCTGTATTTGTGGTGTTTTTGTAAGACAGAATGTTTTAGGCTTGTCTAAAAACGTGCTTGATAGCATCTCGTTTTGTGTGCGTCCAATAATATCAGTGATTAAACTGTTAAAATGAATCCCTTTTCAAACCGTAGTAGTTAGTGGCGTTCATTCACAAATGTTTAATGTAAAACTTCTAATCTACACTGCGTGGCCTTCGCTTATGTCGTGTTGGTTTTGGGGAAGACCTCGGAAACATAAGCGAATTCAACCTCGGCAGTTCGGAAGGCTGAGGACATATCCATCTGGAGACTGCTGAATAATCTCCCAGAACCAAAGCGGTGTTGGAATTTAGGAGACGGAGTGGGCGCATACACGATGCAGGTATGGGTAGGAAATTTGTTTATGCAATACATTTGACATATTCACTGTTTTGATGATTTAAATATCATATATTTCATGTTAGCTGTGCACAAGTGGTGGTTTAACAAAGAAATACTGTTGCTGAAATGTATTTGGTTCTTAAAAAAAAACAGCAATATACTGATTATTATTATATTGATAATATCGTATCGTGAGCCCTGTATCGTATAGAATCATGAGGGCCGCTCTGATTCCCAGCTTAGTTTAGTTTATTTGTTTATTTATCTGACCTACACAAAGGTAATTTGCTTGCGTCAGGTTATAGCAAAACTGCTGCTTCCATCCCTGGACAGTTTGGTGTTCTAAATGTCGTACATGCCAATAAAATTCAATGTATATTCATGCAATCATTCATGCATTAAATCAATAATTAAAACTAGTAACATTCAATCTCAGTCACCACATCCATACACTATTTATGTATATAAAGTTTACTGTATTCATATAGGGCAGATTCACGTGTACAGGTTTGTTTGGTTAAAAGCCGTTGTTTGGTCAGCCGTGTAAACATTTCATCATTTGTACGAGATAGTCCCATTTCCAGTCGTAGAACCGGCTTCCATAGGTTTTGTGCGCCGTAAAAACCCAGCCGTCCTTCAAAACCCATGACCCCGACCGCGACACCCCCCGTACCCCATAACCCCATACCCCCATACCCCACAATTCAATACAATTCAATAGCAGCTGTCTGGGATATACAGAGATTGAATGACCTCCAAGTGTGAAAGAACATTACTCACAAACACACTCCACACTGCTGTAAACTACATTACCCAGAATCCTGTGCTCCGTCACTGTCATCCCCCTCCGCTGTTCATGATGGAACCTGTCCAGAACGGATGGATGGGGTTCTGTTAAGTCCAGTGTGTGTGACTATGTGGTTTTGTACTTTAAAATGATTACTTCCTGTGTTCCTGTCTGTCAGATGCCCTCCCATACTCCTATATCCCTGTGTGTTAGATCCCCTCGTATTCTCCGGTATCCTTATCTGTCAGATGCCCTCCCATCGTCCTGGCTGACAGCAACATTTAACAGCAGGGTTTTTCCACCTTCTTAAAAAGTACCAATTGATGTGACCTGTTGATGTGTCTTTGAGCAGACAGAGCAGTGCCTACAGTTAGCTTCAAATGTTGATGACGTCGGCTGCAAATTGTATCATTTAACCTGTAGAATGTTGTGACGTCATCTTAAACCCTGCAGCGTTAGGAGCAATAGTTACAGAGAGTCGTCCTGGTTGGATTTGGTTTGAAAATGAAAATAAAGACATTTTTGAATCCAGTTTTTTTGGTTTTCGTCTCCCTCCCACTCGCTGGCGGTTCGAGAGGCGCTCGTGCACATCTCCACAGCGCATTTGAATGAAGAGCTGTGATAATGGGCCCAGCGTCTCCTCTCAGCTCCACTCTCACACACACCCTCGTCATTAAGCAGGGCGCTACGGCGATTTCAAAGCCCAATGCGGGACTTTACCTTGGACAAAAGCACCATCCATCCAGGTACTTCACCGACAAGGGCTAAACTGTCACAGGAAAACAGGAGAGAGGAGGAGAGGAGATGAGCGGTGGGGAGGAGGAGAGGAGAAAGAGAGGATGTGGAGGAAGAGAGGAGGTTGAGATCGAGGAGGAAAGGGAGAGAGAAGAACAAGGAGAGGAGGAGGGAGGGGGGAGAAGGACAAGAGAGAGAGATGAGAGATGGGAGAGAAGGATGAGGAGAGTTTACACCAACAAGGGCTAAACTCTCACTGAAAAGTAGAAGAGCGGAAGAGAGGAGGAGGGAGAGGAGAGAGAGAGGATGCAAAGGGGGAGAGGAGGTTGAGATAGAGGAGGAAAGGAAGGGAGAAAAACAAGGAGAGGATGGGGGAGAAGGACAAGAAAGAGAAGAGAGATGGGAGAGAAGGATGAGGAGAGGAGGGAGAAGAAATTAGAGAGAGGAGGATAGAAAGGAAGGGGGGGGTAAACCGTCACTGAAAAGTAGAAGAGAGGAAGAGAGAAGGGAGAGAAGGAGGGAGAGGAGAAGAGCAGTGAGTAGGAGAGAGAGGATGCGAGCAGCAGGGCGGAGGAGAGGAGAGAGAGAGGATGCAGAGAAGGAGAGGAGGCTGAGGTTGAGGAGAAAAGGGAGGGAAGAACAAGGAGAGGAGGAGGGAGGGAGGGAGGGAGGGAGGGAGGACAAGAGAGAGGGAGGAGAGGAGAGAGAAGGGTGAGGAGAGGAGGGGAGAAGGAAAAGAGGAGAACCAGGACTCTACGGTGATTTAAAAGCCCAATGCGGGACTTTTCCCTGGACAAAAGTACCATCCATCCAGGTACTACACCAACAAGGGCTAAACTTTCACAGGAAAGTAGGAAGGAGGAGAGGAGAGAGGGAGAGAGAGGAGGGAGGATGAAAACAGAGAGAGAGAGAGAGTATGCAGAAGAGAGGAGGAGGGAGAGGAGGAGAGAAGAGAATGAGGATTCAGAGGAGAGGAGGAGAGTAGGAGGGAGGAAGAGAGCAGAAAGAGGATGCAGAGGAGAGGAGGTTGAGACAGGAGGAAAGAGAGACAGAAGAACGAGGACAGGAGGAGGAAAGGGGGAGGAGGAGAGGAGGAAAGGATGGACAGGAGGGAGAGGAGAAGAGAGAGGAAGAGGACTTTACTCTAGAGGAGGAGAGGAGAGGAGAGGAGAGGAGAGGAGAGGAGAGGAGAGGAGAGGAGAGGGGCGAGGGTGTAGATGAGGAGATAAGGGAAGGTGGAGAGGTAGGGGAGGAGAGAGAGAGGAGGAGAGAGAGAGAAAGGAGGAAAAAAGAGGAAGGGAAAAGGAGTGTAGGAGAGGTTGGCATAAATAATAAAACCTGGTTGTGTCTCTGATTGGAAATGTGTCAGTGCAATTATGTTATGTTTATTTTTAATTAAGAACCAAGCGTGTGATTTAACAAACAAACAACACACTGCATAATGCGCCCGTCAAAGTGAACGTGAGGTTGGCAGTTCAAATGTGCTGTGATTTGTCCTTGAGCAAGACACTTTGTACACAGCATTTGACAGGGAGGACAGGGAGTTTACTGGTTAGATTTGCATTACACTCTTTTCTGATCTATGTTCTAATGTTGTTTCCTCATCACAAACACGCTTGGAGTTGTGTTTTTCATTCACACATTTTTAACACAAACCCTGCATATTTAGGCTGAAAATACTGTGTTCCACCTTGTGATGTCATGAGGTAGTACAGGAAATGTCCCAAGCTGTGTTTTTAAACTCCACACACCCTCACTAAAATCATTTGGATCATTTCAGACCTGGAGTTGCCAGTCTCTACTGAACTAAAGGTAAAAGATTTTAACTTTAAAACTACCTCTTCATGACATCACAAGGTGGAACAGAGCGTTTTGAGTTTTGGAGATGTAGACAGACAAATAATAAAGTGTTACTCAAACATGTGAATGAAACAAAACACAACTCCAGGTCTGTTTTTGAGGAAGGAACAACAATCTGCTTAACTTTTCGGGTGGGGAGATTACCAGTTGTTTGTCTCCATAGATGCTATTGCTTTGTCTGTAATGTTCCACAGTATGGCATTAAAATGATCTAGTATTCAATTATACTTTTATTGCAAAAAAAAAAAAAAATAATAATAATAATAATAATAATTGATAAACATTCTTTCTTAAATGAGTCACTTCTCCACAGATCTGATCAATAACGTGTGCTGGTCATCATCTGCTTGTCTCCAGATAAGTTTAATGCCATGCTGTGGAACATTACAGACAAAGCATGACATCTCCATAGAGACAACCCAGTTTCATTTGAATGTATTAATTGATTAAGCCCAATTAAAGGTTCATTGTGTAACTTTTCTGGTATTGCTTTGTCTGGAATGTTTCACAGTATGGCATTAAATCTTTCTATCTTCATGGAGACCAAACCAGACCAAGTTCCAGGTCAGATCTGTGGAGAGGCGACCCCCGCTCACAGTCAGAATGCCTGTTTTTCTTGGGATGTTTGAGCTGTAAAACCACCTGTAATTGAATAAATGTAAGGTCGAGCTGTTTAATGTCATACTGTGGAACATTCCAGACAGAGCAATGACATCTCCATGGAGAACGGCATTTGACGGACCCTCCACCAGAAAAGTGACACAAAGGAGGCTGGGAGGGCATCTGATACAAGTGTTTAACTGCTTGCAAATTATTAAGTAACTTTAAGTAACACAGAAATCATATAGAGACCCTAGTTAGTAAACAGTACCATAAAGATAATTTACTGCACGTTAAAAATACACACACATTTCTCCCGATGCAGTACTCGCCTTTGTCTGTAAAAGTACAAATATGTGAGACGCAGTTCTGCTTCTGTGTAATTATCTCCTCCTCTGTTCACACCTGTCTTTTGTCTTCTATTTGTGTCTCTGAAAAACTCTCATTAACTTCTTCACATTCCACCATCAGACAGCTCGCTCTGCACACGCTGTTATAAACTCTGAGTTATGAACCACACTGGTCTTTGTTATACTTTTGGATACTTTAGTCTGGGTACTGCAGTATTATTACCACTTAAAGGTCCTATAGTACGCAAAATTGAGACATACAGGAGCGATTGGGAGCTTTAAGTCATGTTCTAATGTTGTTCCCTCCTCAAAAACAGACCTGGAGTTGTGTTTTGTTTCATCCACGCATGTTTAAGTAATCCTTTATTAGTCTGTCTACAGCTCCAAAGCTCAAAATGCTCTGATCCACCTTGTGATGTCATGAAGCGTTAGCTTTCAAGTTAACAGCTCCTTTTACCGTTTGCTTAGTAAAGATTGGCAACTCCAGGACTGAAATGATCCAAATGATTCTAGTGAAGGTGTGTGGAGTTTAAAAACACAGTGGAGCACTTCCTGTATTACCACATGACATCACAAGGTGGAGCGGGGCGTACCTACATACAACCTAAATATGTAGGTATGTTTTTTGATGAGGAAACATTATATCATCATAGATCATCCATTTTTTCACCCATGTATTTGAGTAAAATGCGTTTCGCCCTCTTGAGGTCAAAATATGTCTGCTGCGGAAGTGCACATTAGCATGCTAGTTGGCATTAGCTTTACCATGATGACAGCACTACGTTCTGGTGTTTAAAAGATATGAAAAGTGCTTATAAACTCATCGTGGTGGGTAATTAGGATCCTCAGAATGCATAAAGTGAGTGAGGAATAAGAAATAAGATAAAAATAACTGGGAAGACATAGTACATTTTTTCTCAGATTCTGGTAAAGAGTTTCGCATCAGTAATTATTCAAATAGTGGGTTATGTCTCATGTTTTTCTGGCACGAAATTCTCCAAATAATTGTATTACATAATTTCATCGAATAATGCAAAATAATGATTCTGTGCATGTTTGGTTCTACAGTCAGGACATGAATTGATGGCGTGGAGCTGTGGAGTGGGAGGAAAAGAGCATGTGTTCAGTGATGGACCGGTGTGACCCCAGCGAGATGAGATATGGAGGGTGTGTGTGTGTGTGTGTGTGTGTGTGCGTGTGTGTGTGTGTGTGTGTGTGTGTGTGTGTGGAGGAGGAGAAGGTGGGAGAGGAGGAGGATAGAGATAGAGAGACTGAGGAGGGAGAGGAGGAGAGAGAGAGAGAGACAGAGGGAGGAGGAGGAGGAGATGCAGATGGCACTAATTGTTTCCCTGCTCCCACTGGGATCATTCGTCACAGAACAATCAGCTCCACTCACACAGAGACAGAGACATAGAGACACAGAGAGACAGAGATACAGAGACAGACACAGAGAGACAGACACACAGAGACAGAGACACTTAGACACACAGAGAGACAGATATAGAGAGACAGAGACACAGAGACAGACACTGAGAGAGAGAGAGAGAGACATAGATAAACAGATACAGAGATCCAGAGACAGACATAGAGAGACAAAGAGACAGAGGCACACAGAGAGACAGAGATACACAGAGACACTTAGACACATAGACAGACACAGAGAGACAGATATAGAGATAGAGAGACAGAGACAAACAGAGACACAGAGACAGACACAGAAAGACAGAGATAGACACAGAAAAACAGAGACACACAGAGAGACAGAGACACAAAGAGAGACAAAGACACAAAGGCACAGAGACAGTTTAGAACCCCCTCACTGGAGTAATCTGGAATATCAGTGTAATATATCGTCCTCTCAGAATTCGAAGGTTCTGTCTGATATCTCCAAATTGAGTTCTTCACATATTCTTCTTGGCGCCTGCTGTACACTTTATCCAAATTTTATGGAGTTTGGTGGGGTTTTTGGGGGGGGTTTTTATGAGTGAAAACAGATGCAGTTTTGAAGACTGAACACAGAATACATTTAAGTTGACCGTTCACAGTCAACTGTTTTGGAATGCTGCTGTTCCATCCTGTTCTGTTGCACTTTTAGTTTAAAAATGACATTTCAACCCAAATTTCATACACATTTTTATGTATTTTGAGTCATTAAGAACAACAAACACAAAATTAAAGGAAAGTTGAAGTTTTAATCTTACTTTTAATTAGTGATGTCAAAAATATCGTGCTATTACAAATAATTTGCCATTCATTTTTTATCACCAGATTAACGCTCTTTGTGACTTAGTGAACTAGTTTTGTCATAAGCTGTGGCCACTGCTCGTAACATGACAAAAACTACAGGATCCAGCTGAAAACAGGAAGGAAAACAATTTGTACGAAACTGAGAAGTCCCGGTTGGAGGAGGTGGGCCAAATGGGCCATTCATGAGATTAACGGTGATTAAATATTAAAAGCACCACTTTTAATACATAATTTCAGCCGTGTAATTGCCAATCTCTACTGAACTAAAGGTAAAAGGAGCTGTTAATTTGAAACTACAGCTCAATTACATCAGAAGGTGGAACAGAGCATTTTGAGCTACTAATAAAGTGTTACTCAAACATGTGTGAATGAAACAAAACACAACTCCAGGTCTGTTTTTTGATGAGGTAATTACATTATAACATGGTTCAAAGCTCAAAAGAGTTAATTTTGCATAATATAGGCTCTTTAATGTATTCTATTTAACACTGATCTGCACTGTATAAAAAGCTGCAGTAGACCACATGTATCGTGACTTTTGGAGGAAAACACAGTATTATTTTGATCACTGGCCACACGTGTTTAAACGTGACTCAGAGGCAAACGCTCAAAGGCCCTTATATCACACTATATCATAAAGCATTATTGATTAATCTGCTTCACATTATGCACATGTTTTTAGCCCTCCGGCCGCTCCCTGTGATCCCGCGTCACCACAGCTAAAACTCAAACTCCCATGAGGCCTTGTGCCAGGCTCATGTCCTGTTTTACATAATGCGCTTCATCTGCTGCCAGAGGCTATGGTGTGTCTATGGACTCCTCTGGTTTAGTTCATTTAGCTCACATTTGTGTTGTGTGTGTACAGTGTGTGCTACAATGAGACATTGTGTTGCAACAAAAACAACTATGATACTCCATTACAAAACTAGTAAGTAAATGAATATGGATTTTTTTTTATTATTTATTATTATTATTATTTTTATTTTTTTTTACAGAACATAGTATCATCCATATTGACATCAGTGCAATCGTACCAACAGAAACAACAACAACACAAATCTGCCCAAAAAGGAGTGGGAAGAAGAAAAAGTTACACTGGTATGGGGCATTAACTATTAACACTATAACACTATTTACCTGTGAAGCTCCGTCCTTAGAACTAACGAAAACAAGCCTCTTACCTTCTCCAGAGTGTGTCCTCTATCCGCTGTCCTGTTGGTTCTGTCTCTAAAAGTGTATTATTGTCCAATATGAAGAGATGAAACTGGTCCAAGTCCCGGTCCAGTCATGTCTGCGACGCGAGGTCTGGGAGCCGAGTGCACCGGCTGGTCATAAAACTAGTCTTATAATTCTACTTCCCACTTAAACCTGAAAGTTACACCAGTTCATATTACGACTAGGGCACCAGGTGGACTTAAGCCCTCTGCGCAGGTAAAACTTTGCAGCCCAGAACTGAGAGGGCAGAGGCGGATGGAGCAGCGAGTGAGTGCAGCACAGAGCTCTGCTGTTATCCATTCATGAGCCTATAGTAGTAACATGGCGCTAGTGGAGAGATGTAGCTGGGCAGGAGAGAGCAGCTGAATCACAGTAGTTCAGGTGTGTGATAAACGTTTATGAAGACCAAACAGTTGATTTGAGTTCACCCTGAGCTATGCCCTCAAGACGTACTTCAGGGCTGCAATGTAAAGTAATGGGCAGAAGCAACGTACTGATATTAAATTTTCTCCAAACTTCAGGCTCTTCCGTAAAACTCCGTTGAGTCGCTCCGGCCCAGTGAACTCAAAGGGCAAACACATGAATCAAATAAAGTGATATGAGCAAATTAACATGATTAAAACATGTCTATGCACATACATGTTCAATTTTCAACAAAAAATGAAACCTATATCCTAATACAAAATAACGACTTGAGCATCTGTTAAGAACTAATGCATTTATACACAAATAATAAGGGAACATCATAAAGTTATACCATTAAACGCACTTTAAAGGTCCTATATTGCATGAAATTGACTCTTGTGAGCTTTAAACCATGTTGTAATGTTGTTACCTCCTTAAAAACAAACCTGCAGTTGTGTTTTGCTTCATTCACACATGTTTGAGTAATCCTTATGAAGAACTCAGCCTAAATATGCAGGTTTTGTGGGTTAAACATGTGTGAATGAAACAAAACACAACTCCAGGTGTGTTTTTGATAAGGAAACAACATTGTAACATAGATCAGAAAGTAGTGTAATATATATATATATATATATAGCCTTTTAAGCAGTTTTACATAACATGTCCTCTATTTTTCTCACCTCACATCCCCTCAAAGATATAAGCTTGTATTAACCCTTCTAATTTAATCCCCAGTAAAATGTGATATACACTCTGACCTCGTCCTCACCTGAGTCTCTTTTAAACGCAGACTTCAGCTGTAATAGTTTGTCCCTGGAGATAAACAGGTTTGTATCAGGTTCAGACAGCGGCAGGTTAAGAAAAGACAATCAAAGCTCGTTTTAGAAGAGCGTCTCCCAGGAGGCTCTGGTCCTCGGGTCTAATGTGATTTAAAGAGTGTTTCGCAGCATAAATAACAAAATAAAACGTGCTCCTCTGTCAGAGCGCCGTAATGAATTTAAGGTGAGAGAAAATTAACTTAAAGCGTTCTAGGGGGTGAACAGGGGAGCGTGAAACAGATGAGGAGGGCAGGGAGCACGGAAATCTACGCACAAACAGACTGGTGTGTGAATTGTATACTATTAAGGCACGTTATTGAACTGAATTATGCATTTGGCAGGTTTTTAACAACTTTTGGACACCTTAGCAAGAGTTTTCAGTGCTTTACAAATTAAAGAAGACTACTGTGCTTGTGTCGGTTATATAATTATAATCTATGACACCCGTGGATCATTATATTATCATTTGCACATGGCACAAAACTGGGGTACCCAATGGGAGCTGATGTCACCGTAAATCAATCAATTAATCAAACTTTAATTGCAAACGTCATCACAACAAACCTTGAACCGGGTGGGGCTGCAGATTTTGAGTCATTTAGTCGATTAACTGGTCCATGGTGTGTTAATCGACCAAAAATGTTATTAGTTGACTTATTATGTAACTGGGAATATTCAAGAACAGAATGTATGTAATGTGTATAAAAGTGTTTCCCCATGTAGCGTCGCCATGGATACAAGAATCACAATGCATTAGTCCTTAACCTCCAACCTTTGAACTGCACAAGCTGCACTTCTTAGTTGGTTAAAATCACAAAATGTTAACATAACATAAAAATGGAAAAGGTTTTCACAGTGGACGTGTGCTGCTGGTGGTGAAAATGGATGTTGATCAGCTATAGAGTGTCTTCAAAATAAGCGATTAAATATTACTCAAATTACTCAGATTACTCAAAAAGTAAGGGTATATCGGTATATCGTTAAAATATGTTTCACACACAACTCACAGAGCATCGCCCTTACTGAAGTCTAAAGAAGGATCAAATTAGGACTTAAGGACCATAGCAATGGCAAGTCAAAATCATGACTAAGAATAAGTCTGTAAAAAAGTGATTACATGGTCTAAGCCAGGACTAAAACCCTGCTACTTAAACTGCCAAAAAAAATCTACTCTTGCGCCCTTAAGCAAGACACTTCACCAAGCCTGTCTGCGAGGTGCGTTTGCTCATACCCAGAACAGAACATCTAAAGTAACACTACACAGGGACAAATAAGGACACAATCATAGACTGAATATATAAATGGACATAGCTAACCTGCTAGCCGCTGCGTTCCAAACAGGAAGGACATAGCTAACCTGCTAGCCGCTGCGTTCCAAACAGGAAGTGAGCATGGAGGTGCTTCTAGCTCCATTTCACTTTGTATTGAAAAAACATCGCCTCGCTCTCTGTAACTGTTGCTGTCAGGCTTCTCATTTTGGTGTATGGCTTATTTCTGATATGGAACTGGCTCCAAATTCATTCCTTTAACTGCTAGCCCCAGTGAGCTTCATCTGACTGGAGCAGAATGCTTTGTCACACGCCCTTAGTCCACTTCTTTATACAGCCTAAGGACAGAATACAGGACTGAACCAATACCCTGTCTAAATAAACAAAAGGATAAATAAGAGCAAACTGGACTAAAGCGGAACTGGGTCTAAACCAGGACTAAACCAGGTTTAAAGAAGGAACCAACCTGGTTTTGGATCAACACAAATCAGGCCTAAACTAGAACTAAACCGGTCACTCTGCTGTAGATAATGGATATTCTCGGACACTATGACTTTATTTTATTCCAGTCCTGTCTCTTTTCCTTTTAAGACCTTTGCTGGTAACTTGGATGAAGCCAGACTGATAAGGTTAGCTCGGTGATATTATCTCCAGTGGCTCCCGTCGATATGGGTCTGGAAGAGGAGGGACTCTCAGTTTTATCCAATCACAGTAGCCAGTCGTCGTTATAATTTTGAACAATACAGCGTTTACCAGAATGAATGTGTAGGAACCATAGACTTTTCACTTTGTACTGAAAAAAACGTCACCGCTCTCTCTGTAACTGCGGCTGTCAGACTTCTCATTTTGGTCTTAAAATGTTCGTATTAACATCATACTCTACATGATCCTGGTGTTTTTATTTCGCTATTTTGTCCGTAAATCATTTCCTATTCCTAATGTGGAACTCCAAATTCGCTCTTATAACTGCTAGCCTCGATGAGCTTCATTTGACTCTTCGGTAGTAACAGACCTACATTTTTTAGATGTTATTGCTTTGTCTGAAATGTTTCACAGTATGGTATTAAACCTTTCGAGGAGACCAAACCAGACCAAGTTACAGGTCAGATCTGTGGAGAGGCGACCTCTCTCACAGTCAGAATGCCTGTTTTTCTAGGTATTTTTGAGCCATAAAACCACCTGTAATTGAGTAAATGGAAGGTTTAATGTTTAATGTCATGCTGTGGAACATTCCAGGCAGAGAGATGACATATCCATAGAAACAAGCAGTTGGCGGACCCTCCACGCACATTTAAAAATAGCTGAAACCTTGTGACAATCCAGTTTACGGTAAGGTTCAATGTGCAGTTCCATGTGTGGACTTTTCCTGTCTCATTATCACATTTCTTGAGTCAGATTTTGGACAGACTACGCCCACACGTCCAGAGGTCACTGCAGCCTGGACCTTCAAACTCAGAGCAGCTCAGATACATTTCATACAGCCTCAACTTTGAACTGAAAAGAGTGAGTCCAGAGTGAAGGGGTCAGTGTCCAGTCACCGCCCACATGGTCACTGGATGGGATTATTACTGGGTTTGCAAACTGCTGAAAAGTCAGATGCTAAGGCTCAAATATGAGTTTTGTATTTAAATTTGGATTTGCTGGACACTTTGCTGAATACTGGATTTTAAGGCTCATTAGGGTCAAAGTGAACATGTTATTAAAAGGTGCATTAAAAGGTACATTGTGTAACTTTTCTGGTGATGTTATTGCTTTGTCTGAAATGTTTCACAGTATTAAACCTTTCTATTGTCATGGTAAGCAAGCTAGACCAAGTTACAGGTCAGATCTGTGGAGAGGCGACCCCGCTCACAGTCAGAATGCCTGTCTGTTTTTGTAGATATTTCTGAGCTATAAAACCACCTGTAATTGAATAAATGTAAAGTAGAGCTGTTTAATGTCATACTGTGGAACATTCCAGACAGAGCAATGACATATCCATAGAAACAAGCAGGTGATGGACGCCCAAGCCAAAAGTTACACAATGCACCTTTAAAGAAGACATATGTGTTCTTTGAAAAGCTTTACTTCTCAATGGTACATGTTCGTTATAGATATTTACATGAGCAAAGAAGACTGAAAACTGTTTTAAATTGAAAAAATAAATCTTTGCTATTATCTGGAAAAAAATACTTGTAAACTATGAATTTGAAAAGTAGTACGGGAGTGTTGTTTTGTTTCATTCACACGTTTAACACACAAAGCCTGGATATTTAAGCTTAGTCCTTTTCTCAAACTGAAGGCAGATTAAAGGTAGACTTGAAAACTACCGCTTCATGACATCACAAGGTAGAACAGAGCATTTAACTCCGGGTATGTTTTGATGAAACGTGGCTAACATGGCTTGTAACTCACAGTAGTTAATTTTGCGTAATATAGGACCTTTAAATTTGTGAAGCAGGTGATTCCAACAGGCTTAGCTACAGGTCAGATCTGTGAAGAGGCGACCCCAGCGATTTAATTATTTTTACTACCATATTGCAATCTATATTCCATTTAGAGCCCCTCTCTGTCGAAGTCTGGATCATGTGTAGATCTCGCCCTTGGACTCAGACCTGATCCGACTTGTACACGTCTGTTTTTTGTGTAGACTCAGCTGAAACATTCTTCCTCTAAACTTCACTCACTTCCTGGTTCCTGTGAAGGCGAGTCTGATCGGAGCCCATGACCTTGGCTTGTTTTTCAAAACGGCTGACACAGAGTTGAACCAAACAAACTGTCAACTCTGCATATTCTCATGGAGATTGGAAGACAGGAAAACAGGTGAAATAACATGACATACAAAGATTCTTCCAGCGTCAGATCAGAAATGTGATTCAGGATAAAACAAACTTTTTACTCTAGGTTTTCACAAGGGAAAGGTGACAAAGCCCAATTAAAATGTAAAAATCAAACTTTCAATTTATGTTTTCAAAACTGCAGTTTCGTCTGCTGTATCCCGCTCAGCTAAAGATTATGTACAACAGAGAGAGTCATGTTTAACTCCAGTAAGGATGCCAATGCCTTCTTTAAACAGCCACCGACTGAAAACAGCATTAGGTATGAGATCATAAATATTGATAGAGTCATGGATAAGTACGGTTCATATAAGCCTACGACAGGTTAAAAGGACAGCGTCACGGGGTAGTGTATACTATGGATACAGACACGGGCCCTCTGTGTAAGTTAAACCCAGGGACGGACTGAAAAGTCCAGAACGGCCGTCTACCTGCCGTACTAATAGCGGAGGGCGTTAATACGAAAATTTGCCCATTTGTCAAGCATAAATTGCATAGGCCAAAAAGGCGACAAAGAGTGGGTTACTCGTTGGTTTCAACACATGTCAAAGATGTTAAACAGAAAACATAAGGAGAAAGGTGGATGGGAAAAGGTTAAAGACAAAAAAGCTAAGTCACTTTGAAATGAAGTGATTTAGTGTTTTTGTTAATAAACAATCAAAAGTAGTTCATTTTTGTGTGTTTTCTTCAATTATTTCATTATTGATTTATTGAAAGTATTCATTATTAATTATTTAAATTATCAAAATCTCCCCCATGGTTGGCCTATTTGCAGAGAAAAGGTCCAGGGCTGTTTTTTGGCCCCAGTCCATCCCTGGTTAAACCCCAATAATGGTGGATAAACGATAAATGGTGTTATGTTCTGTTTTGTTCATACCTATTATATTATCATTTAATGAGCTTTCCACTTGAGGTGTAGGAAAATGGAAAGCAGATAAGTGAGAGAGCAAAA
Source organism: Taenioides sp. WSHXM2023 (assembly GCA_029959045.1). Lineage (NCBI taxonomy): Eukaryota > Metazoa > Chordata > Actinopteri > Gobiiformes > Gobiidae > Taenioides > Taenioides sp. WSHXM2023. Next base: position 5,159,754 of record CM057097.1, read on the forward strand.
ATGGGGGGAGGTCTTGGAAGAATTCATGAGTGAGGTGGTGGGGTGAAGGTGGGTTTATGGGTCATTTGTCTCCCAATTTTAATTAACGTTTTGTTTATTTTATTTCTGTTTATTTCTTCCTCTAAAATTACTCCTCTACCTTGTTTCAGTTATTCGATTGCAATAAAAATGAATAACTTTATTAAATCAAATGATGTATTCATTAAATCATGGGGCTGAAGACATCTCAGGCTGTAACCATCCTATTAAACGTAAAAAAAATTCTCAATTACCTGAAATAAAATAAATGTGATTGCACTGCTACAAGAGACACATCTAGATAAAAAAAAAAAAAAATCTAATATACCTAATAAAAGCACTGAAGAAATTTGGATTTGCCTGGATTAATTTACAGTACTTTACAAAAATATTAAAGCTTCTGTTTCAAGCAACGGGATCTCTTCTAGCCACTTCTACCTCCTCAGAGAAAAAAAAAAAAACATTCGCTGTCACCCTTGAACCACTAGCCATTGCATTTCGAAGCAACCCAAACATTAAAGGGGTACATGCTGGCCAAGAGGAACATAAAATATTCCTCTCTGCTGATGATCTTCTTTTAGTCTCATCCAATCCCACTACTACTATCTTATCATTTCACTGATTAATCATTTTTCTAAAGTTTCCGGGTACAAAATCAACTGGTCTAAATCAGAGGTAATGTCAGTCTCGCAGTATTAGTTCATATGTCCAGTATTCAATGTCCATTTTGATCGGTACCAAATAGCATGATGTATCTGGGAATTAAACTTACAAGACATTTTGAGGAAATTATGCACCTAGAACTAAAACTATCCTAAAACTACAGTGGGCAGAGGCTGGAATTCTCCATCTTGGAGATCTATACCTGAATGGTTGCATGGTAGAATTTGAGCATTTGAAGGAGCAATACATTCAAGACTTTTATAAATACCTGCAGCTCAGACACAGTCTCTATTCTGCTTTGAAATCCACTCCAAGTAATATAATGTGCAGTCAAAAATGATGAAAAACTGCATGTTTTTGGCATGTTGCCTTTTACAATATAATCAGGAATGCCAGTGCTCCTAATCTCAGCGGCCTTAGTGCTGCGTGGGAAAGACACTTGGGTGTTCGTATAGAACAAGAGCAATGGCAAAAGGAGAAACTCAATTTGTCAACTGGACACAAGTTTATTCGGTTGAATACGTTTCACAGCTCATCCAAGCTGCTTCTTCAGTTCTGTTCAGTTCAGAACTGAAGTCAACGAGTCAACGAGAACGAGATGAGGCTTTGAAATAATTTACGATAATGGGATCAGTTGGGATCAGATGTAAAATAGGTTTATGTATATTTTGTGTGTTTTATGTGTGGATAGAGTTTTTAAAATGACCAGATGAATGTCATTTTCATGATATGTATTAAATAGCCTAAATGCATTAACATGTATTAGGCTATTTAATACATATCACTAGGACCAGCTAGGACATAATGGTGTGGTCAGGAGGAGCCAGGGCTTATCTTGGGACACCACTTATTACTCAAGTACTGTTACACTGTACATTGTATTACTCAAGTAAGAGTTCAAATATGGGCTACAGTGGCTCAGTTGGTAGAGTGTTTGTCTTTTGATCCATGGCCAGTTCGAATCCTGCTCTCAACAAAAACATCATTGGTAGAGATGATCCACTGGCCCACAGGTTGGCGGTGCAATTCCAGCTCCCACAGATGAATGCTGTTGTTGTGTGATTGGAAAAGACACTGAACTCACCTCACCCTTACCACACTGATGTATGAGTGTGTGTGTTAGCGGTTCCTTGATGTAAAGTGCTTTGAGCCTTGAAGGTGGATATATATATAAATGTGATTTTAAAGTATGGTGACTGAAAACTACTTTGTAAAGTTGTAGAGAAGGTTTTTATTGGTCATCTGGACTCTGTTTTTACAAGACCTTTTGGCTCCCACCCAGAAGCCCAAAAGAAAGAGTTTTAGTATAATATTTAGTTTTAGTTTTTAACTTCTGGATGGACTCAAAACATCTGAATCACTCCTGGACGAATGAAGCACTGCACTGTACTCTGTGATGCACAGTTTTATTAAGTACTACTCATCTGCTCCTTTGCAAAACAATTATATTTGAAGGACATGGCAAGGCTGTCCACTCGCCCCATTCTTATTTATATATTTTATGTTATATATGCCGCCAATGATTATCCTCAGACGTGTCCATGCTCTCCTGTGCATACGGAGTTATGCTGACACAGGCTCACACGCACTGTCCAGGTCTATTATGTAAATCAGTGTGTTTTTAATATGTGTTTCTTCTCCTCTGGCTCTGTCCACTCAGCCTACAGCTCTACCTCTGCTTTTTATCATGTCATTCAGGCTCCATCATAAATCCAGCTGAATATATTGTCTTTGGGAGATTGTCTTTGAGCGACGGTGCATGTAAACGTGAAGGCAAGGACACAACAGAGGACAGCACTGGGTTTTAGAGCCATATACACAAGGCTTCAGCTAACCATTATATTAGTAATGGCAGGGGTGGAACATAATAAAGTAAAAGCACTGTATTTAAGAGTACATTTTTATGTTTCTGTTCTTTACTTAGTGGTAAATGATGTAACTTTTCTGGAGGAGGGTCCGTCAAATGCTTTCTCCATGGCGATGTTATTATTTTGTCTGGAATGTTTCACAGTATGGTATTAAATTTTTCTATCTTCATGGAGACCAAGTTACAGGTCAAATCTGTGAAGAGGCAACCCCGCTCACAGTCAGAATGCCTGTTTTTCTAGGTATTTTTAAGCTATAAAAACACCTGTAATTGAATAAATGTAAAGTATAGCTGTTTAATGTCACACTGTGGAACATTCCAGGCAGAGCAATGACATCTCCATAGAAACAAGCAGGTGACGGACCCCTAATCAAAAAGTTACACAGTGCACTTATAAGTAGATTTTAGAAGTAGAAGTGGATACTTTCGACTTTTACTCAAGTTGAAAGTATCCTACCTTGCAGGTATTTGTACTTTCTATTCCATTATATTTTATATTTATATTTTTATATTTTTTATTATAGTAGTTTGAGACCTGCTGAAAGGGCTGAGGGTTTATTTTATTACGTTTATAGTTTGAGAAATAAAATAAAAACAGCTAGGAAAAAAACAACATGAATGCCATTGTTTCTGCTGAACAAATTTCAGCTTATAAGACCTTAAAATATTCATGAAATACTCTTACTTTTTACATTTTAAGTACAGTTTTAAACAAGCACTTTAATACTTTTACTTAAATAGATTGTGTGTGATGTAATACTTTTGCTTGAGTATTTTTTTGCTCCAGTATCTGTACTTTCACTTACTAACAAAATTGAGTACTATTTCCACAAATGGTAGTTTTTATGTTGTACATTTTTAAATATAATGTAACTTTTAAAAGTAATGGTAATGTAATGGTGCCTGAGGGTTTCTAGAAAGAAAATGTTGCAAATGAAGTGTATTATTGGTGAATTGCTTTGACATTCTGATAACACAGTTGTCTTCATTAGAAAAAGCTTGTGGCTTGTTTCCATGGAGACATGTTTAATGCCATACAGTGTATCATTCTGATACTGGATTCTGGAAACAAGCAGGGGGCATACTCTCTAGAAATAATAGAAATAATAGTGATAATACTGGGGACCACCCTGTCTGACACGGTGGTCAGTAATGTAGGAGCTTCCCAGGGTACAGTCCTGTCTCCGTTCCTGTTCACACTGTACACCTCTGATTTCCAGTACAGTTCCGGGTCCTGCCATCTGCAGAAGTTCTCTGATGACTCTGCGGTGGTCGGGTGTATCAGGGATGGACAGGAGCTGGCGTACAGGACACTGATTTCAAACTTTGTGGAGTGGTCCCTGGCAAATCATCTGCTCCTCAACGTTGACAAGACCAAGGAACTGGTGATTGACTTTAGGAGAAAGAGGACACCTGTGGAGCCCATTACCATCCAGGGCCAGGACGTGGAAATAGTGGACTGCTACAAGTACCTTGGCGTACAGGTGAATAACAGACTTGACTGGAGGGACAACTGTAATGCTGTCTACAAGAAGAGCATGAGCAGACTCTACTTCCTGAGGAAGCTCAGGTCCTTCAATGTGTGCAGCAAGTTACTGGAGATCTTCTACCAGTCTGTGGTGGCCAGCGCACTGTACTTCGCTGTGGTCTGCTGGGGGAGCGGCACCAGTAAAAGAGACATTGGGCGGATTGACAAACTGATCCGTAAAGCGGGTTACGTGATCGGCTGTGAGCTGGAGACATTTGTCACAGTGAGGGACAGGAGGACACTGGACAAACTGCTCTCCATCATGGACACTCCTGCTCACCCACTGCACCAGACTATAGAGGGACAGAGGAGCTCATTCTCCAACAGGCTCCGCTCAAACAGTGAGAGATTCAGGACTACATTCATACCATACGCCATACAGTTGTACAACAACTCACCCTTATATAACAGATAATACTCCCTACAACTGTACTCCAAGTTAATCCCAAGTAACGGATTACCTCACGCCCTGTCAATCAGCATAGTATTTGCACTGTTGTTCTTGTCTCTTGTATATAGCTGTGACTATATAGTTTATTACTTTATTATTTATATTTCTATTTTATTTTGACTTGTACATCTACATTTTATAATTATGTCTCATTTGACACCTGTCTCTTACTCTTTTTGCTATACCATCTCTTTTTGTAACTCTCTGTTATTTTATTATATTATATTATTATTATATTGATGTCTGAGCTACTGATCCCTTGTGGATCAATAAAGTTTGTCTAAGTCTAAGTCTAAGTCTCTAATACTGAAAACCAAATGAACCTCTTTGGACATTTTGGACAAAATACCTGTTAAATGTAAATTATAGTTTTACACCATTCAAGACACAATTTGTGAAGAAAAGTTCTAAAATATGTTGAAAATGACAGGAAGTAGAGATTTCTATTTTAAAGAGAATTCTGGGCGAATTCTGTCCAAAAGAAACACATTTTTCTCATACTTTAAAGGTGCAATGTGTAACTTTCCTGGTGCAGGATCTGCCAAATGCTTTTCTCCAAGGAGATGTTATTGCTTTGTCTGGAATGTTTCACAGTATGGCATTAAATCTTCATGGAGACCAAACCAGACCAAATTACAGGTCAGATCTATGGAGAGGCGACCCCGTTCACAGTTAGAATGGCACTTTTTCTAGGTATTTTTGAGCTATAAAACCACCTGTACAATTTAATAAATGTAAGGTAGAGCTGGTTAATGTCATACTGTGGAACATTCCAGGCACAACAATAACATATCCATAGAAACAAGCAGGTGACGGACTCTCCAGCAGAAAGGTTTTAGACCAGTGTACTACATGCTGTCTCTTATCATTTATTTTATTCATCCTTTTATTTTATAATTACTTACCTTTTTAAGACCTATCTTGTTGTTTTGTTGTAATATTCTGTGCTGCGTCAGTCTAAAGCTCTCCAGGTAGCAGTTGCTTTTGTTCCCTCTTGTTTTGCGTCTTGTTTCGAGGCCACAGTCTCTGGACTCTTTGATAAACCACATTTTTTGATTCAGACTGACTCAGGGGAGAGTTTGTGTGGAAATAATTATCTCCTGCAGCTGGTGCCAGGACAAAACAGCAGACAAACAAACAGATACAAGCACAAAATCAAGCTTTTGAAATGTAACTTTTATCGTTTAGTGTTGACAAAACAGGAATCAATGGGACTATTCAGCCATGATGCTGTATGTTTCTATACAGATGCCTAAAGAGCCGGGTGGTGGAGGCAGTGAGTCCTTTTACCACAAAAACAGCAGCATTATCCAATCAAAATGTCAAACAAATCAGATTTGGAGTGTTTGTCCACTGAGCCGAAGGTTGGTGGTTCAAATCCCGCTCTTGACATAAACATCACCGGTTGAGTGGTCAGATCCATTGACCCACAGGTTTGCGGTGCGATTCCAGCTTCCACAGATGAATGCTGTTTTTGTGTCCTTGGGCAAGACACTTAACCCACCTCACAGCCAGTGTCTGCGTAGACTGGTGTATGAGTGTGTGTGTGAATGGGTCATTGGTTCCTTGATGTAAAGAGCTTTGAGCCTTGAAGGAAAAGCACTGTATAAAAAATGACCATTTACCATTTAAATATTCTGGAGGGTCACCCACTTGTTTGTCTGGTGATTATTCCACAATTTGACATTATCTATCTTCATGGAAACATGTAGGTGTGTGCCTCCATACCAACTCAGATATGTGTAAAGGCAAGACCTACTAAATACACTATATTTCATTCACCCATCCAAATAATCATAATCAGGTGTTCCATTCACTTCCATGGCCTCAGGTCAAGCTCCTAGGCCTGCAGACTGTTTCTACAAACATTTGTGAAAGAATGGGTCGCTCTCAGGAGCTCAGTGAATTCCAGTGTGGTACTGTGATACGATCCCACCTGTGCCACAAGTCCAGTCGTGAAATTTTCTCACTCCTAAATATTCCACAGTCAACTGTCCCTGGTATAACAGAGTGGAAGCGATTCTGAACGACAGCAACTCATCCAAGAAGAGGTAGGTCACGTAAACTGACGGGGCGGGGTCAGCGGATGCAGAGGTCACCAACTTTCTACAGAGTCAGTCGCTACAGATTTCCAAACTTCATGTGGCCTTCAGATTAGCTCAAGAACAGTGCGTAGAGAACTTCATGGAATGGGTTTCCATGGCCGAGCAGCTGCATCCAAGACATACATCACCAAGTGCAATGCAAAGTGTCGGATGCAGTGGTGTAAATCACGCTGACTCTAGAGCAGTGGAGACTGATGGACGAGTCTGGGTTTGGCGGTTGCCAGGGGAGAGGTACTTGTCTGACTGCATTGTGCCAAGTGTTAAGTTTGGTGGAGGGGGGATTATGGTGTGGGGTTGTTTTTCAGGAGCTGGACTTGGCCCCTTAGTTCCAGTGAAAGGAACTCTGAATGCTTCAGCATAAAAAAGATTTTTGGACAATTCCATGCATGAGAGTTTGGTGTGGATGAACTTGACTGGCCTGCACAGAGTCCTGACCTCAACCCGATAGAACGCTCTGAATTAGAGCGGAGACTGAGAGCCAGGCCTTCTCATCCAACATTATAGTGTGTGACCTCACAAATGCACTTCTGGAAGAGTGGTCAAAAATTCCCATAAACACACTCCTAAACCTTGGACAGCCTTCCCAGAAGAGTTGAAGCTGTTATAGCTGCAAAGGGTGAACCAACGTCATATTAAACCCTATGGATTAAAAAACACTGTAATAGAATAAATGCAAGATGGCAAAGTTCAGTGCCATACAGTGAAAGACTTCAAACAAAGCCATAACATCTCCATGGAGACAAGCAGAAATGTTACAAAGGGTGCTTTTAAAAGGCCCATACTACGCTATACTACTGTGTTTTTAAACACACACATTCACTAGAATCATTTGGAGGATTTCAGCCCTGGAATTACTCATCTCTACAGAACAAAAGGTAAAAGGTTAACTTGAAAAGTACCCCTTCATGACATCACAAGGTGGAACAGATCATTTTGAGCTTTGGAAATGTATACAGACTAATAACAAAGGATCACTCAAACATGTGTGAATGAAACAAAACAACTCCAGGTCTGTTTTTGAGGAGGTAACAACATTCAAACAAGAGTCAATTTTATGTAATATACGACCTTTAAGCTTCAACGTCCACAAAAGACCAGATGAATAAAACATGAAAGAGTGAACAGTCTCTTCAATTAACATTTTAATTAATAGGTTCACCAAATTCTCTCTAACAAAATAGTACATAAAATAAAAAATATATCCAAAAATGCATACGTGTGAATCAGGTAAAGTGAATTCTGTAGGTAAACAAAGTCAATTTCCACATTTGTGCTGATGTAAAGTATGTCTGAGCCTTTATGTAAACACTCACTGATGCAATGTAATGCCAACACCCTCCTCCTCTTCCTCTTCTGTACGTCTATCACCTTTTTCCTCCTCTCTCTTTTCTTTCTTCTCTCTGTGTCTCCCCTCTTCCTCTTCTCCTCTCTCTCCTCTTCCTCCCCTTGAGTATGTCTGTCACCTTTCTACCGTCTCTCTCTCTCTCTCTCTGTCGCTCTTTTCTCTGTCCCTCCCGTCATCCTCTTCTTCTCTCTCTCTCTCCTCTCTCCCTTTCCTCCACTTCTGTACGTCTATCACCTGTCTATCCTCTCTCTCTATCCTCTTCTCTCACTTCCCTCCTCTTCTTCTTTTCTCTCTCCCATCTCTTCTGTATGTCTATAACCTTCCTCTCCTCTCCCTGTCTCCTTTCTCTCTCTCCTCTACTCTCTCCCCCTTCTCTTTTTGTCCCTCTTTCTCTCTTCTCCCTGTCTCCTTTCTCTCGTTTCTCTCTCTCCCCTTCTTCTGTATGTCTGTCACCTTTCACTCCTCTCTCTCTCCTCTTTCCTCTCCCATCCTCTTCTCTTCCTCTTGTCTTCTCTCACTCCTTTCTCTTTCCCCTCCTCCTGTTCCTCCTCTTCCTCCTCTTGTGTACATCTATCACCTTTCTCTCCCTCTCTCTTTTTTCTTCCTCCTCCTCTGTATGTTTACATCACCTCCTCCCCTCTCTCTTTCTCTCTCCTCTTCCTTCTGTTCTGCACACCTTTATCCCCAACTCCTCTCTCTCCTCTTCCTCCTTTCCTTTTCTCTCCCTCTCTATCTCTCTCTCCTCTCCTTCCTCCTCTCCTCTTCTTCCTCCCATTCTATACACCTTTATCAACTGTCTCTCTCCCTCCGCCTCTTCTGTAAATCATTATCCTCTCTATCTCTCTCTCTCTCCTCTGTTCTCTCGTTCTTCTCCTTCACCTTGATCTGTCATTTTTGTGCTGACGGTGGTAATAAGGAGCTTCAGGTGAGACAGGTCAAGTCAGATTCAACTCCAAGAAAAAGAGTCTTCAAACAGGAAAGAAGAAAGGAGGGGGTGAAGGAGAGAGAGAGAAAGAGAGGAGAGAAATGAAGGGTACAGAAAGAGAGTGCGGTCAGAGGAGAGAGAGGGGGAGACAGAGAGAGTGACGGGGAGGTTAGATAATATATCACTGTGTAAATATTTTTAACGTTATATAAAAAGAGCGAGAAATACAAAACGTGTAAGTCCCCTCTTTCTTGTTCACTTTCTTCTCTTTCCCTCTTTCTTTCTACAGTCCCATCTCTTTCCCTCAATATGCCCCTCTCTCTTTCTCCTCTCCACCTCCCCTCACACTGCCTTCCCTCTATCTCTCTCTCACCCCTCTCTTGTCTCTCAGTCCATTCTCTCTCTCTCTTTCCTCCCTTTCTCTCCATCCATATCTCTTTCTTTCCCTCTCTCACCCCCTGCTCTTAACCTTCTCTCGTCCCCTTCCTCTCTCTCTTTCTCTTCTCTTCCTCCCTCCTCTCTCCCTTTCTCTGTCTCTCCCCCTCTCCCTCTCTCGCACTCTCTTTCTCACCCCTTCCGCTCTTTTTCTCTCTTCCCTGTTCTATGCCCCCTCCCTCAATCTCTCTCTTTCTCTCTGTCTGTCTCTCTTTCTCCATCCACTCTCTTTTCTCCCACTCCCTCCCTCTCTCTCTCTCAATCTTGCCCCTTCCTCCCTCTCTCTCTACCCTCTTCCTCCCTCCTCTCTCATTCTCTGTCTCTCCCCTGTCTCTCCTTTGTCCCTCTCCCCTCCCTCTATTCAGCTTCTCTCTCTTTTTCACACTCTCCTTTCCCCTCCCTCTTTCTCTCTCTCCCTCTGTCTCCTTCCGCTCTCTTCTCTCCCACTCCTTCCCCCCCTCTCTTTATCTCTCCCCCTCCTCCCTCTCCCTCTCTCTCTCTCCCTCCCCTTCCTCCCTCCCTCCCTCTCTCTCTCTCTCTCTCTCTCTCTCTCTCCCTCTCCCCCTCTCTTCCCTCTCTTCTCGGTGTAAAGTGGAGGCAGGTGCGTGGCTCTGATTGCAGTAAACATGATGTGTACACAGACTGCCCCAGACCACGGCTCATTTTCACACTCGTTTATGACACAAGAGAAAAGGAGAAAAAGAGAGGGAGCGAGAGGAGAGGAAAAGACAATACAAATATGTTATATGTATGTGTTATTATACTTCAGTAACAGAGAGAGAAGGATGGAGAGAGAGGAGAGAAAAGGTGAGAGAGGAACACAAAAACAGAGGGAGAAAGAGGAGAAAGAGAAGCGAAAGGTAGAGGAGAGAGTGAGGAGACGAGAGAGACGAGAGACAGGTGTGTGACAGAGAAAGGGAGAGAGAGAAAGAGGGAGGGGGAAGGACTGTGTGAAAAAGAGAGAGGAGGTGAAGATAGAAGCTGAATAGAGGGAGGGCAGAGAGAGAAACTGAGCGAATACAGACGGAGGAAGGGGAAAGGAAGAAAGAGTGAGAGGAGGGGATGAAGAGAGGAGACGAGAGAGGAAGAGAGGAAAGTGAGACATTGATATTAACAATATGTCAGTAAGAGAGGGAGTGAGGGAGAGAGAGAAAGCATTAAAAAAGGAGTGAGAGAAGGGAGGAGGAAGAAATAGGTAAGGCAAAAGGGAGGGAAGAAGAGAAAGAGGAGAGATAGGGGGAGAAAGGGGGAGAGAGAGTACGCAGATAAAGTGAGAGAAGATAGAGAGAGGGGGAACAAGAGGAGAAGAGGGAGAGATGGAGGGAGAGGAAAAAGAGACAGAGCATAGAGAAAGAGGAGAGAGGACTATAAAGAAAGGCAGAGAGGAGAGAAAGACAGTAAGAAGAAAGGGACAAGCAGAAAAAGGAGGAGAAGAGGAAGAGATGGAAGGAGAGGAGAAAGACAGAGCATAAGAAAGAGGAGAGAGGACTATAAAGAAGGGCAGAGAGGAGAGAAAGACAGTAAGAAGAAAGGGAGAAGCAGAAAAAGGAGGAGAAGACGGACAGATGGAGGGAGAGAAGAAAGAGACAGAGCAAAGAGAGAGAGAGAGCTTCAAATGAGTCTTTCTGGTCCTGTGTGTTGTGGAAATAATTCAAGTTATTTCATTAGCAGGAGAAACATGTCAAGGTAAGTGCAGCTCCTCACACAGCGTCAGGCCAGAAGAAAATAAAGAAAATAATAATAATGAAATAATGAAAATAATCATGAAAAAATACCTAAAATAATGAAAATACCTAAAGAGTCACGAATGTGTGAGGCAGGAAAATGAAATGAAGAAATGAAGTTCGCTTGTTTGTCTTATCAAGAAGGAAGTCACCAACGCAAGGATCTACTGGTGGTCTTCAGATTCTAGAAGGTGATGATGGAGGGAAGAGTTTAATGGAGTTTAATGGAGTGGAGCACGTCCTGTTTCAGTTTGAGAGAAGAACTTAGCCTAAATCTGCAGAATTTCTGTGTTAAACGTGTGAATAAAACAAAACACAACTCCAGGTCTGTTTGTGATGAGGAAACAACGGTAACACTTTATTTTAGGATACACTTATTAACATCTAACTACCTGCTCATTAACATAGTTGTAAATGGTTAATTTGTCATGAATTAGTATTTATTCAGCCCTTATTAATGTGTGATTCACCATAAGCTTATTCTGCTATTAGTTACACATTTACAAACACTTTCCTATTAATACACTCCTTATTACTGCTTATTACTATGATACTAGGCCATTTTTGTCTGTGAAATTTCATTCTAATAAGCTTTTAGTGCAAATAAGTAAAAACTACATTTCTTCTTCTTCATTGCTACTAGTCCTTAACGACACCCTTATTAACAAAAGCTTATTGGAATCATAATTCAAGGACAAAAACTACTAATAAGCAGTAATAAGGAGTGTATTAATAGGAAAGTGTTTGTAAATGTGTAACTAATAGCAGAATAAGCTTATGGGGAATCAGACATTAATAAGGGCTGAATAAATACTAATTCATGACAAATTAACCATTTACAACTATGTTAATGAGCAGGTAGTTAGATTTTAATAAGTGTACCATAAAATAAAGTGTTACCTAACAACATTAGAACACAGATCAGAAAACAGCATAATATGGGCAGTTTAACTAAAACAATATAAAATCAAAATGAAAAATAGTCATTCTTCTGCAGAATGTGCAGTGTAAACCTGTAAAACTGCATCAGGACAAAAGTGAGTGTTAAACCAGAGTCTCTGATAATAAAGAAGGTGGGTGTATGTGTGAGGGCCCCAGCTGTGAGATACAAGGGACACACAACAAGGTCTGACAACTCACAGCACTAATGTAATACGAACCAAAGAGACTGTTTTCATTTGGGTTTCAAGACAACGCTAATATTCTCCAGTTCATCACTTTTTTCTATTAACGGCGAATGCTTGTCTTTTCCTTTTATTAGCTCCCATGGTTTCTACAAGTCTGGTGAATTTGAATAGACTAAAAATAGAGTTAGAAGTGTCGTGTTCCTGTTCAAAACTGTAGAATTTAAAGGCCCACCTCTTTAATTTTATTTTATTTTATGATTTTTTAACCCTGTGACTGAAGTTTTTGGACTAATAGCAAGTAATACAGAGAAGTGGGCGAATATAGGGGGTAAATGGACGTTGTTAAGCTGCTAGCTGCCACGTCTCAAATAGGAAGTGAACATGGGTGTGCTTCCGGCTCCATCAACTTTGGCCCCAATTGAAAAACTGTAGTCCCTCTCTCTGTAACTGCTGAGCCTCTTCATTTTGGTCTTAAAATGTTCGTATTAACCTAGTGTTTTTATTTTGCTATTTTTTCCATAAAACAATCCTGCGTTTAACTGCAAGCCTTGGTGAGCTTCATTTGACTGACTATACCACACCAATTTCATTTATAAAGCACTTTAAAAACTGTATACCAAAGTGCTGTACACAAACAGAGAATAAACAAGGACAATCGGCGTCAAAGTCACAATGCAACTACTGAAAAACAGAAAACAAAAGATACTCAAGTTAATTAACAACAAGAAATGTACAACTCACGTGTTAAAAGCCAGTGAAAAAAGGTGCATTTTTAGGAGTGATTTATTTATATTTATTGCATATATACATACAAATTATTATAAACAAACATACAACAAAACAGATTAAAAAAAATACACAAAGATTACAAGACAAAGGGGTAGTTAAATGATTCAGACTGATAATTTCAGTTTATTTGGAAGGTTTTCTAATCATTTAAAATAATACTTTGGATTTGCATTTTAATTGAAAGATATTAGGGTTGGTATTATTCCACTTACAACAATGAATAAAATATTTTCCATATAAAATGAGAAAATGTAATATATATACAGTATATGTGGTTTTTTATCTATATTGTTATCAAGATAATAAAAGAAAGTATCCCTTTTCCCGTGCTTAATTCCCACACCACACAAAGATATCTCTAATGGCAACTGGTGGGTGACGTCACATTCCCTTAGTCCTTCTTTATACAGTTTATGGTGAAAAGTGACATTTTTTGAGCACTCAAGGCTCAAACTCGAAAGAGTTCAGGATCACTCAAACATGCATCCCTCAATTGAAATACAACTCTGAGTAAGATAATGACAACTGAACATGGTTAAAGGCGCTGTACCTGATTTTTACCATCTTAAACACATGAAAAACTCAACAGCAGTTCATTTGAAACAGTTTGCAGTGGTCCAAAGTTATCCCTCACTTACCTTATGCATTCTGAGCGTCCTAATTATTCACCAGAATGAGTTTATAATGAGTTTTATCGCTTTTTGCCCGGAGAGGTAATTCTAACAACTACCATGCTAACCACGCGCACAGCAAACTTATTTTGACCTCAAGAGCTGCTTCTGTACGGGGACGAGAACATTCACACTTTGCCTGGTTTTGTCTTGGTTCGAGCCCATTGTTAATAAATGAACGGCACATTGTTGCATATGATTCTTACAGCTTTATTTTTCATATCTGTGCAGAGCGCCCCAAGCACCTGCTCCCACTGTCCTTCTGAAATAAATGAGTGTACCAGAGCTGATGTGATTTGAGCCACGCAGGTCCCCAGTCAAATTAAACTGTTTACTATGGACATGTTCAAAATGGCCGACGCTCCGCAGCAGGTATTAGCAGGATACGAGGAGAACAATGTGATGTGGAGCGAAGACAGAGCGGGTTTGGTAAATAATGGTATTAAATATAATATTGAGGGTCACCTTGTGCGTAAAGCAGATTCACAGCTGGATTCTGGACGTTTGCAATCAAATGATTCATTGGTATTCACTGTGGAAAATCCTGTGTTGTATTTAAAAAGGCTCATATTACACTATGTAGTTTCCTCATCAAAACATACTTTGGTTTTGTTTAATTTACACATATTTACCACACAAATCCTGCATATTTAGGCTGAGTTCTTCTTTCAAACTCTCAATTCCACCTTGTGATGTCGTGTGGTAATACAGGAAGTGCTCCATTGTGTTTTTAAACTCCATACACCTTCATTGAAATCATTTTAATAATTTCAGCCCAGGAACTGTCAATCTTTACTGACCTAAAGGTAAAAGATGTGTGAATGAAACAAAACACAAATCCAGGTTTAAAGAAAGGGATAAAAATGTAAGTATTGTTGCTTTGCAGTGACATCATGCTGGGGGTGTTCTACGTGTATCTCTATGGTGGGATGCTCAGCAGTTACCACGGAGACACAAAGCACACACTAACAAAAAGGTGAGAGGGACTAATGCAACAGTAGCTTAGTTGGTGGAGTCTTTGTCCACTGATCGGAGGGTTGGTGGTCCCGCTCTCGACATAAAAAAAAACATAATTGGTAGAGCGGTCAGTTCTACAGACCCACAGGTTGGCGGTGCGATTCCAGCTCTCACAGATGAATGCTGTCTTTGAGTGCCTTGGAGGTGGAAAAGCTCTGTATAAAAATGTGATCATAACTGAAAAACTGCTATCTTATGACTATTTAACAGCACACATCAGCTTACCTGTTGTAGTTCCAGCTAAGTCAGTTCTTTCTGGTCAGATTGTGTTAAATTAAGCTCAGATTTAAGTCTATCTTGTGTAATAGAGCTCCAGAAAGTGCAGTGCTTACAGTTAGCATCACATCAGCTGCAAAGTATCAATAGGAGACGATCTGTAATTCGCCAGTATCGTGAGTGTCTGATTAAACCGAAGATGTTCATTTTGTCTTCTTATGTACTTTAACTTCTTGGGTTCTTTTTTAAGACAATACAGTAACGTGTATTTACCTTGTTGACATACCTTGTTGAAGCATGTCAACAAGGTAAATACACGTTACTGTATTGTCTTAAAAAAGTCCAAGAAGTTAATGTGAGTGTCTGATATTTTGGAATCGTGGTCGCAGAGTAGTGTTGTCATGAGCACGAACATTTCAAACTGAATCTTGACTCAAGACTCAACACCGATTATGAAACCACAGTGAAGATTGAAAATACTACTGTTTTAGTCATAGAAAGACTCTCAAAGCTCTCCATTGTAGTGTGTACTGTAGTAGTACTGCACTCGGGGGTAAGCTACTATTGAAGCCACAGCTGTCCGGGGGCAGACTGACCACCACCATCACTCACGCACTTTCATACCAGGAGGTGGGTGAAGAGTTTTGCCTAAGGACACCACGATCAAACTTGGTCTGAGTGAGAATCCTCCTTCGGGCTGGGGGACCACTGCTTTAACCACAGCCATTGTTGCCGATTAGTATTCTGATTTTCAATATTTTGACAACCCTATCGCAGAGTGGGCCCTCCTGTCACTTGTCTGTCTGTGTTAAAGATTGTCAAATTCAACTACAATCCAGCTGTGTGCAATGTGCAGACTGCAGCTCAGTATGTATACACTATATATGGGATATTTTTTGACCTGTCTGTTCTCATTCATATTCCTTTGTGTTTTTGATAACTTGGATAACCTTTCTTTGAGTCCGATCAGAGGAGCTGGTGTGTTCAGAGGAGCCGGTGTGATCCTGGAGAACTCTGAATATTCTGAATAAAACCCATGACATTTACACTGACTGGAGAAGGATCACAGCTCCACCCATCAGGACTGTGTACAGACAGGATCAGTGTCAGTGCTGGGTCACATCATATGAAACATTTGAGGTCATTCTTTCAAATCTTCAAAAGTATAAACTTTTTGGAGATGCATGTGAGGGAGCTGTACCATCAGGGCCATCACAGTGTTTCAAGTGTTTTCTGCTGCACATTCAAGCCTAAGGGAACACACATCTCCAGATCTGGAGCTAGTCTTGGGCAGGACTGTCTTAGCTGGAGGAGTGGACCTGTGGTGCATGCTTTGGGATGATGGAAAAAGTGCTCGGAGTGCAGGGAGTCTGATGTTCTCCCTGTGTCTTAGTGGGTTCGATCCCAACCCAGAACCTTCTTTCTGCTTGAGTACTTGCCACTCAGTCATCAATATGAAGAGAGACTAGTATAATATTGTGTGATAGTGATAATTCTAATACAAACTACTGTGCATTATCAGGTATAACCGCACAGGTAGTTCCGGCAAAATAAACTAGTTCACTACAAAAGTGTTAATCTCACAATAAAAAAATTAACACCATTAAAATTGTTAGCACTACTTTAAACATCTAAAAGGTTGTCAGATTTAAAAGTGAACTATTTTCAGTCAGGACCATGGTCTAAACAGCAGATTAAATGTACTTATAAAACAATCACTGCATGATAGATCTGTTTAATGCCATACTGTTTAACTTTCCAGGCATCGGCGCAACTCCTCATCAGAAATGTTGCTCAGTGCACCTTTAAAAGTGGTTTGAACAAAGAAAAACTCCACTGAATCAATTTCAATAAACATTTCAGTCTTTGTGGCCAATACGGCTAATGAGATCTGAAAATGAAAACAGGACAAAAACAGAGATATTAATTGCATTATGTGTCAAAGGTCTCATTATTGTGTGACTTGCACCAAAAACAAACTGATGTAAAAAAGTGTCTGTGAGTCCATTTTAAAGTGTTTCCTCTCAGAACTAAGGGCGCTGATTGGGGTCATGTTCAGAGGCTGACACGCACAGAGACAAAGAGGAGCCCTTTACAACACGAGCGCACAAAGGTCAAACAGGAGAAATGAGATGTGTTTAAAGACATCACAACAACACTGATTATCTGCTAAAGAAAAGTACTGAACAGGCTCGAGGGGAAAAACAAACCCACACGTTCACACATTAGAATGGACTTTTAAAGCAAACCAGCAGAAATGTTGTGTGTGTCCGTTCTCTTTCAGTCTTCTGTTGTGTTTCAGCTGATCCAAGATGTGTCGCCACCATCAAATTCAGATAAAACTGTATTATTTTTACGCAATTAACACCCAAATTTAAACTTCTATCTTCTGATCTATGTTATAATGTTGTTTCCTCATCACAAACATACCTGCAGTTGCATTGTTTCATTCACAAGAACACTAAAACACGACATATTTAGGCTGATTTTTTTTTTTTTTTTTTTTTTTTTCCTTTTATTAAATTATAATGAAAATAACAGCTGTATAGTGTGCAGAGGGCACATACTAGTACATTCAATCCATCGTTCCAGAGATGAGTGTATAGGGTCACAAAAAAAAGTGCTTCAGTACATACAAAGTTATGGTATATCAAGTTCAAGTTCGAAGTTTATTGTCAATTCTTCATATAAAGATCATACAAAGAATTGAAATTATGATTCTCACTTTCCCATGCGTAATAAATAAATAATAAATGGTAAATAGTGCAAAAGTGCAAAAGGCATACAGTGCAAGGCATAAGAAGGTCTTTTCTGGGATGGTTCAAGGGGGATCTGAGTCCAAGTGTTCTTTGGGGAGTTCTGTTCTTGGGGAGATGCACATTCCTATCTTCTTGGCAGCCTGGTGGGTAGAGAGGGGAGAGAGTTCAGCTTCCTCACAGCCTGGTGGATGAAGCTGTTAGTGAGTCTGGTGATGCAGGAACAGAGGCTCCTGTAGATCCTCCCAGAGGGCAGGAGGCTGAACAGATTGTGTGCGGGGTGGCTTGCATCACTCACAATTGTTACGGCTTTGCGGGTGAGGCGGGTGGTGTGTACAGTATGTCTTGCAGAGAGGGGAGTGGTGCACCAATGATCTTCCTGGCTGTGTTCACTATGCGCTGCAGGGCTCTCCTGTTGTGGTCGGTGCAGCTGGAAAGGATGTTCTCAGTGGTTCCTCTGTAGAATGTGGTCATGGTTGATGGTGAGGCATTTGCCCGCTTGAGTTTTCGCAGGAAGCAGAGGCGCTGCTGGGCTTTCTTCACCAGTGATGCAGTGTTGGTGGTCCAGGAGAGGCCCTCATTGGTGTGCACCCCCAGAAATGTTGTGCTGCTCACTCTCTCCACAGCAGCACCGTCGATGGTCAGTGATGGGTGTTGGGTGTGGCCTCTCTGGAAGACCTCCTTAGTCTTGTTGACATTCAGGAGGTTATTGTCTCTGCACCAAATGGTTAGAAGGTCTACCTCTTTCCTGTAGTGAGTCTTGTCGCTCTTGGTGATGAGACCTACCAGAGTTGTGTCGTCTGTGAACTTCACAAGGTGGTTGGTGCTGTAGGTTGTTGTGCAGTGATGTGTCAGCAGGGTGAAGAGCAGAGGACTGAGCACACAGCCTTGGGGAGCCCCTGTGCTCAGAGTGATGGTGCTTGAGGTATTGTTGCCAGCGTGTACTGCCTGTGGTCTCTGGCTGAGGAAGTCTAGTAGCCAGTTTCAGAGGGAGGTGCTGAGACCCAGCTTGTCGAGTTTGCAGATGAGTTGTTGTGGTGTTACGGTGTTGAATGCTGAACTGAAGTCTATGAACAGCATTCTGACATATGAGTCTTTATTGTCTATGGATATGAGTAAATAAGTTGAAATAATTGTTTTTTTTTCTGCTTTCTTGTGGTTTGAGTGGGTGATCAGGGAGATATAGTTGTCAAAATCTTTCAAGAAATTTAGGCTGAGTTCTTCTCTCCAACTGAAAACACCTTGTGATGTCATGTGGTGATACAGGAAGAGCTTCACTGT
This sequence comes from Taenioides sp. WSHXM2023, assembly GCA_029959045.1. Lineage (NCBI taxonomy): Eukaryota > Metazoa > Chordata > Actinopteri > Gobiiformes > Gobiidae > Taenioides > Taenioides sp. WSHXM2023. Next base: position 5,178,672 of record CM057097.1, read on the forward strand.
GTTTTTAAACTCCATATACCTTCACTAGAATCATTTGGATGATTTCAGCTCTGGAATTGCCTATCTCTTCTAAACTTAATGTAAAAGGTAGCTGTTAAAATGGAAACAACATTTTATGACATCACAAGGTGGCGCAGAGCGTTTTGAGCTTTGGAGATGTAGACATTCAAATAATGGAGGATTACTCAAACATGTGTGAATGAAACAAAACACAACTCTCTCACGTCCCTCTCTCTTGGTCTCTCTCTCTCCTTCTCTACCTCTCTCCCTGCACTTCTTTTTCCATTCCTCTCACTCCCTCTCTCTTTTGTGCTCCTTCTCTCCTCTCTTTCCCAACCTCCCTCTTTTTCTCACTCTCTCCTCTGTCCCCTCTCCCTCTCCTCTCTCTCCCTCTTTCTTCTTTCCCTCTCTCCTCACACAGATCTCATTGGGCCTCATTTTTGGCATTCCCGTTACTTTTTCTTAATTGAAAACGTTCTTCTGTAACAACAAATCCTACAAACAGTCAGGATCACTCATAAGAACAAAAATTCTACTGTTTTAGAATATTATTACTCTGATAATGCAACAGAAAATTCTAATTCCTCCATGATTGTAAGTTATATATTTTCTTTAATTATTTTCTATAAACATATGACTATGTAATCCAATAACATTTATGAGGAGTTTTATAGAGCCTGTGTCTATTGGGTCTAACAGACTTTATCCAGGCTGCAGTGAGCCTCAGTCTGTCTCAGCCCCAGTGCTCTCCATATGGGCCTGGGTCTGGTTACAGCCCTGGGTCTGGTCACCGCACTGGACTCAACACCCCCATCAACCCCCATGACCCTTCCATGACCAGAGCGCACTCTTATCTACCCTTACCCCAGCCCTCCCCTTTGCTATGTACCGCTGGGGAAAGTGCGATAAATACGATAAACGTTTATGACTTAAATCTTCCCTCCCTGAGTTTGTTCATGTGAGTTTGGACATTTGAAATCGCAGGTGAAGCAGTAAAACAGCCGTAGTCTGTAGACGCTCCACCTGACCTCCTCATCACTCTCTCCCTCGCCCTTTCACACGTCATAATACCAAAGCCATATTGGCCATATTTGGAAGTTCAGAGGGCGTTTCTAACCAAATACATATTAATTTTCTGGGGCAGAGTTCTCTCAGCATTTTCTTAAAGTGGAAGTTATGAAAAAAATAAAGATTAAGAAAAGATTGATGAATGAGGCCCATTGTATTCTTCTCACACATGTTTGTTAAAGCGACAGATGAGGCTCGTGTCCTGCTCCATGTGCAGCTGTGACTCGGACCACATTAGATCAACTTAAAAAACCGATTCATTCACTTACACTATGAACAGGAAGTTTCCCCTCCACTTCTTTTTCTATCCCTCTCCCTCCCTCTCTCTTTTGTGCTCCTTCTCTCCCCTCCCTCCCTCTTTCTTCCCTCTTGCTCCCTCTCTCTTTCCACTCCCTCCGTCCCTATTCCTCCCTCTCTCCTCTTTCTCACTGTTATCCTGTCTCCTCTCCGTAACTCCCTCACTTTCCCTCCACTTCTTCTTCTATCCCTCTCGCTCCCTCTCTCTCTCTCTTTTGTATTCCTTCTCTCCCCTCTTTCCCTCCCTCTTCTTCTCTCCCTCCTTCTCCCTCCCTGTCTCTCTCCTTTATTCTGTCTCTTCTCAGTAAACAGGTTGTAGGTTAGACTTCCAGTTTCTCTGAGTAACTTACATTATTCTCCATTGTACAAATCACTTTTATTGACGGTTCTCTTCAATGATCAGTACAATACCTCTCCGTTTATTCCTCCGCCGTTATAACTTCAACAGACCCGCGTTGTTTTCTATCCCACATTCTCCTCTCTGTGCAGCTGACAGCTCCAGCGCATTAACTTGACTGATTCTTTGCCTCTGCAGCGAAACATACATTTTAATAAGTGACATCCAATAATACGGAAAATGTACGTTTCATTTCTCTCTTGGTTAACGGCCTGATTTATGTTGGTGGTTTGGGTTTGAATTTGCGAGTATAGGAAAAACACGGGCGTATATGAATAAAAGTGCGCGCTCCGTTGGATCAGATCGTATTATTTGAAATGGCGGCGCCGTGAAACCGAGTGACTGGCTCTAAAATGGATTCTATAACAGGGTTGTTGATCATGGGCGAGTTTGGAGTGATTTTAATCTAATGTGGAGATGTTAGCATTCAAAATAAGAAATATATGGGTGGAATACGAGTAGTAATTTTATTCAGGAGTGTGTGTGGTTTAATGCTTTGTTTTGAGCCCATATTACGCTGTTTTCTGATCTGTGTTCTAATGTGGTTTCCTCATCACAAACACCACCTTATGATGTCATGTGGTAATACAGGAAGTGCTCCAATGTGTTTTTAAAGTCCAAACACCTTCACTAGAATCATTTGGTTCATTTCAGGCCTGGAATTGCCAATCTCGACTGAACTAAAGGTAAAAGGTGGTTGTTCATTTGAAAACTAGCGCTTCATGACATCACAAGGTGGAAGAGAAGATTTTGGGCTTTGGAGATGTAGACAGACTAATAATGTAGTGTTACTGAAATGTGTGAATAAAACAAAACACAACTCCAGGTCTGTTTTTGATGAAGTAACAGCATTCTGACATGGCTTAAAGCTCACAAGAGTCCATTCTGTGTCAAATAGGGCACAGTTACCACAGTGGTTCTCAAACTTTTCACACCAAGTACAGTTTAAGGTCAGATTCAGTTTTATGAGTACTAAACATGGACTTAATTTGACCTAAATTACCACAAAATCTGGTCTAAAAACAGTCTTAAATCAGGTCTTAAATGAGACTAAACAATGGATAAGGTTGTTTGATTTTTTGCCAAAAATTTAAGCATGTTTGGGTTTTTTATGTTTATGGCGACACCTGCTCCCTTTGGGCACCACAGTTTTCTAACTCGGAATTTAGTGGACTTCTTTTATTTAGTCATTTTAGATGAATATTATAATTTAAAATGTCCAAATGATAACATAATGATCCACAGGTTGTAGATTAGAACTATAGAGCAGAAATGAATGGCAAAAGGAGAAATTCAATTTGTCAACTGGACAGAGTTTATTTGGTCGAATACGTTTTGCAGCTCATCCAAGCTGCTTCTTCAGTTCTGGTCAGATGCTGGTGGACACTGCTTTATATCTGCCTGAAGGGAGGAGCTAACTACAACTCTGGACCTGACCTGGCTAGGCCAGAGGTGTGAAAACACCCATTATGGCCCTGAATGGTTCTGCTAACAACACTCCACTCCCACTCCATGTTGAATAGACCCACCTAACTAACAGAAACTATAAACACATAGGTGTGTTAGTCTCAGAGTCATTTCATTGTAATTAGCTCCTCCCTTCAGGCAGATATAAGGCAGTGTCCACCAGCGTCTGACCAGAACTGAAGAAGCAGCTTGAATGAGCTGCGAAACGTATTCAACCAAATAAACTTTTGTCCAGTTGACAAATTGAATTTCTCCTTTTGCCGTGGATTCTACCTGGACGACTGAGGGATTCGACACACATCTATAGAGCAGAAACAATATGTCTTCTTTACGTCCATAAATCATCACCAGACTCCATCCTGAAATCTTACATGGTGCACCTGTCATGTCTTTTTTCTTAAACCCTTGAGTCTAGACTCAGTCTGTGTTTATAACTTATTAATTTATTTCACACATTGACTTCTCTTGAATCCACCGGACATGTGCTCTATTTCCTGCTGAGCCAGTGGAATCCTCATGTCCCTCTGCTCAGGCCTTCACATGTAGTTTGAGTTGATTCAGTCATTTACACACACACACGCACGCACGCACGCACGCACACTGTTCTGTTTGTGCCCGTCATTTATCTCTGATCAGCTCCGATCACAGAGCTGCTTTGTTTCACTGAGGCAGGATACGCTCATCTGTAGAAATATACTGAAAAACACATATAGAAATGACTTTGGTATGGCCCATAGTCACACAATACAAAACTTAAGTTGTATTTAGGGCAGTAGTGGCCCAGTGGTAGAGCTAGAGCTACAGACTGTTTCACATCTCAGAATATCAAAACTGTACTTGAAGAAAGAAGCACAATGTATTTATTAAAGGTGCTCTTGTGGCATTAAACTTCAAAAAATACCTTGAAAGTCATGCATTCTTAAAGGTTCTGTATTACACCAAATGGACTCTTGTGAGCTTTAAGCCATGTTATAATGTTGTTACTCCTCAAAAACATACCTGGAGTTGTGTTTTGTTTCATTCACACATGTTTGAGTAACCGCCTTTTATTACTCTGTCTACATCTCCAAAACTCAAAATGCTCTGTTCCACCTTGTGATGTTTTCAACTTAACAGCTCCTTTTACCTTTAGTTCAGTACAGATTGACAATTCCATCACAAGGTGGAACAGAGAGTTTTCAGTTTGAGAGATAAACTCAGCCTAAATCTGCAGGATTCGTATGTTAAACATGCGTGAACGAAACAAAACACAACTCCAGGTATGTTTATAACATAGATCAGAAAATAGCATAATGTTCCTCCTTGATCTGAACCCGAGTGGTGTCCTGTTATTGGCCTTCTGTGCTAGTCACGGTTTGTCCATAACGAACACCATGTTCGAGCACAAGGGTGTCCATCAGTGCATGTGGCACCAGGACACCCTAGGCCGGAGATCGATGATCGACTTTGTTGTCGGCCGTGTGTCTTGGACACTCGGGTGAAGAGAGGGACAGAGCTGTCAACCAATCACCACCTGGTTGCGAGTTGGGTCCGCTGGCAGAGGAGGAAGCCAGAAAGACCTGGCAGACCCAAGCGGTAGAGAAGGTCTGTTGGGAACATCTGATAAAGCGCTCTGTCAGGGGGACCTTCAACTCACACCTCCAGGAGAGCTTCTCCCAGATTCTGGGGGAGGCTGGGGATATGGAGTCCAAGTGGGCTTTGTTTTCAGCCTCTATTGTCAATGTTGCCGTTCATAGCTGTGGTTGTAAGGTCTGTGGTGCCTGTCACGGTGGCAATCCCCGAACCTGGTGGTGGACACCGGAAGTAATGGACGTTGTCAGGCTGAAGAAGGAGTCTTATAGGGCCTTGTTGGCTTGTTGGGACTCCTGAGGCAGCTGACAGGTACTGGCAGGCCTAGCATGCTGCAGCCCGGGCGGTCGCAGCGGCAAAAACTCAGGGTTAGAAGGAGTTCAGAGAGGTCACGGAGGAGGACTATCGGACAGCCTGAAAGAAATTCTTGCAAACTGTCCAATGCCTCAGGAGGAGGAAGCAGTGCTTCACCAACACTGTTGGCGGCTCAGAGGCGGACTCGTCCTTCACCCTGGCTGAAGCCTCTGAGGTGGTTAGCAAGCTCCTCGGTGGCAAGGCTCAGGGTGTGGATGAGATGCCACTTATTCACGAGTGAGGGGAGGATGGAGCATCTGCAGTGATGTGGTCGCTGTATCGGACATGGTGAAGAGGGAGCTGAGCCGAAAGGCAAAGCTCTCGATTTACCATCAATCTACATTCCTCCCCTCACCTATGGTCATGAGCTTTGGGTAATGACCGAAAGGACAAGATCGCAGATACAAGCGGCCGAAATGAGTTTCCTCCACAGAGTGGCTGGGCGCTCCCTTAGAGATAGGGTGAGGAGCTCAGTCACAGTTCAGGAGGAGCTCGGAGTAGAGCCGCTGCTCCTCCACATCGAGAGGAGCCAGCTGAGGTGGCACGGGCATCTGTTCTGGATGGCTCCTGTTCCGGGCATGTCCCACTGGGAGGAAGCCCCCGGGAAGACCCAGGACACGCTGGAGGGACTATGTCTCTCGGCTGGCCTGGGAACACCTTGGAGTCCCCCCGGAGGAGCTGGAGGAAGTGTCCGGGGTGAAGGAAGTCTGGGAGTCCATGTTTAGACTGCTGCCCCCGTGACCCTGCCCCGGATAAGCGGAAGAAAATGGATGGATGGCATAATGTGAGAGGTTAGGTCATCCTCTCCACAGACCTAATTTGGAATTTGCAATGACATCTCCATGAGCACAAGCAGGTTTCAGACCCTCCACCAGAAAATTACTCATTTCATTGTAAACAAAATTCTGAATCCAAGTTATTGTCCTGCTGCTGTGTTCTTTTTCTCAATATTTTCCGTCTGGCTGCATCTCTCTCTTTGTCTCCTCCCTAATTTTGAGTTATGCCGATTTCATGCAATATTAATCTTTATGTAAACCAGATTCTGCACGGCCCATCAGTCAATAGGTCTAATTAAACGCTATGAAATTTACCAGAGGAAGCACATCCGCCAACACAGGGGGACAGGAGGAGAGAGGGAGAGAAAAGAGAGAAGACGGGGGACAGGAGGAGAAAGAGAGAGGACAGGAGGAGACAAACAGGGGAGGAGAGGAGGGGAGAGAAGAGGAGGAGAGTGGGAGGAGAGAAGAGGAAGAGGGAGGAAGGAGAGAGAGGACAGAAGAAGAGGAGGGAGGAGAGACAGAATGGGGGAAAGGAGGGGGAGAGAGACAGGGGAGGAGAGGAGAGAAGAGGAGAGGAGGGGATGGAGAGAGAGGAGAGAGAGAGAGAGAGAGAGAGAGAGAGAAAGGAGAGAGAGGAGAGAAGAGGAGGAAAGAGGGAGGAGAGAGGGGACAGGGAAAAGGAGGAGGAGAGAGACAGGGGAGGAGAGGAGCAGAGGGGGAGAGAAGAGGGGGGAGATAAAGAAGAAGGGAGGACAGAGGGAGGAGGAAGACAGGAGAGGAGGGAGAGAGGAAGGAGGGGGGAGAGACAGGAGAGGAGAGAAGAGGAAAAAGAGGAGGGTATGGAAGAGAGGGGGAGACAAGAGAGGAGAGAGTGGAGACATGAGGGGAGAGGAGGAGAGAGGGAAGAGAGGACAGGTGAATGGAGGAGAGGAGGGGAAAGAGACAGGAGAGGAGAAAAGAGAAGAGAACAAGAGGGGGAGAGGAGGGGATGTGGGAGAGGAGGGCAGGGAGGAGGAGGGAGACAAGGCTGAAGGGAGGAAAGAGAGAGGAGATAGGAAAGGAGAGGAAGAGAGGAGGGGGAGACATGAGTGGGGAGAGGAGGAGGGGAGGAGTAGAGGAGAGGAGAGGAAGAGAGGAGAGGGGACAAAAGGAGAGAGGAGATGGGGAAGAGGAGAGGAGGGTAGGGAGGAGAGGAGGTGGAGATGGCAGGAGGGGGACAAGGAAGAAGGAAGGAGAGAGGGAAGAGGAAAGGAAGAAAGAAGAGGGAGACAGGAGGGGAGAAAAGGAGGAGGAAGAAAAGGGGAGAAGGGAGAGAGAGGAGAGGTGAGACAGGAGGGGGCATGATGGATAAGGGGGCTTCAGTGTCATTAATCAGAGCAGAGCCCACAGGAGAGCGCCCCCCGGAGGAGCCAAAGGGGTGGGGTAAAGAGGAGGAGGAAAAGGGAGGAAGAGGAGGAGGAGAGAGGGCTCAGGGGATAGAGGCAGGAACACCCCAAAATGCTGATTATAAAATGTTGGGGTTAGAACAGAAAAGGCAACGTATCAGGATTTGAAAAGGCTCCATAGATTCTCACGTTTAAACACTAAACCTTTACGTTGCTTTTGTATTCATTGTTGATTGGATGAATTATGTTTTAAAGCACAAAACAAAAGTTGACAACAAGAGGCCTGGGCCATTCAATGCTGCTTGCGACTTTTGTTTTGTTTTTTTTGTTTTGTTTTTTGGTAACACTGCCTGTTTGTGTGTCTCTGTTATTTCTTTGCCAATAATGTTCCAGACTATGGCATTGAAAAATTTACTCAGGTGTTTTTATTGCAAAAAATATGACTTTAAAATAATTGTTACTGTGAGCAGGGTCATCTCTCCACAGATCTGACCTGTAACCTGACTGGGCTATTTAAAGCCAGAACAGTGGAGGGATAACATTGGTCCCTATATACCAGGTTTAGCTACAAAGCCATACTGTGGGACATAGGGGACAAAGCCATAACATCTCCATGGAAACAAGTAGGTGGCAAACCCTCCAGCAGAAAAGTAACATAGTGTTTCTTTAACTGCACATATGCATACATTTATGATATACGCTACTGTTAATTTGCAGTGACATGCTGGGGGTGTTCTACATGTATGTGCATTGGCGTAATGTTCACCAGTTACCATGGAGGCACAATGCACACATTAGCAAACACTGACAAATAAGATGGTCAGAAAACTCAAGAAAAAAATACAAACTGGATTGAAACAGCACATTTTCAGGAACCTGTGATCAAGACGAGAGTTCATGGTCCTGTTTAGGAGTTTGATTTGCAACTAAAATGTAAGAATGACTGTAGCTTGTGACTGTAATTTTATATGTGTGGGACAAATCAGCTCACCCAGTGTAGTTCCAGCTAAGTCACTTCTTTATGGTCAGACTGTGGTAAAATAAAGCTTAGATTAAAGTCTAACAAAGACGGAGCAGTGCCTTTAGTTAGCATCACACCCGCAAGGAACATTGATGACATCAGCTGCAACGAATCAACATGGAGGTCCAGAATGGGCAGATTGGTTTGGGACTTAAAATAGCGAAACCACCTCAGCGAAATCTCTAGACCTTAAGATCAGCAGAGTCCCTGGAGGAGGGAAAGAAGGAGGAGGAAGAGGAGGAGGTGGAGAAGGGCAAAAGAGGGGGATATGAGAGGGAGCAGAGATGGAGGGGTGGAGGACAGAAGTCTCTTGGGACAGTCCCTCCAATCTCTCAGGAACCTGGGGACTACAGACGATGAAAAGAAAGAAGATCAGAGACTGTTTTGACTGTAGGTGTCTCTGTTTTACACATGCTGTATTTATTATATCGACATTCCCCGGGGCTGTGATGCTAACTGGAGGCACTGCTCTGCCTGAGGCTTCGTTCGTTAGCTGATTTGTGCTGTTAAACGAGTCCCTCTCAAATAAAATTACATCACAATCTAGATTCATATTGATCACAGGCTCCAGAAATGCGTTGTTTAAATCAATTTTGCATTACGATGATTTTGAAACTTTTTGGCAGTGTTTGCTCATTTCCACGGAGACATGTAAGAGTCAGGTTTGTGGAAATGCAAGCCTGTTCACAGTAAGCATGCATGTTTTTGTATGTATGTTTTTCAGTGCTATAAAAAAAATACAAAATAAAAAAAAATGCTTTATTTATTTTTTTTGGGGGGGTTTGGTTAAAATGTTCCGCAGTGGGGCTTTAACATTACTGATATACTTTTTGTACACACCGAAAAGAGAAAGAGAGAGAGAGAGAGATGTACTGGGGTTATGGTCAGACTGTGTCAAAATATTTTCTGTGATTGTATTTTAATTTGTCTTTCTGAATTACTGTATATATTTCTATAGGGTCTATCACCTACTTTTTGTCTTTCTCTCTCCTCTCTCTAATATCTTTCTCTTTCCCTCTTTCTCCTCCTGTCTTTGTCTCTCTCCCTCCCTCTCTCTACCCCCTCTCTCCTTCACTCCCTCTCTTCCTCTCTACCTTTCTCTTCTCTCTCTCGTTCCCCCTCTCTCTCTCCTTTCCTTCACTTCCTTTCTTCTATCCCTCTCTCCCTCCTCTTTTTCTCTCTCCATCCCTCTTTTCTTTCTCTCTCTCACTGTCTATCCTGTATCCTGTCTCATTTCCTCTCTCTCTGCTCTACCTTTCTCTTCTTTCTCTCCCTCTCTTTCCCTGTCCTCTTCTCTCCCTCCCTCCCTCTCTCCCTCCTTTTCTCTCACTCTCTCCTCTCTTTCTCCCTCTCTCTTTCTCTCTCTCCTCTACCTTTCTACGTCATTCTCTTTGCTCCCCTCTGTCTATTTTCTCTATCCCTCCCTCTTTTCTCTCTCTCTCTATCCTGTGTCTCTTTCATCCCCTCTCTCTCCTCTCTACCTTTCTCTTGACTCCCTCTCTTCTCTCTGACCGTCTCCTCTCTACCCTTTTCTTCTCTCTCTTCCCCTGACTCTCCCTTTTTGTCTCTCTCTCTACCCTCTTTCCCTTTTCACCCTAATTATCTCTATCTATCTATCTATCTATCTATCTATCTATCTATCTATCTATCTATCTATCTATCTACTGTATCTATCTATCTATCTATCTATCTATCCTCTCTCCCTCCATCTGTGAGTGATCAGACTTTGGGCCAAACTCCCAGACTCTGGTCCAATAGCGCAACACTGTAAGGATGGATGGTCCTTCTTCTCCACTCCACACACTCTACACACGACACACACTCTACACACTCTACACACTCCACACACTCTACACACGACACACACTCCACACACTCTACACACTCCACACACTCTACACACGACACACACTCTACACACTCTACGCACTCTACACACGACACACACTCCACACACTCTACACACTCTACACACTCCACACACTCCACACACTTACACACTCTACACACTCTACACACTCCACACTCTACACACTCTACACACTCCGCACACTCCACACACTCTACACACTCCACACACTTACACACACTACACACTCCACACACTTACACACTCTACACACTCCACACACTTACACACTCTATACACTCCACACACACTCCACACACTCCACACACTCTACACACTCCACACACTCCACACACACTTACAGACTCTATACACTCCACACACACTCCACACACTCCACACACTCTACACACTCCACACACTCCACACACACTTACAGACTCTACACACTTACAGACTCTACACACTCTACACACTCCACACACACTTACAGACTCTACACACTCCATACACACTCCACACACTCTACACACTCCACACACTCCACACACACTTACAGACTCTACACACTTACACACTCCACACACTCTACACACTCCACACACTCCACACACACTTACAGACTCTACACACTCCACACACACTCCACACCCTCTACACACTCTACACACTCCACACACACTTACAGACTCTACACACTTACACACTCCACACACTCTACACACTCCACACACTCTACATACTCCACACACTCTACACACTCCACATACACTACACACTCCACACACACTTACAGACTCTACACACTCAACACTACACACTACACGGTCCACACACTATAAACTCTATACACTCTACATACTACATACTCTCCGCACTACAGACTTACTGACTTTTGTTTCAGAAGTGTTTTTCGTCAGAATTATGAAGAGAAACACACTCCGCACTTTTATGCTTGTAGCTATTTTCAGTAGCCAGAGCTGCCCTGGGGCAAAGTGACGCAGATGTGGCTGCACTTCTGTGGTTGGTGTTTCACAGTGGTGACTTTCCTCATATTATCTGATGTTTTGTTTTTTTTAATCCTTTTACTGTCCGATAATCAGGAAGCACGTGTTAGTATGCTAGTTGCTAACTTTACCGTGACAGCAAAACTCCGCTCTGGTCTCTGGAAGTTGTTTAAAGTGATAATCTCAGGTAAAAAGATGATTAGCAGACTTTTTCAGCCAGAAACCAGAGTCACGGGACTGAATGTAGTGAGCTGTGTGTCTGAATCTCTCTGTGAACGAACCTTAAATAATCCAGTAAAGAATTCAGGTCTATGTAGTGAATGAGGGGTTAGGGGTTGGGGGGGACATTGGGACACAGCCTCAGTCTTCCTCTCTGTCATTTCAGGATAATTAGAGCCAAACGACTGAGTTCAGCTAACCCTCTGGTCCTCCTGGCTCTTGAGTCTCGCTGGACGGTGGATGGTTGAAGGCAGAGTTTGTGACATGTCCTCACATCACTTCTGTGTCACTCTACAGACAGAAAAGAGACATTAGAAATCATGTTAACTTTTTGGTCTATTTGGTGGCACAGTGGCTGAGGAAGAAGATTGCAGGTTCAATTCCTGGGTCTTTCTGTGGGGAGTTTGCATGTTCTCCCTGTGTCTGGGTGGGTTTTCTCTGGGCACTTTGGTTTTCTCCATCAACCCAAGACATGCACAACAGGTCAAATCCTCCATCTGAGGTAATCCTGACCAAGATTAGCTCAAAATCTGGAGATGGTCCCACTGTTCCTGACAGGTTTAACCCAGAGACACTGAAGGACGGGTCAAATGCAGAAGACACATTTCCTTGTGGGGACAACAAAGTCTTTCAGTTGCCAAACCATATATGTTTAATATGTTGAGTACATTTAAAAATTAATGGATATTTTTATGAAAGAAAAGAAATTATGAATATTGTTGTGTCTTTGAGCAAGACATTTACTTTGTGCTTTATATTAGAAGTATATGTTGCAATAGCTGAATAAAGTTTCTTCCTTTAAAGCAAATGTCACGGCCCCTAACGGATTTGTACATCAAACACAAAGTGGATGTGACTTCTCTGCCTGTTCCCCATGCCTCACTGCAGTCTTATATTAAACATACAGTGCTATGATATAGACAGTGACAGTGTGCTGGTACACTGTAGAGAGTGTAGACGTACATGAGCGTGGATATGACTCACACTGGGTTATTGCAGGCACGGGTTCCTGAGGAGCCATCTTTAGGACCCTGTGGTGTTCCTCTGTGTCCAGCTGTGAGGTGCAGAATGAGAGAGCGCGAACTGTCTGTCTCACTGAGCACAAACTTCAGCAAATACAAATAGAAAAAAGAAACCGTTTTATAAGAGGCAGGAGCTGAGCAGACAGGCCCAAACAAGGGGTCACAAGTTTGGTGCAAAAACAATGTAGTAACAGACGTTTCATTCACACGTGTTTGAGTAACTCTTTAATATTAGTCTGCAGAGGTGTTTGGGGGGGACTTGAGTCAGACTCGAGGCACCAATTTAACGACTTGAGACTTGACTTGGGAAAATGACAAAAGACTTGGGAATCAACTTGGACTGGAACACCACTGACTTGGGGCTTGACTTGGACTTTGAAGCCTTGACTTGAAAAGACCTGATGCTCAAAATGGTATAGAAGAAGAAGAGTATAGAAACGTTGTTAAAGTCAGTATCTCATATTTCCCACTCTTTCTCTCTCTCCCTCACTCTCTCAGCGCTATGGTGCAACTACAGCATCCGATCAAATCCCAGTACAATCAAAGCGGTGAAACTGTCCAGCAGGAAGGAAAAATGATTCCACAAATTACATCGTTCGATAGCAGAAGCACACAAGTCGGGGTAGCAGCAGAGGCTAACCGGGGTTAAAAAAAGCGCGTAGTCTCTCTGGTGTGGTCCGTTGGCCAGATAGGCGAGCAAGACCAACGCCTGTTTCCGAGCATCCGGACAGATCCAGTCCCGTTAGGGCTTGTGGCGACATCCTCTGCGTGCTGGTTCTGGTCGGGGAAAGCGAGAGTGCGCTGTAGGTCTGTTTGGGTGGGTCCGCCATATTGTTAAATGTCCTCCATGCTGTCCTCCATGCTCAAGGGCTGGTTCCAAGATGGAGCAAAGCATCCGGAGAGAAACGTGGATCCAGTCTGGTTTGTTATAGGTGGCCCGTCCTCTGCGCACTTGTTTTGTTTTCCTGCAAAAGCGCTGTTCTGGCTGAGGCACCTATAATGAGACTCCCCGCTGAAACTCATCGAAGCCCGGCTTGGATCTAGTCCGACTGTAGCATTTCTCACACCATGGAGGGTATCTGACACACAGGGAGGGCATCTGACACACAGGGACATTTCAGAACATGTTTGTCGAGCTCTAACTACAGGGTTTGCAGTTATTACACAGAATAAGACCCCATGTCGATTGTGTTGTCGGTTTTGTTTATAACCTCTGCAATTTGTTTCTTACATTTTTTTATTTGACAAATCAGCAGATCTAGTTCCTTTTTTAAGACATTTTGTTCTGTATTGGGGACGAGGATAAATTTGTGAACTTCTGCTATGGCTCTTAATTTATTTAGTCTCATTAATTACTGGTTGATTCTTCTGGTAGATCAATTTTCTTCTGCTTTATTCCTAATTGTTTGGATTTAAGATTAGTTTAGGATTTATTTATTTATTTATTTATTTATTTATTTTTTCAATTTAAATTATACTTGTTGTACTACTTAAGTGTTGCTAGAAAAATTTAACAGAATGCAATTTGTATGAATAAAAAAACTGAGAAACCCCTTGTGGTTGATTTTGAAAAAAAAAAAACACACATTTGATTTATATTTCTAAAAATAATAAGAAGATTTCTTTTAACTACACATGCTGTACAATGGCTAAATAAATTCACAATATAAAAAATGTAAACATAACCCTAACCCTAACTTTTTAAATGTATTTGTGTCTGAAGACTTGAAAAGACTTGAAAATCCAAGTATAGGACTTGGTCTCAACTTGTGGACCACTGATTTGGGACTTGACTTGGACTTGCTGGTCTTTGACTTGGGACTTGACTTCGATTTGAGGCCAAAGACTTGAGGCTTACTTGAGATGTTCTGTTGCAACTTGTGATGTCAAGAAGCGCTAATTTTCACCTTTAATTGAGTAGAGATTGGCTATTCCAGGGCAGAAATCATCCAAATGATTCTAGTGAAGGTGTATGGAGTTTAAAAACACAGTGGAGAACTTCCTGTATTATCACATGACATCACAAAGTGGAACAGAGTGTTTTCTGTTCGGGAGAAGAACCTCACCTACAGTATATGCAGTTTGTGTGTTAAACATGTGTGAATGAAACAAAACTCAACTCTGATTATTATAACTTTTTGAAGATGTTCAATTTGAAGATGTTTAAACGCCACATTTGGCAGGGGGTTGATGCACAGAGGAATGGAGCAGAGCGAATGAGGCTAAAAACTATGGCCTCAGTGTTGCCTCAGTGGAGAAATCTGTTCTTAGTGAAACAAATGTCACTGACTGCAATCCAGAATGATATTTCTGTATTTTTTATACAGACGGACATCTGTCTGGTCTCCACTCTGTCACGTCTCGAGCCAGAACCAAACACAGCTGTCCAGTCAGTGACACATGTGAAACAAAGCAGCTCGTTGGTCACTCATCGTTTGTATTTTTTTCCTTTCTTTTTTTCCTTGTAAGCATCCATATTTGTTTGGACCATGCGTGTCTCTGATTGGCTAATCCACCTGTCAGTCATACCCATCTGAACTCACTGGAGATTCACTGGTATAGTATTGGAGAAGTGTGTGTGTGTGTGTGTGTGTGTGTGTGTGTGTGTGTGTGTGTGTGTAGGTGTGTGTGTGTGTGTGTGTGTGTGTGTGTGTGTGTGTGTGTGTGTGTGTGTGTGTGTGTGTGTGTGTGTGTGTGTGTGTGTGTATTGTGGATCACAGGCAAACACAACGTGCCATTGTGTTGAAGAGATGATGAGTCTGTGTGAGCGTGTTTAAAGTTTGTAATGTCACTGAAATGTTATGAAATCTGTGGTGATGGATGAACACAGCTGATTCCAAGAATAACTTGTGATTATTATTTCACTATAATCGAATAATAACCCAGTCAGCAGCTTCAAACTATCTCCAAGTGTCAACCAGCTCCAGACTTTGGAAATAACAGAATCAAGGAGGAAAAATAATTTTTAAACCCAAAAAAATATCAGAGGTTTATTTCTGAGTCTCTCCTTGTCCTCCCTTTGTACAAACATGAGTGAATGTTGAGTATCAGGTGCCGTCCTCATGATGTCCTCTGCTGGTATTATTTTAAAGTACTCTGTGTCCCTGCGCCCTCTGCTGGCACTTAGTAACAAACGTAAGGACTGTGTCAGAGTAACATGATCTCCATGCATATCTTACAATCATTTTAAACTGCTCATTAGTTTGGGATTGGCTCCACAAACCTGTGATACTTGTCCCATGGTAGAAACTTGGGCTTGAATAATGGCTCCACTTTCTGAAGTTACTGCAAAAAATTTCCTTTCACACTGACAGAGAAGACGGTGAACTTTGTGCCAGTTTTTGTGGCCAAACCTCCATGCCAAAGCCTGAGCTCATCAGATCTTAGAAGCTAAGCAGATCTTAACAACTGTTGTGTCTTTAGGCAAGACACAACATCGCATATAGTGTGTGTTTGTGTGTGTGTGTTGGTGGTGGTCAGAGGGGCCGATGGCACTGATTGACAGCCTCTCTTCTGTCAGTCTGTCCCAGGGCAGCTGTGGCTACAATAGCATCTCACCACCACAGTGTGTGGAGTGAATGAAGAATGCACCAAACTGTAAAGTGACTGGAAACCTCTAGAACATTTTACTCCTCGCGCTGCTGCCTCTTGACCAGGTCGTCGTTGTAAATGACAGTTGGTTCTTAATGGACAGGCCTGGATAAATAATGGTGAAATAAATAAATAAAACTAAAGCATTATTATTTGTTTCACGTGGATAGGCCCAGTAATAATAGAGATATGAACTATACACCAGGTCTAAATCTGCAATCTGTGAGTGGATCAGATCTCTCCACCACCCTCTCCTTTCCTCCTCTGTCTCTTTGTGTTGCAATCAGACTTATGTGAGTGGATCAGATCTCTCCTCCTCCCTCTCCTCTCTTCTCTCCTCTCCTCCTCTGTCTCTTTGTCTTGCAATTAGATTGATGTGAGTGGATCAGATCTCTCCTCCTCTCCTCCTCTGTCCTCCCTCTCCTTCTCCTCCTCTCTCCTCCTCTCTTCCTCTGTCTCTGTGTGTTGTGTTCAGCTTGATGTGAGTGGATCAGATCTCTCCTCCTCTCCTCCTCTTTCCTCCCTCTCCTCTTCTTCTCCTCCTCTCTCCTCTCCTCTGTCTCTCTGTGTTGTGTACAGATTGATGCGAGGGGATCAGAGCGTTTGATTGATGGCTCTGTTGTGATTTATTGCATGTGGTGACCTGGAGGCAGCAGCAGGGGGCACTCTTTTGTCCCTGTCGCTGGCGTCTGCTCGTATTGTTTGTCATTCTGTTTACATCGTTTCTTCTCCTGTTTTATTGAGGGCCCGAGGTGTCCTTTAGCTCGGCTCCTACAGACTAAAGGAGAGACGGAGAGAGAGAAACTGAGAGGGGTTAAAGAGGGAGGCATAGTAAGAGAAGAAGGAAAAAGAAACAAAAAGGGGGAAGAGATAAAAGAGAGAGGGACAGGGAAGGGGGTGGGGTAACAAGGAGGGAGAGAGAGGGAAGGAGTTAAAGAGGGAAACAGAAAAATAAATAAATTAAAAGGGGAGAGAGGGGGAGAGAGAGAGGGGAGAGGCAGACAGGGAGAGAGGAGAGAGAGAGAGGATAGCAAGAGGTACGGGGGAGAGAGAAAGAAGGATTGATGGGGAGGGGGAAAGTGGAGAGACAGAAAGAGAGGGAGCAAGGGTGGAAGGATGCAGAGTAAGAGAGGGAGATGGGCAGAAAGTGTTGGGAAAGAGAGAAAGAGAGGAGAGGGGAAGAGAGAGAAAGGGATGGGGCAGAGGAAGAGAGAGAGAAGGAAAGAGAAAAAAATAGGTTTTTAGAACAATACAATACATACCATTTACCGTTATATGGCCAAATATGATTACAAAGGGTTTTTTTGTATTTTCAGGATACAAAAAGGATCGTACAGTTTCTGTGAGCTTTTAATACATCAAACTTTGCACCAACATCAGATTTGCTATTGTAGCGTTCCTTGTGGAAGTGCTTTCTACATAAAACAGAGAAGACTGGTGTCGAGTGACATGTTTTTTGCCACTTTTCTTCAAGAGCATGTAAGCACAAGATGGCGGACAAAGACTATCTCACGGACTCACTATCGGACAGAGATCAGTTTCTTGAGCTGATGACTTGGAAAATAAAAGCAGGAGATCAAATGTAAAGATCATGAATATGGGAGAATACTGGAGAGGAGCATTTCCCTTCACCAATCATCACAGACAGGGTGCAAGGATTGGAGAAGACCAACTATCGGCAAGTTTTCGAACTACAGGGTCAAAGAGGAAGTGGTCCATGTGGCCAGGGAAAAGGGTCCCATCTTCATGACAACCACATCTCCTTCTATCCGGGATGCAGCATCAAGACTCAATGCAAGATTACGGCTTTCAATGAGGTGAAGAGGAGTCTACGCGAAAAGAACATCAAATACGTCAACCATCATCCAGCGACGTTCACAAGGGGATGGGATGTTTTTTTTTCTTTACTTGTTTTTTGTTTTGTTTTTTTCTTTACTTATTTACTAGGTTTTTTGGTTATTGTATTGCCAAGTTTTTTGGTTTTTTTTGTTAATTTTTATTGTCATATTTAGAGTTATGAATAATGAACAGTAGATTTGGACAAATAAACTGTATTTCATTGAATGTTAGAGAGATTAACTCCCCCATTAAACAAAAGAAAATGTAGCACATAGCACCTTTAAGAACACTTGAATCACACAGTGGATTCATATTTAAATTATATTATGATGACCAGGAGCATGCTTATGCACTATGCATTGCACAGGCGTTCGCTACGCCAACCAGCTCCTCCATACGCTCTGCACAAAGTCTGGAGACACAGGGAAAAAGTGACACTCGTGGAGAGGAGCAGAAGTGAAGAGAGTTTGAGGAAGTGTTTGATCAGGAAATCATCAGAAAAATCATGTATATAAAATAATTACAGCTTCAACACTTTACATTTATCTTTACGCACCGCGCACCAGGGTGGCCAAAGTATGCGCACGTAGCCAACTGGTCGAACCTGACCCAAACCCAAAATATTCCCTGCATGTTTGTGCAGTGGGGAGCTCCTGCAAATATGAGCTTGCTCTTATGGGCTCTCTCTGTGCCCGTCCTGACCCAGGTCCGCACATTCACAGAGATATGCAGAGTTTGGATGTGTCGTGTGGACTTTTATTGGCAGAATAACAGTACTGTCTGATGTGTTACATCCTAAATTTGTATTCTACCTGCCAGAGCGCTCGTCCCCTGACCACTGATCACGTATCCTTCCCTCGCTCCTTTCGCTCTCCCAGAAGGGCATCTGAATCACTTGCACGCGCTCATAGCCCCCTCCTTTGACCATTCAGTCTACACCGCGTTCCAAATTATTATGCAAATTGTGTTTAAGTGTCATAAAGGGAAAATGTTTAGTTTTCCAGTGAAATTCATGGATGGTCTTGTGTCTCACATCTCACACACTGGTGCCAATGAGTTTGTCCGGTGCGTCCAATTTAAGGAAAAACGACTTAAGAATGACGTTCCACATTATTAAGCAGAGCAGCATTTTCAAGCAATATGGGAAAGAAAAAGAATCTCTCTAGTAACGAAAAGCGTGAAATAGTTGAATACCTTGGACGGAGCATGATCATCGTACTATTAAGAGATTTGTAGCTGATTCAGACCAGTGCTGTGCTGATAAAGGCATAGTGAGGAAGGTTTCTGCCAGACAAATACATCGGCTTAAGAGAGCAGCTGCTAAAATGCCATTACAAAGCAGCAAACAGGTATTTGAAGCTGCTGGTGCCTCTAGAATCCCGTGAACATCAAGGTGTAGGATCCTCCAGAGGCTTGCAGTTATGCATAAATCTTCTATTCGGCCAACCTTAGACAATGCTCACAAGCAGAAACGGCTCCAGTGGGCCCAGAAATACATGAAGACTCATTTTCAAACAGTCTTGTTCACTGATGAGTGCCGTACAACCCTGGATGGTCCAGATGGATGGAGTGGTGGATGGTTGGTGGACGGCCACCCTGTCCCAACAAGACTGCAATGTCAGCAAGGAGGTGGTGGAGTCATGTTTTGGGCCGGAATCGTGGGAAGAGAGCTGGTTGGCCCCTTTAGGGTCCCTGAAGGTGTGAAAATGACCTTTGTAAAGTATGTGGAGTTTCTGAGTGACCAATTTCTTCTGTGGTACAAAAAGAAGAACTGTGCTTTCTGCAGCAAAATCATCTTCATGCAGGACAATGCTCCATCTCATGCTGCAGGGAACATCTCTGCATCATTGGCTGCTATGGGCATAAAAGAAGAGAAACCCATGGTGTGGCCCCATCCTCCCCTGACCTCAACCCTATTGAGAACCTTTGGAGCTCCTCAAGTGAAAGATCTATGAGGGCAGGAGGTAGTTCACATCCAAACAGCAGCTCTGGGAGGATATTCTGACATCCTGCAAAGAAAATCAAGCAGAAACTCTCCACAGACTCACAAGTTCATTGGATCCAAGAATTGTGAAGGTCCTAAATAAGGAGTCCTATGTTAAAATGATTCTAATTGAAAAATACACAAATTACCATTTTCTCTTCTTTACAACAATAACATGGTTTGAAACTCTGCTGTGCAGAATAATTTGGAACAGTGCATTTTAAGTTTTTATTTTTGAAAAGAATACTGTTATCATTGGGAGGTTTGTTCAATAACATTTGAATTGATGACTGTCATTTATATTGGCAATTTGGCAAAATCACAGAAAAAAATCATTTGAATAATAATTTGGAACGCAGTGTATTTACTGCACTGTCCTTTTGGTTT
Source organism: Taenioides sp. WSHXM2023 (assembly GCA_029959045.1). NCBI lineage: Eukaryota > Metazoa > Chordata > Actinopteri > Gobiiformes > Gobiidae > Taenioides > Taenioides sp. WSHXM2023. The sequence goes on from CM057097.1 coordinate 5,198,907, forward strand.
GGCATATGTGGGGAAAATAAAAACAAACGACAACTAAAACAAAGAAAAAGTGAACATAAAAGCACCATCCACAGAAACAACAGAGAGTTTCTGGTGGCTCCACAGAATGATGTCCACCATGATGTGAGTGGTTTTGTTAGAGCAGGTCCCTCCTCCCCCTAGACGGGGTGACCATGACAAGCTTCACAAACAAGGACAAGCTTATTGGATAGAAACACTGGAAACTCTTTCACCTAAGAGAACAATGAACTTATTTTAAATGTCTTCTTGTAGTATAGAATATGGCCTGGTGTCTTAAGTATGAATTAATAATAAATTAATAATAAATGGGGATTTATTGTTATGCATGTGCCACATCTATTTGGATAATATATATGAAATCAGTGTGCCTAAAGGACTACAAAATGCATGCTGTAGCTGACGATGGTGTCAGTATATCTGTTTTCATGGTAATAAGTCATCGTTGTTCTGTTGTTGGATGTTGAGATGTGTCAGAACACCACTGTTGTTGATTTTCATATATTTTATTTGTAAAAATATTTACCTTTGAGTCATGTGACCTTTACTTTGCCCCGGAAGTAAACAGAGAAAAAGAGTAGCCGCAAAAGAGAGAAAAAATGATAGAGAGAAAGCAGGAAAGTGTAAAGAAAATACACCAAACTTCAAGAAATGCTACTTAACTACCGCTGGTAACGTATAGGTGAACACAGTAATATATTGTTTTGTATTATATATGTATTTTAAAACATTGTATGTAAAGCTGAGCTATTTTCTCTGTCTGTCTTTTATGGTGTTCACGGTGTGTACGGTGTTATTGAGAGAATAAATATTGACACACATGATCATCAGTATGGAGCGTGAAGTCCCTTTATTGCGAAGAAAACCAGGGTAGCTACACATGCAAAAAGAAAAAAATACTCTATACAAGGAGATAATTAGGAACAGATCAATATAAGATTAAATTAAATACAAAAAAGTAAATAAACATAATACAAAAATAATTTTCTAACGTATCATTAAGCAGAGCTATTGTGCTTGTGTCTGCTCTATAGTTGGAATCTATTACATTTGTGGATCATTATGTTATAATTTGGACATTCTAAATCACAATATTGATCTAAAACAAAATTCAATAGAAACAAGTCCGCTGACTTGTCTGCTGACCATGTTAGAAAAAGTGCACTTCCCAGTGGGAGCTGACGTACAGAGCAGTAGACGTGTACAGGTGCCCGTGAAAACAGGGTTTGATCGGCAAAATTGTGTCTTCAAAATAAGCAACTAAACATTGCTCAAACATGCACAAATCACTCCAAATACAACTTTGTCAGGGTAAATGAAAAGGAAACAACTATAATATGGATAAAAACTCTGAAAAGTCGATTTTGCAGAATAGGTCTGCTGCAAAACGAATAACCCAAAATAACCACAAGAGGGAAGCATTTTATTAAAAATAATACTAACGTGGGCAAAGAAAAGGTAAGTAACCCAAACTGTAAATTCAATTAAAGATTGTCTGTGGGTGCGGCCTGGCTCCTCCCACAGCTCTCACTTCACTCTTAAGTTTCATTAAGTGTCAAAGTCCAAGTGGTTGTGGTCCAGGAGAGATGGAGCAGAAAGCACTCGACCAAGAAGCCTTTTCCTGCTCCGTGTGTTTGGATCTACTGAAGGATCCTGTGACTATTCCCTGTGGACACAGCTACTGCAGGAACTGTGTCTAACAGCACTGGGACCAAGAGGACGAGAAGCAGCTCTACAGCTGTCCTGAATGTCGCCAGAGCTTCAGCCCTCGGCCTGCCCTGGTCAAACAGATCCTGTTAGCACGTTTAGTAGAGCAGATGAAGAGGACAGCGCCCCCTGCTGCCCGCTGCTATGCCGGACCTCAGGATGTGTCCTATGATGTGTGCACTGGGAGGAAGCTGAGAGCTGTCCAGTCCTGTCTGCAGTGTGTGGCCTCTTACTGTGAGCGCCACCTACAGCCTCATTATGAAGCTGCAGCTTTTAAGAAACATCAACTGGTGGAACCATCTCACAGGCTCCAGGAAAACATCTGCTCTCAACACGACAAAGTGATGGATCTATTCTGCCGCAGTGACCAGCAGCTGCTCTGCTCCCTGTGTGTGGACCAGCATAAGGGTCATAACATAGTGACCTCTGCCTCAGAGAGGGTTCAGAGGCAGGCAGAGCTGCCGGCCAGGAGGGCCCTGCTGCTCCAGAGCCTCCAGCACAAAGAGACAGACCTGAAGAGGATCCAACAGGAGGTCCAAGACATTAGATGCTCTGCCCAGACAGCAGTGCAGCGCAGCGGGGACAGCTTCACACAGATGGCCTTTCTCCTGGAGAAAAGACGCTCTGAAGTGGAGCAGCAGATCCGCTCCCAGGAGCAGACCCAACTGAGCCAAGTCCAAGAGCTCCAGGACCAACTGCAGCAGGACGTGAGGGGGCTGAAGAGGAGCCTCTCTGAGCTGGACACACTGGCCCTCACCCAGGATCATACCCAGTTTATAAAGGTCTACACTTCCCTATCACCACACACACAGAGCACAGAGCCAGCCATCATTCACAAAGGGGACCGGAGCTACTTTGAGGAAGTGATGAGAGCTGTGTCCAAGCTCAGAGATACAATCCAGCTCACTCTGAGTCCAATCCAAGTTTTACTGGCACCAGCTGAACCCAGCTCCAGAGAGGACTTCTTACAAGATTCTACTGAAATCACTCTGGACCTAAACACAGCGCACCCCCTTGTGGCACTGTTAGAGGAAACAGAAAAGCAACAATTCTGAGTGGACCAGCATTATCCAGATCATCCAGACAGATTCAGTAACAGGGTTCAGGTCCTGAGCAGAGAGAGTCTGAAGGGCCGCTGTTACTGGGAGGTGGACTGGAGCGGGACATGTGTTTCTATAGCAGTTTCATACAAAGAGATTAAGAGGAATGGACTCTCTGATGAAGATGTATTTGGAAAGAATGATATATCCTGGGCCTGTGTAACAAACCCAGTTATTCCTTTTGGTTTAACAAAGTTCGGTCCTTGGTCTCAGGTCCAGTTCAGTCCAGAATCGGGGTTTACCTGGACCACAGTGCAGGGGTTTTGGCATTTTACAACATCTCTAAAAATACCATGAGCCTCCTCCACAGAGTCCAGACCAGGTTCACTCAGCCTCTCTACGCTGGGGTCTGGTTTACCGTTTGTAATTGTCACGCCACTGCACATTTCCCTAAACTCAAATAGCAGCTTTGTTCTCCACAGTTTGTGATCAAATTTGTGACTTTTATTTGTAACTAATCAGGTAAATGTCTCTTCCTAAGAGTAAAAAAAAGAAGATACTAAATTATTTTAAAACTAGACTCAAAACTAGACTCATATGAACCTAAAAACCCTGCACCAGGGACGACAGGTGGAAATTAGCTCTAGTGCTACAACCTGCACAATGCAGCTCTCCTGTATTGTGCACTGTCTCTGTCTCATAAATAAACTAAATAAATTAAAAAAAAAAAAAAAAAAAAAAACAAGAATCAATACTAAAAAAATAGAAAAAACAGAAAAAAAATTACCTTTCCAAAAATTAACAGAATGCTCTTGGTCTACACCAGAAATACTACTACTACTACTAATAATAATAATAATAATAATAATAATAATAATCATAATCATAATAATCATAATAATCATGATCATAATACTGCTAAACTCATGTATTCGCTAATCTAAAAAAAAAATAAATAAATCTAAACTTAATTGTAGAAAAACTCAATAAAAAAAAATAAAAAATAAAAAAAACGACAAAAGACCAGACAAGAGACCAGACCAGAGAACAGACTAGGTTTTACTGTCATCACTATGGATTAAGTCTGCAATTATATTTTTATCCAGTTCACTATGTTCATTTCAGACATATTCAGGAGCTTTGATATTTGAAAGACGACAATCTTACTATATGAAACAAAGGATTTGACAAAGGTACTGAGACACAGAGTACATGTGATTAAAACAGAGTGAAGCTGTCTAAATCTTATAATTATATTGTTTCCTCATCACAATCATATCTGGAGTCGTGTTTTGTTTCATTCACACATGTTTAACACACAGACCCTGCAGATTTCAGTTATGTTATTCTCTCAAACTGAAAACACTCTTTTCCACATTGTCATGTCATGTAGTAATACAGGAAGTGCTCCACTGAGTTTTTAAACCCATACACCGTCACAAGAATCATTTGGATGGTTTCAGATATGGAATTCTCAATCTGTACTGAACTAAAGGTAAAAGGAGCTGTGAACTTGAAAACTACCACTTGATGACATCACAAGGTGGAACAGAGCATGTTGAACTTTGGAGATGTAGACAGACAAATAATAAAAGGTTTCTCAAACATGTGGGAATGAAACAAAACACTTGCCTGAGCAGCCAGTCCCTTCTACATTCTGTTTGAATCAAGAAGGTCTGGAATCGGACCAAAGCCGCTCATTTGTGGCACGTGTCCCTCAAATACAGAAGACACCCGACCGGGTGGGCGGGTCCGTTGTATAAGCGCCGTCAGTGGCTGCAGGATCCGGATGCTGTCTTGCCTGAGTTGGACTTTCTTACTCCTCTCCCCTCCCCTGTTGCTCGTCCTGTGAAATGTTTGTACTGTGTTTTGACTATGTTGCTGATGCTCGGAGGTGTTTTTATTTTGTGCACTCATTCCATATGATGCCCCTGTCAGGAGCATGGTCTGGGGTTGATTCACTTTTGTTTTTTCTCCTCTCCCCCCCTGTCCTCATGTGATGCTGTATTTCATTTCTACTGGAATTTCCCCACTGTGGGACTAATAAAGGCATATCAATTATCAATTATCTCCTCTCAAAAATTCTCATAACATTCAGAGCAAAATATATAACTTCTTTTACCTGAAATGACTTAAATGTGTCAGGATACAGCTCTGGGTCCACTAAAGTTTTTTGTTCTGACTGACCAGGTAAACAAAACACAACTCTAGATATGTTTTTGATGAGGTAACAACATTATAACATGACTTCAAACTATTTTGCGTAATATAGGACCTTTAAGATAGGGTTTGCTAGATTTTAATACGTCCTTCTTTCAAATGTTTTTTTTTTTTTTTTTATTGAAACTTCAATTTAGAGTTTTCTGATTTATGGTATACTCTGGTCTCTTCTGTCTCTGTCCTGTGTATTTCTCCAAGGTCTTCACTCATTCAACATTTAACACTGTCTGCTACAGGTCTACTCTGATACAGGATATATACAGAAATGCAATAGCTTTAGAATGATCTTGAGCTGTATCAGAACAAGTATCAGAGCACATAGACTAGTATACACCCATGGAGCACTATGGAACCTACAGGAACACTGAGGGATTACATAAGATATAAGAACACATGGGAATAGAAAAGAAAGTACTACATTAGTACATTCTACAGCCTAAAGAAATCATCGTAGTATCTGAATCGGTATCGAGTCTATTCCTTAGTATCGAAATGGAGTTTGAAATGTATGAGCAGAGACGGTGGTCCTTCTGGTGTGAGCGTAAACCCAGTGAGCCCGGGCCTGTGGTGTTTTTAATGGGCTCAAACAAAGACACACAGAGACAGCAGACGACACAGTGAGATATGAGATTATTGTATTAAATGTACTGGACAAACACATGAGGGGCCTGAGTGCTGTGATGGTTCAGTCCATTGGCTCAGACTAGGGGATGTCCAGACTGGAGCTGGATACAGGGAGAGCTGGACTTATTGTGGAGATAGAAGTGATGTTTATTTTCTGATCAACAAAGAGCGAAAATTTAAAGATGGGGTATTATGAAAAATTTACTTTTATGAGCTTTCCAAGATGTTATAATTAGGGATGTAACGATAGCCAAATCTCAATACGATATTTTCACGATAGGCATGTCACGATACGATATTTATTGTGATGTGTGATATTATGATATTTTGTAGAGGCTAACAAAATTGTGAATATGTTACTTTTTTCTCTTAAAATGCCTTGACAAGACTTTGGTACTGTATTTCTGTCATAACCCAAAGAATTAAGATTTAAAAGGGCGGCATAACAGTTATTTCTTCATATAGTCTGCACTGAAAGAGAGAAAGAGTCCTAGTCTATGTAGTTTCCTCTGTTTTTGCTCCACCAAAATAATGAATTTATGCAAAGAGACTCTGTGATGTTCCACAATATTATTGTGAAACTTTTGACTATACAATATCACAATATTTCGGTTACTGTTACATTGTTATGTCCCTAGTTATAACCGCAGACTGTAGATATAAATGGACATGGCTAACCCACTAGCCACTGTGTTCCAAAAAGGAAGTGAGCATGGGCACGCGTCCGGCTCCACTGACTCCATTTGATTCCATTCATTTGTGTATGTGCCGGTGACATGCATCTGAGTTCGCAAAGCTCAAACTTTTTCAGCTGGGATTTATGAATGTATCTCAGAAAATATCCTTCTTGGCCCCCGCTGGTGCCATAGGGCCCTACAGGTGGTTGGTGACCAATCCCAGAGCAGGACTGAGGTTTGTGCGGCAGTAGCTCATTAGGTAGAGCGTTTGTCTACTGATCTGAAGGTTGGCAGTTTGAATCCTGCTCTTGTGAAGTACTTTGAGGTAGAAAAGCACCCAAGTTTCCAAATCCAAGTCAGCTTTCTACTTCATAGCGCCTTGGAAACTTGCTACCTACCCCTAACGATGGATCTATAATTACTGGATAAACACTCTCCCTCTGTCCCTGTGCAAGATCGACAAGTGGCCGCTCCAGGTACTGCAGCTCCCAGGAGCTCTGGCCCAGAAACAATCCTCCCATACAACACAATGCATTTTTGGGGAAGTCAAACTGCCCCTGTTCAGCTGACAGGGCATCCACAGCTTTCACAAGAGTTTTGTTGATTTGATTCGTCTGTATTTTTACAATATGAGCTTTTAAAAATTCTCAAAATGTTTAAAAGTGAAGTAATTGTATCACACATATAATACATGCTTAGAATTCTACTGTACTACACTTCTTTTTTTGTCTTATTTTTGTGGTTGTTTGAATAATATACTTATTACATTCTTACACTTCTCACTTTTAAACCCCTCCTACATATTTCCTCTCATGAAACAGCTTTTCCCAAGTAATTCCTTTATTCTTCCTTCAGCGACTTGGGTCCATTTCAGTCGCACTCTTTTGGAGACACTGGTCCAGAGGCATAAATATTGGATGAGCAGGGACTGTGTAATGCGCATGTGCCCCCTGGAGGCTAACTCTCCCACTGCACTCTCTAAGCACCAATATTAATTACTGTCAAATCATTACCAGTGTTTTTATGGGAGCATTATGCAGTCGCTGGGAGCAGTGCACAAGAAACAGACATTTAAGATTAAGAGAGGAGTAGTAAATAAGTGGAACATGTTTATGGAAATGGATACAACATTTTAGGTGTGTTATAAAAAGAGTAGAATTATATGTGTAGTATGGAGCTCAACAGTGACAGCCCCTGGTTCTGGAAGTAAATTTTGCATTCATTTTTCCCACGGACTCTCCGGAAAAATTATAATATTAAAGCTCAGGGCTAATCAGCTACATCTTAACTACAGACTGTATAAAGAAGCAGGCTAAGTGAGTGTGACGTCACCCATAACGTTCAGCTCCAGTCAAATGAAGCTCGTCGAGGCTAGCAGTTATAGGAGTTCCTTACTTGGAATTCCGACTGCGAGTATCGTAGCGACCAAAGAGTAAAACCGGAGAGGGATTGTTGAACATAACGGCTAAAGATTATGTAGAGTGGGTTAATACAAATATTTTAAGATGAAGCAGCAGTTACAGAAAGAGGGGCAATGTTTTTTCAATACAAAGTGACTTGGAGCCAGAGTGGATGGAGCCAGAAGTACGCCCGTGCTCACTTCCTAGTTGGAACGCGATGGCCATTTACAGTGTATGCCTCACACCAATGTTTCAGTCCTGTGTGTTATTAAAGAGTATTCCCTCACTCCCACACCAGCCTGTATACAATCTCTCCTTCCTGTCGCTTCTTTTAAACTCCTAATGATCTCTCTTTCTCTCTCTCTTTCTCCCTTTCTCTTTCTCTCTCTCTCTCCCTGTGTGTTCTGTGCCCTCCTCCTCTTCACTTTGCCCTTTCTCTCTCTCCCATTATCATTCCCTCTTGCACACTCTCTGCCTCTCTCTCTTCCTCTCCCTGTGTGTTATATGACCTCCCTCTCTTCACTACACCTCTCTCTCTCTCCCTCCCACATTCTATCTCTTCTGTTCCTCTCTCCTTCCCTCAATCTCTCTCTGTCTCTCTCTCTCTGCTCCTCCATGACCTCTTGAAGGTGATGTTAAGGTATACTTCCAGGTAATTGGTTTGTATCAATTAAACCCACACGCCCACAGGATCTAGGGCACCCAGAGCACCCGCACAGGGCACCCGTGGGAGACGAGAGGGTGCAGGGCTCATTAGCAGCACAGCCCGTTACAACAGCCGGGCTCAAGGTTCAACATAAAGACGCATTATCTGAAAACAAGTGTCCCCAGAGCACCACACAGAGCTGTATAAGACCTGCTCAGTGAAAGTACTATAGTAGTAGTAGTTTAATGCCTCACAACGAGCAAGTTTTAGGTTCAATTCAATAGGAGAGTGGTGACTTTTTAGTGTTGAGGTTGTATGTTCTATTCCATTACTTCAAAATATTACTGAAGTACAAGTACAAAGTCTAAAAAAAATACTAAAGCAACAGTAACTTAAAGGTCCTGTACTTGGAGTTGTGTTTTGTTTCATTCACACATGTTTGCGTAATCCTTTATTATTAGTCTGTCTGCATCTCCAAAGCTCAAAATGCTCTGTTCCACCTTGTGATGTCATGAAGTGGTAGTTTTCGTGAAAAGATTACGCAAGTAAATGTAACTACTAGCAACTACTACCAGTGGTGGAAACGTAACAATGTAAAAGTAGTAAAGTACTGAACATAAGTCAAATTTTGTGTATCTTTGCTTTACGTGAGTACATTTTAAGTGTATACTTTTTACTTATACTTCACTACATCTGAGAGCAGGTATGTGTACTTTCTACAATACTACATTTTTTAACAGGACTGAAAAGTAAAAGTATTTTTTATTATAGTTTGAGACCTGCTGAAAAGGCTGAGAGTTTATTTTCAACATGTTCGTGGATTGAGGAAAAAAAATGAAAATAATTAGGAAGAAAATATGGATTAAATAGTTTCTGTTGTATCAAAATCACTAAATTTGAAGCTTTATTAGATCTCAAACTGCGCAAAATACATACGATTTACTCTTTAAGTACATTTTTAAACGGGTACTTGAATACTTTTACTTAGATCTTTTCATTTTTACTTTCACATGAGTATTTTTTTGCACTGGTATCTGTACTTTTACTTAACAACAAAAGAGAGTACTTCTCCTCTCCTCCTGCTTTTTTCCTCTTCACAAAAGTCTTCACCTCCTCTCGTCGTTTGGAGAGGATTTTCTGTAAAACACATCTCTGAATGAAAAATACCGAGCAGCTCTTGACTCTGTGACCTGCGCGAGTGGAATAAAAAAAGTGAATGTTAGAGAGGATGGATGGGTAGACACAGACAGAGGAGAGGGCACAACACTCTTTCACTGCTCCATCATTGAGTTAAGCTAAGGGCATTTCACTGGACTCGAGTCATAATACAGGCCTATGTGATTATGTCAGTCTGGTAAGCAGCGCTATAAATGGATTAGATAGAGATGTTCTACTAAACCAGGAAGAAACCAGGAATAAACCAGGTCTAACCCAGGACTAAATCAGGACTAAATCAGTTCTAAACCAAGATTAAACCAGGACTAAATCAGGACTAAACTAGGTCTATCTCAGAATCTCAACCAGAACTAAAGCAGGTCTAATTTCGGATTTAACCCAAACTAAAACCATTCTAAACCGGGACTAAACCAGGACTAAATCAGGGGTATTGGACTGGTGAGGCCCTGGCCCATTGCCGGGAGGGGCCCTTAACAAAGTCTGTAATGTGCATTTTTCATTTGACAACATGCAGTGCGGGCCCAACATGATAGTTTGTACCAAGAGCCCAAAATTTTGTACTACACACCTGCAGTATCCAGGGCTAAACCAGGACTAAACTAAGAGTAAAACAGGTCTAACCCAGAACCTCAACTAGGACTGAAGTGGGTCTAACCCAGAACGAACCAAGATCTAAGACAGGTCTTATATCAGGACTAAATAAGGACACAACTCAGTGCTAAACCAGAACTAAACCAGAACTAAACTAGATTTAACCCAAGGCTGAACCAGGACTAAAATCAGTCTAAACCAGAAAAAACAGGATCTAATTGAGGACTAAACCAAGTCTTACCCAGAACCTCAACAAAGACTAAGCCAATACTCAACCAGGACTAAATCAGGTCTGACAAAGGTCTCAGCCAGAACTAAATTGGGTCTCAACCTGGACTAACCCAGGTGTAAACCAGGTCTCAAGTCCTTTTAATAGAGTCTGACACCCCACATGACCTGCCTAGGACTCTAGCAGGGCTCAACCAGATTTACCTTATACTAAACCTAGTCTACCCCAGAAATGAACCAGGTCTAACCCAGAAACTAAGTTAACTGGGACTAAAACTGGACTAAACCAGACCAGAAAACCACAAGAGCTGGAGTTTTGAAGACGCTTTAAAGGTCCTACTATATTGACTTCTTTGAGCTTTAAGCCAGTGCTGTTACCTCCTCAAAAACTTTGTGTGTTAAACATGTGTGAATGAAACAAAACACAACTCCAGGTCTGTTTGTGATGAGGAAACATTAGAACACAGATCAGACAATAAGGTAATATGATCCTTTAAAAACAGTTTGTATCTCTTTGTAAATGTCCGTGTTCGTTCGTAGAGCCTCTTAATGATTTCATAGTTGCATTTCTCCATCTCCACACAAGTAAATGAGATGAGTTCATTCACAAAGCCCCCCGCAGGAGCACAGCAGATGTTGTTTACAGAGACTCAGACTCTCTCTAATTAAGTTCAAACGCAGTAACTGTAAAAATAACTACAGCAAAGAGCACTGTTTCTCTGCCAAACGTTAAAACAATACAAGCACTTCTGTTCAGAGTGCAGCGTGTACAGCAAATAGGTGCTCTCTCAAATGGAAATACTTGTAACTAACACTCTGAGGTTTTAGAAAGTATAATGAATATACAATTGCGGGTAAAACTATGTAAAAATTGGTAATAAAGTAGTTTATGTAGGATTTTTCTTTAAGTTCCTCCTCAAAAACATATCTAGAGTTCTGTTTTGTTTCAGTCACACATGTTTTAGTAATCCTTTATTATTAGTCTGTCTGCATCTCCAAAGCTCAAAATGCTCTGTTCCACCTTGTGATGTCATGAAGAGGTAGTTTTACCTTTAGTTCAGTAGAGATTGGCAATTCCAGGTCTGAAAGAAACAGAGTAGCAGGAGCACTTTCTTAACTTCTTGGGTTCTTTTTAAAGTCAATACAGTAACGTGTATTTACCTTATTGACATGTTTCGGCTGCTAGCTGCAAGCCATCTTCAGAACTGTCACTGGAGCACTTCCTGTATAAGCACATGACATCACAAGGTGGTGTGGAGTGTTTTCAGTTTGAGAGAAGAGCCTAAATATTCAGGGTTTGTGTGTTAAAGGGCCCATATTACACTATTTCCTGATCTATGTTCTAATGTTGTTTCCTCATCACAAACAGACCTGGAGTTGTGTTTTGTTTCATTCACATGTACAACACACAAACCCTGTTTTTCTCTTCAACAGAAAACACTCTGTTCTACCTTGTGATGTCATGTGGTAATACAGGAAGCGCTCCTCTATGTTTCTAAACTCCATACACCTTCACTGGAATCATTTGGATAATAATTTCAGCCCTGGAGTTGCCAATCTCTACTGAACTAAAGGTAAAATGTAGCTCTTAACTTCAAAACTACCACTTCATGACATCACAAGGTGGAACAGAGCATTTTGAGCTTTGGAGATGTAGACAGACTAATAATAAAGGATCACTCAAACATGTGTGAATGAAACAAAACACAACTCCAGGTCTGTTTTTGAAGAGGAAACAACAAAACTGTATAATATGTGCCCTTTAAATATTTAGGGGAGAACAGGCACACTTCACTTTGAGAGATCAGGAGTCTAACCCACAACCTCTTTATTCAGACAGACAGAGACAGGCTACCCACTCTGCCACAGTAACACAAGGAGGACACGCACACCACAACACTTTATTTACACCTCCATAAAAGGTTACAGGAATGGAGAGGTTGTGGGTACGAGTCCTGATTCTCTCACATATGATTAAAGGTGATAGAGTGTGTAGTTTTACAGTGAAGAGCAGAGAACAGGGTCAGAGCAGTCATTTATTACAATAACAAAGTGCTCCAGTCTCCAGCAGGGGGGGCAGTGTATTAAGGTCAATGATATGGCTAATGCATTTATAAACAGCAGCAAGAGACAACATAACGTGAAAGCAAAGTTGCAAGAGAATTCATAGTGTTTTTAAAAAAATAACGCTCCAACTTGACCAAAGTTATAATCTTTTTAAATGCAGCCTTGATATATATGCACTGGTGTTCCCATAGGCTGTTACATAAGCAGACATACTGTAGCTAACCCACTAGGCGCTGGGTTCCAAATAGGAAGTTAGCATGGGCGTGCTTCTGGCTTTATCAACTCTGGCTCCAATTGACTTTACGTTGAAAAATTGTGGCCCCTCTCTCTGTAACTGCTGCAGGGAACCTCGTCATTTTGGTCTTAAAATGTTCACGTTAACCCACTTTACATGATCCGGGTGTTTTTATTGTTATTTTGTCTGTAAATTAAGATATGAACATTAATATTATTCCAATCAGGTGCCTTCTTTCCCCGAGGTTGCTGCCGGTAGCGTTAGCAACAGGTTTGATTGACAATGTCGCTAAGCACGTGCTCCCTGCTAAACTAGTGGTGAGGGCAGGAAGAGGTGTTACTTTCAACAACCTCACTCCGGATTGGCTCTTTGGTTGCTATGACACTCCCAGTGAGAATTCCAAGCATCAAATTTGGCTCCAAATTCACCGCTACAATTGCGGGCCTTGGTCCACTTCTTTATGCAGTCTGTGGGAGTTCCACAAGGTTAAGTTTGGCACCATTTGTTTTTATCTCTATCTATATTTCAAGGCCACATTTTATTTTTACTATTACTCGGTCATTTTCCGTATGGTTTTGAGGGATGTTTTGAGGACTTTGATTACTTTTTGGGGAAGTTACCATGATGGCACAATGCACTCATTAGCAAAAACATCCAAAAAGTTTTAAGATTGTCTGAAAACTCAAGGAGAAAAAAAAAAAACACACAAAATGGATTTAAACAGCACATTTTCAGGAGCACGGTGGCAACACTCATGCCTCACAGCAAGAAGGTTACGGGTTCGATCCCCGGGTCGCCTGGGCCTTTCTGTGTGGAGTTTGCATGTTTCCTCCCCGTGTCTGGATGGGTTTACTCCGGGTCCTCCGGTTTCCCCCCATCAACCAAAAACATGCAACACCCCTATGAACAGTATACAATCAAGGACCGTCAAGGAATTCCTCCCTCCTGTGGGCTCACCACCTGCAGAGGGGTTCATAGGGGTCTGGGTCTGGTGCACAGAGTAATGGGCAGCGTACTGCCCCCGCGACCCAGCCGGATTAAGCGGGAGAAAATGGATGGATGGATGGATGGATTTTCAGGAGCTTGTGATCAATACGAGCGTTCATGGTCCTGTTTAGGAGTTTGATTTTCAACAAAAAGGTGAGAGTGACTAACTGAAAAACAAGCTAGCTAGCATTAGCCAGCATGTGACTGTAATTTGATGTCTGACTTGTTAAACAGCCCAAATCAGATCACTTGTTGTAATTCCAGCCAAATCAGCTTTTTCTGGTCAGACTGAGTTAAATTAAAGATCAGATTAAAGTCTTTTGTATAACAGAGCTTCAGACGGAGCAATGCTTACAGTTAGCATCACACCTCCAGGGAATGGTGATGACATTAGCAGCAAAGAATCACTTGTTTTGCTAATGTATCTATGGGCATTTCATACATTTTGTCATTAACATAGCGTTTTGTTTTGGTTTTTTTTGTTTTGTTTTGTTTTTTGTTTGTTTGTTTGTTTGTTTTTTTACATTCAATCCCGAGTTATATTGCTATGGCAACAGTCTCAGTCCATTTGGCTCCCAGAGAATGAATGATTTGTTACTTTGAGCTGGTTTCCGCTCGATGTGGGGGGTCTGTGTGAGTAATGGGCACAGCCTAAAAGTGGGTCACAGTTCAAAGGTCAAGAGCATCACAACCCTGGCTGTGACCCTTTGATGACCCCTGCAGTCGCTCAGTGGGACTGCGGGTCGCCCCTGTCTCAGTGCTCTTATACCTGCTGATCTTTGGAGGTACAACATGATGGATGGGACAGAGCAGAGGAGAGAGAGGGGGATTGTGGGTAACATGATGGAGAGAGGGGATTATGGGTAAATGAGTGACTGAGAGCAGAGGACTAAGGTCAGACCAAGAATGATGGACTTGAACCTCAGATAGAGCAAAGAAGCACACGGCTGCAATACATAATCTGCTGTTTTGGTTCTGAAGACAATTATCCAGTCAGAAAGCAGAATGAGCGTAACATTATTCTCTCATTTGGGTTGCCAGTTCCACTTTCTAAATCCAGTTGGTTTTAACTTAAAAGGACTCCCTGGGACTTCCCTCACCGCGGACACTTCCTCCAGCTCCGAGGAGACCGCAAGGCTTTCTCAGGCCAGCCAAAAGGCATAGGCCACGTCTCATTTCTCTTTCCTTGCCTCCTTCTCCTTGATTCCTCTCCTCAATTGTGCAGGAAATGGATGAGGATTTCCAGGCCTCAGAGAAGACAAAGGGAGGAGAGAGGAGCAGAGGAGAGAGGAACAGAGAGAGGAGCAGAGGAGAGAGGAACAAAGGAAAGAGGAGCAGAGGAACAGAGGAGAGAGGAGCAGAGGAGAGAGGAACAGAGAGAGGAGTAGGGGAACAGAGGAGAGAGGAGCAGAGGAGAGAGGAACAAAGGAAAGAGGAGCAGAGGAACAGAGGAGAGAGGAGCAGAGAAGAGAGGAACAGAAGCAGAGGAGCAGAGGAGAGAGGAACAGAAGCAGAGGAACAAGGGAGAGAGGAACAAAGGAGAGAGGAGCAGAGGAACAGAGGAGAGAGGAACAAAGGAGAGAGGTGCAGAGGAACAAAGGAGAGAGGAGCAGAGGAACAAAGGAGAGAGGAGCAGAAGCAGAGGAGAGAGGAGCAGAAGCAGAGGAGAGAGGAGCAGAAGCAGAGGAGAGAGGAGCAGTGGAGAGAGGGACAGAGGAGAGAGGAACAGAATCAGAGGAGAGAGGAGCAGGAGACTTGAGATGAGGGTTACTGGGACAGGGACAGGCGCTGGTTTTGTGTGTAGTGAGGACTATGGGACTTATTTTGTGTTATTGTTCTAGGACTTTCAAATCAAAGTCAGACCAAGGCCTCCTCCTGGTGGAACATAAACACCTCCCCAGGGAGGCGTCCAAGAGGCATCAGAACAGATGTCCGAGCCACCTCAGCAGCTTCTCTCCACGTGGAGCTGCTTCACTCTCGGCTGCAAACCCCAGTGCATGTTGCAGGTCCTGCATCAGGACAACATCATGTGCAAACAGCAGAGATTGGAGATCCTGTGGTCCCCAAACTGGACCCACTCCGGCCCCTCATCTGAATCAACTTAAACCCCAGCACCTGCAGCCAGTCATGAGTCAGTGCTAGTGCAGCCTCTGTAGCTCAGGGAGGGAATTCTGGAGGTCCTGAACTTCACATGAGACATGGCCTGTCCATATACTGAGAATGAGACACTTGTGAAGACACTGGTATATGCAGGTTAAAGGTCATATGGAGGATTTTTTTTTGTTTCAAATTGTCAGTGATAGCATTATAGAGATGCAGCAGTCTTTTAATTATGGTTGTCAATCAAACTCCCTACGTTTCTAGAAGGTAGATAAGGAGAGAAGCTAAACTAAGGTGCGAAGCTAAACTAAGGTGATTCTCAGAGATTCCTTCCAGCGATGGTGTGCACTGAAGCAGAGGGTCTAAAGACTGACACGTTGGTCGATAAATTACTTCTGGACAGGAAACTTCTGCTTATAATTTGAAAATGTACAGTATAGTTACAGCAGCAACAGTGATTCTGAATGCGCACCGGCTGTGAACAAACATCTTCTAGCGTGAGGAGGAGGCAGGAGGAGGCATTTCTGCTTAGGGAGCTGTGGGGTGGTTTCACGCATGCGCAACATTTGGAAAAGGACAGTCGCTGGATTTCTCCGTCCTTGGAAAATCCTCTGTACAACCTTTAAGGCTCTGGTAACCCAGGGTCAGTTGTGGTTGACCCTTTTTGACGATAACTGCAGGGGCACAGGATACATACAGTTCCTTTAAATAAATTAATATAAAACAGGCAGCTACATTTGAGTTTATATATTAGAATTTGAATTATATTAGAATATTTAAATTTGTGGAAGGCTGCACTAATAATCAGCCTTCTCCTTCCTCTGTTTATTTTTGGAGTTTATTATGTTTTCACGAGGACACTGTAACACTCCTCTCCTCCTTATGTCCACTCTTGATTACTTTGACCTCGTTGTCCCTATGGTCCACTGTCCAGATGTGTCCAGATGTGCCCAGTGTCTTCATTAGATTCAGAAGACGTGATTATTGAAATGTCTCCCGCTGTCATCTAAATCCTCTGCGTGAAGCTGAATCAGAGACTGACCCCACGTGACCTGAGGTGCGCGAACAGAGCTGCGGTTTATGGTCTAACACTGACACCTGCTGGGAAGAACGGGAACTGCAGATAAACTCATAATAAACTACAATAAAACTAGATTTATTGCAGCCTCTGTTTAAATAGCAAAATTTTAGAAAACCATATTGTTTTTAAATTCATGTTTTAAATTATTTTGAAACCTTTAAACCAAACAATGAGCACCCTATTATATGACACGTTAAACATAACTTGCACTGATCGCAGAGTGGAAAAATAAAATAAAAGGGAAAATAGTGTACAAAAACTGACAAGGAATATACTATTTAAAAGGCCCATATAACACTATTTTCATACACACAAATCTTGCGTATTTAGGCATTATTCTCTCAAATGAAACCACTTTCGCTTGAGAGAATGACTCATTTCCAACTTATGATGTCATGTGATAATACAGGAAGTGCTCCATTTTGTTTTTAAACTAGAATCATTTGGATCATCAGCCCTAGAAGGACCAATCTCTACTAAACAAAAGATAAAAGGTATCTGTTAACTCATGACATCACAAGGTAGAACAGATCATCTTGGGCTTTGGAGATGTAGACAGACTAATAATGCAGGATTACTCAAACATGTGTGTGTGTGTGTGTGTGTGTGTGTGTGTGTGTGTGTGTGTGTGTGTGTGTGTGTGTGTGTGTGTGTGTGTGTGTGTGTGTGAGAATGAAACAAAACATAACTCCAGGTCTGTTTTTGAGGAGTTCAAGAGTCCAATTTGTGTCATATAGGTCCTTTAAAATAGAGTTTAACTAGAACATTAATTTATACTTAAAATATATTTAATTAAGGTACTTTGTATGGAAAAGTAAAAATAAAAAGATCATAGGCTATAATTTACTAATTTGGGTTAATACGTTTATTTTGTATTTTCTTATGTATTTATTTTATTCTTATTTATTTATTTATTTATTTAAAAAAAATTTATTATATATTTTATTGCATTTTATGGGTGTACAGACTTTATAATCCAGTAGATGGCGGTAGAGGAACACAAAACAGGACAATAACAAACGTGAAGAAGCCGTTAGCGTTAGCCACATTAGCTCCCGCCGCTGCCGCTCCTGTCGTGTTTTTCTGCGTTTCGTCGGTGTTATGTGAGTTAAACCCCCGCGCCATCAGCATGTCTCGTATGGAACGGCTCCGGGCCCTGGTGCATCAGCGCATGAACGCGGCTGCGGACGACATCGGCCGCATCCTGGAGGGCAAAGTGTCCGAGTACGAAGAGGAGGTGCGCTTCTTCAGAGAGGAGAACAACAGCCTGCAGCACAAGATCCTGCAGCTCGCGTCCAAGTCAGGTCTGTTTATGGGTCTGTGCAGCTCCAAGTCAGCTCTGTGGAAAGGAGATTCAAAGTGCAGCTGACGTTATAATAAGAGAACTACAGCCTGCAGCACGAGATCCTGCAGTCAGGTCTAAGTCAGCTCTGTGGAAGGGAGATCAAACGTTCATCTGACATTAAAATAAGAGGAGCACAACACCCCCAGCATGATCACTGCGAATGATCAATACAAAAATGCATTTTAATATGGGATACAGTGAACCATGGGCTATGCTTGTCCTGACTGTAGGAAGCCAGCTAGTTGGAATAAGACGTTTGACTGTAGAGTTTTCACAGATAAGTGGCAAAGGAAAACTTCAATTTGCCAGTTGGACAAAGGTTTATTTTGGTTGAATATGTTTTCTTCAGTTCTGGTCAGATGCTGGTGGACACTGCCTTAAATCTGCCTGCAGGGAGGAACGTTCAGCGAGACATATTGTCCAAAATAAACCTTTGTCCAGTTGACAAATTGATTTTCTCCTTTGTAATGGATTCTACCTGGACGACTGAAGGATTTTACACACTTTTACAGATAAAAAAAAAAAGTGCTTTACAGAGTGTAATAGTAAAAGTCTGCAATTTGCAATAGAGAAATACATAACCAACCAAAAGCTTGTCTAAATAAAAGTGTAATAAATGCTGTTTAATTTTAGTAGTGAAGAGTTAAATTTTGTTCTCCACAGCTTTAAAACACATGCTTTCAGAAAGAGAGAGAGAGGATCATTTGGCATTATTTGTATTATTGTACACACTGCTATTACACTGCATTTATACTTCTATAGACTGGGACTAAACCTGGACTGGACTCGGACTAGAACAGGACCAAACCTTACACTTTCATCCGTGTGTTCTAAACAGTGACTAGTAACCATTTGGTTTCTTCTTCTAGTTACCACCAGAGCAGAAATCTGTGGGAAACAATGACATGCTCATAGTTCTAAGTTAAAATCATATTTAAAATTATTTTTGTAATTGTTCTGTACTTCTACATGTTACTGATCCAGAGTAGTTCAGTATAGAAACACTTACGGGCAATAGAATAGAACATTAATACAAATCTAAATAATAATAATCGTGATCAAAACTATTCGTCTTGGAGTTGATAAATTGGCATTACCTTCAAAAACAAAATGAAAACAAACTGCTCTTAATTAAAGCCTGTTATTCCGTGCAGATGTCCAGATCATGGTGATGGATGAAGACGAGGCGAACACCAGTGAGAACCAAGACGAACCGCCTGAGGAAGACTCCGATGAAGACTTCTCCTCTGCTCCCGTCTGTGAAGAGGAGCAGGACAAAACAGTGCCCAAACGAACCAGGAGGGGGGGCAAGAGTCACACCAAAGACTGTGAAACTCCAGGCACCAGTTCAGACACAGAAGCTGAGGGAGCGAAAAGGAAGAACTCAAAAAGACGAGTGACGCAGCCGAATGTGTCAAAAGCAAAGAGGAGTAAGAACTAGACACTATAAGACTGCATTCATACTTACTGGGACTAAACTAGGGCTGTAGTCGACTAAAGAAATTCTTGGTCAACTAAAAAAGCGACCTGGCAAAAGCTCTCAAAACTATTCCATATCTCTGTGTATCTGAGTCAAACTGCGCTCATAAGACTACACCTGCAGGGGGAGTTCATGCAAAAACTACTATTTACCCAGAAAATCTATGAGGAATGTATTTATTAGTGCTGTCAATTGAATAAAATATTTAATCACAATTAATCTCAAGAATGTTATAGTTGACTCATGGTTAATCACAAATTAATCACACATTTTTGTCCCTTGAATCATTTTAATTCTCTTATCAACATAGAAAAGTGGATAGGCGCTGCTTTGTGCAAATGTGTTTTTATTGCAAACCATAACAATTGTTAGTGAGACACTTTGTGTTGGATGTTCCACTCACATGTTCCACTTTCATGAAGTGCTCTGCATCAGTGTGAGTGAAGTGCTTCTCTTCTGTCTTCAGAAGAGTCAAAGTGACTGAGGTTCCCACTGTGGGTGAAATGATGTGCTGTGACCCTGAGGTAGTTCCATTACTGAGGGACGTCCAGTAATCTCCAGTTAGTGCCACTGTGTTTGTCTGTCCCAACACCTGCTGCACTAGGGGGCGCACTCACGCTGGAAATTTCGAACCATGCCATGCTCGGGTGTGGTTGCCTGTGGCTCTGTGGCATGTCGCACGGCGGAGCTGGCGCTTTTGGCAGAGAGGGTGGATCCAGCGGCATGGGATGTCTATTGAGTGGTGGGACCGATGTGGGTCCTGCTGCGGTGCGCGCTCCTCCGTGGATTTGTGGATGTGGTGGCGGCGCAGGGGAGTGGGGGTGGCTGGGGGAGAGAGTCTGCGGGGCTTCTGTCGCTGTCAGGGGGTAGACGCGGATTCGCTGTATGTTCTGGAGCTGACTTTGTTTCGTGTTTTCCTCGTGTGGGTGGCACTGGCGCTCACAGGGCTTTGACCACCTCCTCCAGCCACGACTTCTCAGTTTTATATAAATTGTTTTCCTTCCTGTTTACTGTCGGATCCTGTAGTTTTCCTAGTTACTAGCAGTGGCCACATGAAAAAACTAGTTGTAGGCGGTACGGTGGCTGAGTGGCAACACTCATGCCTCACAGCAAGAAGGTTACGGGTTCGATCCCCGGGTCGCCCAGGCCTTTCTGTGTGGAGTTTGCATGTTTCCTCCCCGTGTCTGGATGGGTTTCCTCCGGGTACTCTGGTTTCCCCCCCATCAACCAAAAACATGCCACACCCCTATGAACAGTTTACAATCAAGGACCGTCAAGGAATTCCTCCCTCCTGTGGGCTCACCACCTGCAGAGGGGTTCATAGGGGTCTGGGTCTGGTGCCCAGAGTAGGACTACAGATGGAAATTAGTTATGAGCTACAATCTGGTACAAACATATCTGCCACTGTGCTTAATGTAATTGTACACTGTCCTAATAAACCAATAAACTATGAAACTAGTTCACTACAAAGAGTGTTAATCTTGCAATAAAAAAATTAAAATTAACTGCCTCAAAATTGTTTTGCGTTAACTCGTTAATAGCACGATATTTTTGACAGCACTAGTATTTATCTAAAGGCTTTTTGACCTTTTAAATACCAAATCTTTAGCTAACTCACTCACTGTTGTCTCATATAGTCTCTAAATGCAATGACTACAGCCCAACTAAACCTGGACTGAACCTGGACTGAACCTGGACTAGAACAGGACCAAACCCAGTCTACACCGGGACTTAACAAGGTGGACATAACCTTACACTTAAAGGTTCACTATGTAACTTTTCTGGCACTGCTTGTATTCATGGAGATGTTATTGCTTTGCCTGGAATATTCCTCAGTGTAGACTCAATCAATCTCAATCCACATGGTCAAGTTACAAGTCAGATGTGCGGAGAGGCAAGCGCACTCACATTCAGACTGCATGTTTTCCAAGGTATTACACTGGGGAACACTCTATATGTTGCATTTAAAGAAAGACTTGTTTTTAGTCAATTTAAGTGTGCTGAGTTCAAATCTGACGTTAGTTTATTTCTGCAAGCTACAGATTTTATGCAATCTTTTATGCAATTTTGCAATTTTGCAATTGATTTTATGCAATCAGGCTTGTTTCTACAGTGATGTCTCGATGAGGAAGCCATGTTTGATCTGGAAAAAAGAAGCATGATAAAAATATTAGAATCTATCTATGTATATAATCTCAAAACGCTTAGATTTGGGTTACGTAAGTTCATATTTAGACTATTTCATCTATCTCAAATTGCATGAAAACTAGAGCTTATGGAGAAAAACTAATTTCAGATTTGAAATCAGCGCCTAAAATCCAATGCAACAGGAAGTTAAAATTTTAGTGTTCCCCTGTGTTATCAGCAATAAAAACTTGTAACTGAATAAGGGGAACGGGCTAGTGACATCTCCATGGAAACAAGCTCCACCAGTATACAGTGTTACAAATTGCAATACAAGGATTACATACAAGGATTTCAACTGGCAACCTACCCGTTATAAGGACCTGGGCCACCATTACATCAGTATATCAGCAGAGGATTTGGCTCACAGTTTTTGTAATTAGAGGTGGACGATATTGATGAAAAAATATATAACTATTTCTTTGGAGTATTACAGAAATGAAAGTTTAAAAGAAAGGGCCCATATTATGCTATTTTCTGATCTATGTGGAACCACCCCCCGTCCCCCACAAGCTAGATAACGAGGTAGCCTTGACAATTTGAAACAAACAAAATCCTCCATACAACCTTTAAACCTTCCTATCATCATGGAGACCCAAGCAGGCCAAGTTACAGGTCAGATCTGTGAAGAGGTGACCCCGCTCACAGTCAGAATGTTGTTTTTCTAGGTATTTTTGAGCTATAAAACCACCTGTAATTGAATAAATGTAAAGCAGAGCTGTTTAATGTCATACTGTGGAACATTCCAGGCAGAGCAATGACATCTCCATAGAAACAAGCAGGTGATGGACCCTCCACCAGAAAAGTTAAGTAAGTTTGTGATCATTTTCATTGTACACGATTTACCCAAATTTCGCTTTTCTTCAAAACAACATTCAGATATTTCTGATAATTTGATGTATCGTGCGCCTCTATTTGTGTTCTGTTTAGTGTAAATAGTTTTGTTTTCAGCTCATTACCATCACTTATAGCTACATTTCACTGTTTCTGTTTTCCTTTCTGTATTTGTTTAGCTTCTGTTCTGAAAAGTTTTAAAAATTGCTTTGGTTTAAACACGAAATCAAAATCGTTCTTAGTATCTTTGTGCCATATTTGAGCCGTTTCTGTTTTTTAGTTTTTTTTTCCGTAACATTTGTCAGTTGCTTTGAATAAAGTTTGCTTAGCCTGATGTGAACCCCGTGTCTGTTTGAGAAGGAAGTTTTCAACACATTTACATCGTTTAGGATGAGTTTTATTCAGATTCTAGACTGGACGCAAAAATATGTTTTTGTAATAGTCAAATGACTTTCTCCCAGGTCCAGTCCAAACCACATGTTTTTATTGAGGACTGACTGTAAACCTCTCTATTAAAGGTACATTGTGTAACTTTTCTGGTGGAGGCTCCATTACCTGCTTGGAGATGTCATTGCTCTTCCTGGAATGTTCCACAGTGTGACATTAAACAGATTTACTTTACATTTATTCAATTACAGGTGGTTTTAAAGCTCAAAAATACCTAGAAAAACAGGCATTCTGACTGTGAGCGGGGTCGCCTCTCCACAGATCTGACCTGTAACTTGGTCTGGTTTGGTCTCCATGAAGATAGAAAGGTTTAACGCCATACTGTGGAACATTACAATCAAAGCAATAAAATTTCTATGGAAAAAAGCATTTGACAGACCCTCCACCAGAAAAGTTACACAATGCACCTTTAAAACCAACTTCTTGATTTCGATAAAAAATTCTATTAATTAAAATTATTCTGAAGTAACAGTACTCTTACTTGAGTATAATTTGTAGCATCTCTTTGCACATTTTCCTATAAACGTAAACCTGTACAAGTCGACTTTTTGGAACGGTTCCTTAAAGTGAACAGTCGGAACCGGATCTCACTTTTTAAAAGAATCTTTTACTTTCAAATTTGAATGAAAATGCATTTTTATTCTGATTAACCCTGAATCAACACAAGAATCAGCACAGGAGCGGAGCAACACAACTGAAAGACTTCTGCACAAAAAGCAGACTTGGCATCATAATAATAGTTTTGAAATTATTATTATTATTGTTGTAGTTTTATTTACATTTTGCTTAATTTGGATGGGTAAACACACGCCCACTTTCAGCTTGAATCATTTTAATAAACTGAGACACTGCAGGAGAATAAGAAAAAGACTTAAAGATGTCACGTTGGAACTTTTTCTGTGGTTTACTCACATAAATGTAAGGAAATGGTGGCAGTAACTCAGTTTTCACCTCAGACCGATGCATGCTGTTGTTGTGTCCTTGGGCAAGACACTTAACCCACCTCACCCCAGTGTGTGTGTACACAGGTGTGTGAGTGTGTGTGTGAATGGGTGAGTGTTTCCTTGATGTAAAGCGCTCTGAGGCTTAAAGGTGGAAAACGCTGAGTAAAAATGTGACCTTTTACCAAAACATACCACAAACATTTTTGATCATGTAACGTTTTCAGAACAGAAACGAAATAAAAAGAGCCAGGGTTAAATTTCTTGTTTGTTTGTTTTTTTTGTTGTTGTTGTTGTTGAATTGCCTATTCACATAATCACATAATCACTTCTTAAAACACACTTGTTTCTTTGGCTTTTAACTAGTTTTTAACTAGTTTTAGCTTTTTAGTTTAGTTTTTAGTTTAGTTTTAGTTTTTATTTTTTTTTAGTTTTTAACTAGTTTTAGCTTTTTAGTTTAGTTTTTAGTTTAGTTTTAGTTTTTAGTTTAGTTTTTAGTTTTTAACTAGTTTTAGCTTTTTAGTTTAGTTTTTAGTTTAGTTTTAGTTTTTAGTTTTAGTTTAGTTTTTAGTTTTTAACTAGTTTTAGCTTTTTAGTTTAGTTTTTAGTTTAGTTTTAGTTTTTAGTTTAGTTTTAGTTTAGTTTTTAGTTTTTAACTAGTTTTAGCTTTTTAGTTTAGTTTTTAGTTTAGTTTTTAGTTTAGTTTTTAGTTTTGTTTTAGTTTTTAGTTTAGTTTTTAGTTTAGTTTTTAGTTTTTAGTTTTGTTTTAGTTTTTAGTTTAGTTTTTTGTTTTTAACTAGTTTTAGCTTTTAACTAGTTTTGGGATCTTTTATAGTTCAATAATCGTTTTATATTATTATATATTTTTCACTGTATTATATGTTTTTATCTCTGTGTACAGCACTTTTGGTCAACTTTTTACTGTTCGAGTTCTGACTGAAAATTTGCCCAAAAATGTCAGTTTGGTCTCATTTATTTTAGTTAATTTATTAAAGGTCATGTATTAAGCAAAATGAAGGTAGAGCTGTTTAATGTCAAGTTCCATAGTGCACCTTTAAACAAATATGAGTCATTTCTCTCTGTGATAATATTGTAGATAAAATGAATTGAAAGAGCCAGTGTTTTGAGCGGCTCTTTGAAATGAACAGATCAAGGGAGAGATATAAATTTACAAACAGCCCAGTACTAAGAGAGTTGGAATAGAAAACTAAAATTAGATTCTTTAGAACTCCTTTTATAACATGTAAATTTGGGGGTCTGGTGGAGGATCATTCCCATATATTCTGGGACTGCCCTAAACTGGCAACATTTTGGAAAGACGTGCTGTTTGGGGATCAAAATTTTATTAGACCCGTCCATTGTGCTGTTGGGAATTTTTCCAAGTAACGTAAGAACAAATAGAAATTTTTACTTGCTAAAAATTTTACTCTTAATTGCTAAGAAAATGATAATTGTCTCCTGGCTCAGGCCGCTGCCCCCCACAATTACCCAGTGGAAAAGTAAAATAAAGGATGTGTATCATATGGAGTGAATAACGGCAAGGTTACAAATGAAGACGGGTTTATTCATGGACAAATGTTCTTCAATCCAAGCCGATATTTCAAATGGATAACTATCTTTTATAGGTATTTTTTGTGTAAACTTATGGGAGATATTATGAATAGTAAATGAGGAGACAACGTGTATGACTGCATTTTGCTTTTATTGTATGTTTAATGCTGATTCATAACTATATGTGACTTGCACCAAAAAGTATTAAATAAAAACAGATCAAAAAGATTCAGATTCCAGGAAAGAGCCGAACATCCCATCACTATCTTAGCATCCTCCTTATCATTATCATTAACATTTATTCCTCACCAAGCCTTTCCCTGACGTCTCTGAAACATCTATAATAAAAGTTAAGGACATTCTTACGTTTTATAGTTTCACTTCTGATCAGTCATAACAATAAAATATGGCCCATAACGTATCTATATGAGCTCAGAAGTCAAACACTCCAGCCCCAACGGACAACAGGGAAATCCAGATAAGACATGCACTTTTCAATCTTTAAAAAAGGACTGGGTTCAAATAACATATTCACATTGCAAAATTCCTTTAGTTTAAACAGAGCTGGAGACAGGTTAGAAATTAGAGGTGGAATTTGCTGTGTAACTGTCAGATTGCTGATTTTTTTGACCTGGTTTTTGGTTCATATCAGCAAAAATAAACAGAAGTTAAAGCGTTCATATTACGCTAGTTTCTGGTGCATGTGAGAATGTTGTTTCCTCATCCCAAACATACCTGGAGTTTTGTTTTATTCACATGTTTAACACACAAACTGCATATTAAGGCTGAGTTCTTCTCTCAAACAGAAAATGCTATGCAATACAGGAAGTGCTCCATTGTGTTTTTAAACTCCATGCACCTTCACTAGAATCATTTGGATGATTTCAGCTGAACTAAAGGTAAAAAGTAGCTGTTGAAAACTACCATTACATGACATCACAAGGTGGAACAGAGCATTCTGAGCTTTGGAGATGTAGACAGACTAATAATAAAGGATTACTCAAACGTGTAAATGAAACAAAACACTGAACACTTGAATTTCACAAGAGTCAATTTTGTGTGTACGATCTTTAATATTTTCTTTCACAATAGCTTCAGAAAGTGGTGCCATGATTGGACCAACCCCAAACTTGAATGATTGTTGTCAGCTGAAAGGATTTTAATCCGTAAGATTAAAGAACTATGAACTATGTAACCTTTTGGTTGGGGTCCGTCATCTGCTTGTTTCTGTGGAGATGTCATTGCCTGGAATGTTCCACAGTATGACATTAAACAGCTCTACTTTACATTTATTCAATTACGGGTGGTTTTATTGCTCAAAACTACCAACAAAAACCGGCATTCTGACTGTGAGCGGAGTCGCCTCTCCACAGATCGGACCTGTAACTTGGTCTAGTTTGGTCTCCATGAAGATAGAAAGGTTTAATATGATACTGTGGAACATTCAAGACAAAGCAATAACACCTCCATGGAGCCAAGTATTTGACGGACACTCCAACAGAGAAGTTACACAATGCACCTTTAATATGAGAAGTTTGAGGTAATGAGAAGGTTTAACATTTGTGGATCAGAAGTTTGGACATTTCATTCAAACACAGTAAATCTCCCATAGAGTTATACAGGCATGTCCCATCTATCTGAGATTATGACGTCATTAAATTATAGACCAGATACAGAATGAAGGCTCCTATTTTGTCATATTTACTTTGTTTAGTTGAAAATGTCTTCACCAAACTTGTGCATATAGTGTTATGTGTTTATTTTTTATTTTCACATTTGAGTAATTCTGCATAGTTAGGCTTTGTCCTTTCTGAGAATTGAATAAATGTGTTGCCAAAAATAAAAAATCTGATACTAATCAATACTAAAACTAGTATAGATACTAGATGCTCATTTGAGCAGGTATCAGTACTAAAAAGTCTCATTCACAGGACAAAATGAACCTTTCTTGAAAAGTTTTAGAATGATCTTGAGCTGTATCAAAAGTATAAGAGCACATAGACTAGTATACGACCATGGACCACTATGGAGCCTACAGGACCACTGAAGGAGGACACAGATATAAGGCCACATGGGAATAGAAAAGAAAGTTCTACCATCCATCCATTTTCTTCCGCTTATCCGGGACCGGGTCACAGGGGCAACAGTCTAAGCAGGGACTCCCAGACTTCCTTCACCCCGGACACTTCCTCCAGCTCCTCCAGGGGGACCCCGAGGCGTTCCCAGGCCAGCCGAGAGACATAGTTCCTCCAGCGTGTCCTGGGTCTTCCCCGGGGCCTCCCGGTGGGACATGCCCGGAACACCTCCTGAGGGAGGCGTCCAGGAATCCGGAACAGATGCCCAAGACACCTCAGCTGCTCCTCTCGACGTGGAGGAGCAGCAGCTCTACTCCGAGCTCCTCCCGTGTGGCTGAGCTCCTCACCCTATCTCTAAGGGAGCGCCCAGCCACTCTGCGGAGGAAACTCATTTCAGCCACTTGTATCTACGATCCTTTCAGTCATTACCCAAAGCTCATGTCCATAGGTGAGGGTAGGAATGTAGATTGACAGTAAATCGAAAGCTTTGCCTTTTGGCTCAACTCCCATCCTCCCCTCACTTGTTCTACCATTTAACGTTGAAAATCACATTCTATTGTCTAAAGAAATAGTGTTTTTTATTATCATTGTAGTATCAGAATCAGTATTGAGTATAGAGTTCTTAGTATCTCAGACCTAATAAAACATTAGTGCCTACAAATGATTAATGATATGTGGAAAGTCATGAGGAAATAAAAGCTGATAAAGTTTGATAAAGTTATAAAAGCTATTTCCTTATGTGTAAAACGTACAATGATCAAACTATACAAACTGGAAACTAATAAAGGTAATAAAGGACTAAACGTGGTCTAAAACAAGGACTAAAGAAGGACTAAACCAGGACTAAAACTGGTCTAAATCAGGTCTAAACCAGGAGTAAAACAGGACTAAACCAAGATGAAAGTAGAACTAAACCAAGATTAAACGCAGACCAAACCAGGACTAAACCAGAACTATATGGACCAACTCATGTCCATTATAGAGCCTAAATTCTGGAGGACAATGGCTATCAGGACTAAACCAGTACTAAACCAAGACTAAATTGAGAGAATGGTACAAACTGGTCTAATTGTGCTAATCCATATGAACTACTGAACTAAAGATGGACATACAGTATTAAAGTCCAGCTGGTTCAAGGACTAAAAGACTAAACCAGGACAAAAACTCAAGTTTCTCTGAATATGCCTGAATACAACACTCTGTGAACAACCAGCTTCTTTAGCAATGACCTTTTGTGTGTTTCTTCTTGTGGAGGGGGTCAGTGACAGTCTTCTGGACATCTGTCCAGTCAGCAGTCTTCCCCATGATTGTATAGTCCACTGACCCAGACTGAGAGACCATTTAAAGGCTCAGGAAACCTTTGCAGGTTATTAGGGTGTGACACCTGAGGACATCAGAGTTCTGCTTCCACCGTGAAAAAGCATACCTGTGTGTCACTGTCGCTGTTTTATGGATATTTGACGCATTTTTGTTAATTCTCAACCACCGATTTTGGTTCTTGGACATGGTACTAAAACATCAGAGTCTCAGCAAGAGTCCTAGCTCAGTCGTTGGTTCACAGGTTAACAGTAAACTGAAAGCTTTGTCATGAAACTCACTTGGCTGCATCTGATCCAGTGGAAGTGCGGAGAGCTGTTAAGTTGGGAAATTTGAAATGACACCGAAAAAGCTATATCGATTGAAGAGTATGATGAGATGAGACCTCGCTGGACAACCTTACCCAAGGATATTGCTAACGTTGGACAGAGTTTGTATCCTTGCACAAGGATAGAAACTGAAAGGAACCAATGTGTACCTGAACAAACACTTCACCAAATATAATGCAGATATTACAAAAAAGGCCCCTTACATGAGAAAACAGAAGAAAATTCAGAGCACCTGGACTGCAAACTGTTAAGTTTTCATCAAGTTAAACAGGACGCCTGAAGAGGCCAAAATAATGGGGGTTAAAATCATGGAAGATCTGAAAGCATTTAATTAACATCAATGGGCATAAAACAGAGGTAACACACACTCGTGACCACAAACACAAACACATATCCCTGTCTGCAAATAATAGGCCTCATCAACAAATATGACAGCTCCGCATGTCTGAATAAACATAATATACTGTAACTCCAGGATCTGGAGCAGGACATAGATCCATATAAACAACTATTTCTCTACCATTTACTATGACTGTTTTATTAGACCCAAGATTAACACAATAGTCACATAAAAGGTGATGGGAAACTTTCAGTGATCCTTCTCAACAGAAGAAGCCTATACATGAACTTCATTCACATCAGAGAATATTTAAATAAATTCACGCACCCATTCAACATGATTGCCTTATCGGAAACGGTGGACTTTGAGCTTGAAGGATGCAAATAGCATTACATCAATAGACTGAATAAAGGAGACAGAGGAGTGGCGTTGTACATGGACAGAGACTTGAATTATATAATCATAGAGACAATGTCAATAGCAGTGGATAATCTATTGAATTACTATTGAAATTTGCTTTGATAAAAAAAATATATATATTCTTGTTAGTTGCATTTATACTGCACCTCGCTCAAACACTGAAGAATTTAAAAAGTGAATAGAAGAATCATTTCCCCAGAATATTAATAAGAGAAATAAAAGAAATGATTATATCTAAGTATGTAAAAGAAGGAATTGAAGTTAATGTGTCATTTGAATGTACACTAAATGCAGTTTATTTTGTGTCTGGAGTAAAGTCACTTATTGTTCTAAGACTTTGACAGAAGCAGATTATTGCCCTAATGGCTTTGTAAAAGGGGACGGGGAAGTGTTTGCTTTTCCCCACTCCTTTTCATAATTATTGACTTATTTTGTGATTAGTATTTATCAAATATCCGTATAATTTCTGAGACACTGAATTTTGGGTTTTCATCATCTGTAAACCATAACCATCAAAATGTCAAGAAATAAAGGCTTGAAAGCTTCACTCTATGTGTCATGAGTCTGTATAATATGTGAGTTTAACTTTCTGAAATGAGAGACAAAAAATATTGAATTTTTTCATGATACTCTATTTTTTTAGATGTACCTGTAGTAGAGCAGGCCCAGAATAAAACAAAACTTGGATTTACACATTTTTAAATCAGGATTAAACCAAGACTAAACCAGTACTAAACCAAGATTAAACCAGGATTAAACCAAGACTAAACCAAGGCTAAACCAGGATTAAACCAGATCTAAATCAGGATTAAAGCAGTAGTAAATCAGGATCAAACCAAGACTAAACCAAGGCTAAACCAGGATTAAACCACGACTAAACCAAAACTAAACCAAAGTTAAACCAGGATTAAACCAAGACTAAACCAGGATTAAACCAGGACTAAACCAGTACTAAACCAAGATTAAACCTAGACTAAACCAGGATTAATCCAGGACTAAACCAGAACTAAACCAAGACTGAACCAAGACTAAATCAGGATTAAACCGAGACTAAACCAGGACTAAACCAAGACTGAACCAAGACTAAATCAGGATTAAACCAGGACTGCAAGAAGAACTGTTCTATGCCAACTGAGCCTTGTATTTAAAACCTGAAGGTCAGTGAGAGGCACAACATCATGGGTGATTAGTGACGGCAGTAAACATAAAACATGAACATAAAAACAACTGAAGTCATGGACTCACATTAGGAAGTGGTTCAATGAAAGTTCCCCACGTCTCCGTCACTAACTGGAACACACCTCTATTCTCTTAAACTATAGCGTCATATCTTATGTCACTATTACTGCACGTCTTTTCTTAGACCTTGTTTTGTTTGGTTTCCCCACACTACAAGGAAAGGACCACAGTCATTCTGGCTTTCTAAGAAGCATATCAGATTCAACCATAAACTTGATATGAAGGACTAAACCACAGAGTGAACTGATTAAAAATATGTAAATGTAGGGCTAAACCAGGCTTTAACCAGGACTTAAACCAGGATTATACCAGGAGTAAATCAATCAAGATGAATCACTATCAACCAGAAAGAATGTGGAACTAAACCAAGTAAAATATAAAACCATTAAGTCAACTGATCTAACCCAGGATTAAACCAGGTCAGATGTAGAACTAAACTGAGACCAAGGTATAAATAAACAAGGGGAAACCAGGGCAAAACCAGAACTAAAATTACCAGATCAGGATTAAACTGCTATTTTATCTCATAATTATACAAGGAGTATACTAGGAATAAATGACAAAAGGCTTCTCAGACTTCTCAAGGTCTAAACCAGGCCTAAACCAGGCCTAAACCAGGATTAACCTTGGACTAACCTTGGACTAAACTAAGTCAAGTACAGGACTAAGCCTAGACTCAATAATGTCTAAAGGACAAAAACTTCCAGTGTCTAAACCAGGACTAAATATCAGATCTTTATGTAACAAATCATTTTTAATTAATGATTTTATTTCTTCTTTTAATCTTGACTTTATCTTTTTAGTGTTTAGTGTTTAACCGAAACATGGCTTGACAAAAACACAGGTAATGCAGAATCATCCCGATTTCAAATATGAATCTGAAACACGAGCAAACAAAAATGGTGGAGGTGTGTGTGCGTTTATAGAGATCATTTAGTTACACACAGGTTGTTATTTGGGGTGTTTGTATCATTTGAGTATGTTTCCTTTAAAATGAAGCTGAAACAATCACTCTCCATACTCTACATACGTTTTATGGATGATTTTACTGAGATGCTTTCAGGCATATTCATAGACTTTGATGGTTTAGTCATTACAGATCATTTTAATGTACACGTGGATAATGTGTGGGACAGGAATGCTAAAGAGCTCAGTGCTGTCCTTGAAACGTTTGTTCTGACTCAACATGTCAGTGAGCCCACACACAACAGAGGCACACTTTGGACCTGCTCATTACAAAGGGTGTAAATATTTCACATGTCAATGGTTGATGATGTTGCTCTGATCATTCATCATTATCCATAGAAATTGTCCTCTTGTCTTCTTTTCACATTCTGTTCATGGAAATTATACACTTTGAAATTGCCCTGATGAAGGTTCAAATGGTTAAAGCTAAGCAGAAAGTTCAGTGGAGGACTGATGACTCGGTCAGGGCATAGAAAAGGAAGTGCCGGAGAGCCGAGCAGTTTGGGTAGAACAAGAGAGCAGTGCTTTTCGAACATTACTGGAAATTGCAGTAACAACTCTTGTGTCCTGTGTGCAACAGAGAACAGATGAACAAACCCTCCTGTCTAAAGCAGACTTGGAGAGACTTCTCCATGCATCTGTCTCCAGTAGGTTAGACTACTGTAAGGGCCTGCTCACTGTGAGACAGCTGCAGTCCATCCAGAATGCTGCAGCTTGGGTCCTGACTTGAACCAGGAAGTACAAGCACATAAGTCCTGTGCTCAGGTCTCTGCACTGCCCCCTGTGGCTCAGAGAATAGACTTTAAAGAGGCTCTGCTTGTGTACAAGTCTCTCCATGGCCGAGCACCAAAGTACATCTCTGACATGTTAGTGCCACATGAACCATCTGCTCTCTGAGGACCTCAGGGACCGGCCTCCTGCTGGTGCCCAGAGTCAGGACTGAACACGGGGAGTCAGTGTTTCAGTTTTACGCAGCTAAAACCTGGAACAGTCTTCCTGAACATGTGAGACGGGCCTCTGCTCTGACTCTGTTTAAATCCAGTCTCAAAACGGTCTGTTTAACTGCATGTGACTGAAAGGTTTTTATTCGGCACTCTTCATGCTTCTCTTTGAATGCTAATTTTATGATGATCATTTGTGTTCTGATATGTTTGTATTGTGATTTTAATGTCTTTCTTATTCTGTAAAGCACTTTGAATTACTTTGTGAATGAATTGTGCTAAACAAATAAACTTGCCTTGCCTTCAACTAAACCAGGACAAATCCATGTAAGGTATGGAGCTACACCTGGACTAACCCCAGACTAAAACAGGTCTATAACAAAAACTTATACTAATCTCAACTAAGACTAAACCAGGACTTAACCTAGGTCTAATCAAGATCTAAACCAGGACTAAACCAGAACTAAACCAGCACTAAACAGGACAACTATAAAACCTGAACTTAGTCTGGTCAAGGTCTAAACCAGGATTAAATCAGGACTAAAACTGTATTGACCTAAACCTGGACTTATCAAAACGAAGAACCAGGACTAAGCCAGAACTAACATGGAACGAAAAGGCCTAAACTAGAACTAAGCCAGGTCTAAGATGTGCTCTTGACACAGTAATCTTTTTGTAAACCACCATCTTGTACAGGAACACCATGATGAGAACCTTTAGTACTTTTGAATCTGCTAAAACAAATAGAATAAAGTTATATGAGTATAAGGTCCATCTGCTCCGCCCTGTTCCAGTGCACTTTATAACCCCTCTGCAAACACATAAAACCTGTGATGACAACTCCTATGTGCTTTAAAGAGACATGTACATGTACTGTGTTAAAAGTGTGAAAAAGTGAACATTTAATACTCAAACCAGGACTAAACTAGGACTAAACCCAGGCTTAAACTAGGGCTAAAGTTTTATTTATATAGTATATTTAAAAACAGACAGTACTGCCCCAAAATGCTAACAAAGTAGATAAAAAATGCAATATAAGAATAAAACACAGGTACGCACAATAAAACAAGGCAAGAATTTGCCCGATATTGGCTCCAATTTGCTTCTCCCCGAGTTTGGGGAGGCGTGACCCAACTTTTTGTCTTTGTACGTGATTTTGAAGCCGCTGTTCTCCTCGTGTGTGTATGTTTTCAGTGCGACTCTGAGCGGCTCTGTCAGATCGTAATGACCAAACATCAGCAACGCTACAGTAACAGCCGATAAAACAGAGCGTCAGGGGCAGACGGAGTGCCCGACATAGAGGCCCAAGATACAAACTGAGGAAATAGCCAAAATAATGAGGCGACTTTATTCCTCACCTCTCCTAAAGCGGTAAATTTAAAGTGCAGCGTCTCATCCACATTATCCATAGAAATTGTCCTCCGCAAATAATGACCCCAGTCCACAAATCTGTGCTATTAATCCAGTTTGAGGTGTTTTTTAAAAGTAAAAAGGCCAGAGCAGTTCCTCACATGTGTCTGTTTACATCCACACAGCGCATAGATCGAGGTGAAGCTGCAGATTAGTGATAGTGACTCTACTTGTACTTTATCGCCATCTTTTATGCTTTAAAAATCATGTATCTGAAGTATTGCACCACATCTCACTAATAATAACATAGTTTTGACTTGTATCTAAACTCAAAGTGCAGTGCTCTGATCTTTTGGACATTTCAGAGTCTCAAAGTGAGTTGTTACTGTAGACAGGAAACAGCAGACACAATCGCGCTCACAACTTTATAGCCTGTGGTCCGCAGACATATCCCGCTGCAGTGTTTGCAATCTGAGATTTTAAGTCTCGTAAGATTCTCCTCATTTAAGGCTGAAAAACCCTGTTGTGTGTGGTGGCCTTTAGAACACAGATAAAACTATAGAAAATCAACTTGAGTTAAAAGCCACTATATAAAAAGTGTGTTTTCAACAGCAATTTAAAACTCTCCAGCTACGAAGCAGCTCTGATGTGTAACGAGAGGGTGTTCCACAGTTTAGGGCCCGCTACAGCAAAGGCTCTATATCCTATAGTTTTGAGTCTGGCTCTTGGGCAGTCTGAAAGCAGCTGGTCCAATGGCCTGAGTGTTCTGCCTGGAGTGTGCAAAGTAAACAATTTACATGAATAAGAAGGTGCCAGATCATGAAATGATTAAAAAAAAAATAATAGAGTATTAAACTGGACTCTAAAAACAACAGGGAGCCAGTGGAGGGAGGACAGCACAGGGGTGGTGTACTTGTGGTATCTCGTTCCTGTGAGGAGGCGTGCAGTTGTAGACGGTGAATGGAGCACTGGAAAAGGCTGTAGTACAGTGGGTTGCAGTAGTCCAGGCATGATGTAATCAGGGCATGAACTACGTTTTCCAGCTGCTTGGGAGGCAGGTAGGGCTTAACCTTCCCCAAAAATCTGAGCTGGGAGAAGTTGGTTTTGACAACAGAGCTGATCTGTTTGTCCATTTTAAGAGCACCATCAATAAAAAACACCAAGGCTTTTTACAAACGGGCAGCAGTAGGAAGACAACTGATTAAAAGCACTGTTAAAGAAACTAGATCTGATTCTCCAAATACCACAATTTCAGTTTTTTTGTCATTTAGGTTTACAAAGTTCAGCAACATCCAGTCTTTTACTTCAGCAAGACATTTCTGTAGTGCTTTAACAGAGTCTGTTTTTGCATTACGCAGCAAATAAATCTGGACCTCATATTTTTCATCAAATGGCCCAAGATTAACTGAGAAAAACCTTTCAGTTCGATATGACTGAAACCACTTGAGCACATGTCGCTGCACATGTCTCAAGACTTAAAATCAGATTGGAAATTTTCAGAAATGTGATTTGTGGCAAGGTGTATTTGAAGCTGAGAGTAGACCACTTTTTCTAAAATTTTAGACAAAAATGGTAGTTTGGAAATTGGCCAATAATTTGACAAATATGAAGCATCCAAATTGTTCCTCTTCAGGAGGGGCTGTATTATGGCCTGTTTAAGAGAGGCTGGCACACACACCCCAGTGAGGGACACATTAATCAAGTTTAAAATAAAAGGCCCAGTAGAATGAAAAACATCTTTAAACATCTTAGCAGCACATCTAAGGGAGTGTTTGGGACTTTTAGACTTCGTCCCCCGGGGACACGTGCAGTCCGTCCGACATTCGCGCCTGAGAGCACGGGTGGAATTGTTAAGCCAAGGCTACACTGAACACAAGAGTAAAACCAGGACTACCTCATTAATATTAAATACTAGTATCTAAATACCAGTCAGTCCTGACCTATAGTTATTCAAATGGAGCTGAAAAGTACAATGTGTTCCTCTGCTCACTGCCTCTCCCCTTTAGCGCTCGATAAACCAAGGCCTGACAAAAGCAATGTTTAATTTGTGATAAAAAAAAGGTTCTTATCAACCTGGCAACCAATGCAAATATGTATATTCTTAAGTCACCTCACAGTAAGGTGAAATTTAAATGTCATAGTCCTGGTTTAGTCCTGGTTTAGACCTGGTTTAGACCTGGTTAAGTCCTGGTTAAGTCCTGGTATAGTCCTGTATTTAGTGCTGGTTTAGCCCTGGTTTGGTCCTGGTTTGATCCTGGTTTAGCCCTGGTTTGGTTGGATCTACTGTCTAGACTGGATTTAGACTTCATTTAGGGCTTTTAGCTTCTGACTTTGTTCAAATGTACTCCTGTTATAGTCCTGATGGACTTTATTTATAACCCCACAGCATAATTTATGCCTAAACATTTACTGAAGTAAAAGCATGTTTTGTTTTGTTTGTATTTTGAATGCTTTTATTGTACTGAAACACAATCTTCCTCCTGCTTGTTTCCATGGAAATGGTCCTTTGGCTATAATAATAATATTTATAGTTCTTTCTTGAAAAAGTTCAAAAGAATTTGATATTAATAACAATGTGATAACAAAAAATCAAATGACTTCTGACTGATGTTGTTGTTGACCCCTTTGTTTCTATCTCTAACTCATCATTGACAAAAGGAGGATTTCCACACAAAATAATTCCACTCTTCTCCTATACTGTATAAACTAGAACTAGAACTACAGACCCATATCACTTCGTCCACAGGTCTCTAAAGTCCTGGAAAAATGTTCCAGGCTCAATAAATTCATCCACAAATGTAACATGTGTCAAATAGCCAATCTGAATTTCACTTTAATCACTTTTCTGACAGACAGACAGACACTACTGATCAAAAACATGATGGAGTTAGCATCTGTGTAGACCTCCAAAAAGTGTTTGAGTCGCTGGACCATGCAGTATTGCTTGATCAGTGGTATGTGTGTGGCATTATAGATCTAGTGCACCAGTGGGTTAAATATTATCTAAAATTAAAGTGTATTTTATTTGTAGACAACACCACTCTGTTTTACTCGGGACAAAACATTAATGATGTTGTAGAGGTTGTAGAGAAAATCAAAATGGTTTTATTCCAACAGATTGTCTTTAAATATCAGTGCCATGGTAAATATAAACATTAATTAATGGAGATGAAGAAGTAGAAAGGGCAGGTAGGAGCCATAGCAAAATAAAAATGTAAAATGGACAAAAAAATAAACAAAAACATGTCCAGCTGCCTTACATAAGAGTCCTTAAATAGGAGTGTATTTTATTTGCCATTATAATTCATTGATTGTTCCATATCTGATAACCTTTCTGCTACTTTTCATTAGCACTGCTGTATGTAACATCATTATTTTATATTCAAATTAAATGAATGAAACTTAAAAAAACATGAAATAAAAATAAACTTAATATTTCACTATGTGGAATAAGACACAGGAGAATGTTTTACAGTAAGGTTTCCTATTGCCTATTTTATGTTCAACCTTTTAATGTTTTCCTAGTTTGGACCCGGTTTAGTCCTGTGTTTAATCTTTAAAAAAAATATTACTCGCAGGTATTTGGCAAAACTACTTCTCAAGTGTAGCCTTACGCAATAAATAAAGAACTTTTCATATAATCAGACAGTGTGATCTGGGTTTGTGCTCATTTTTACATCACAACTTTACATTTTTACATTTTATATTATGCAAAAGTGACTCTTGTGAACTTTAAGACATGTTATAACGTTGTTACTTCCTTAAAAAACATACCTGGAGTTGTGTTTTGTTTCATTCACACATGTGAAAGCTCAAAATGCTCTGTTCCATCTTATCATGAGGCGGTAGTTTCCAAGTGAACAGCTCCTTTTACGTTTAGTTCAGTAAAGATCGGCAATTCCAGGACTGAAATCATCCAAATGACTCTAATGAAGGTGTATGGAATTTAAAAATACAGTGGAGCACTTTTGTATGATATCACAAGGTGGGACAGAGTGTTTTCAGTTAGAAAGAAGAACTCTAAACATGCAAGGTTTGTGTGTTAATTAAACGTGTGAATGAAACAAAACACAACTCCAGGTCTGTTTGTGATGAGGAAACAACATTAGAACATCGATCTGAAAATAATGAAGATAAACTCATATCTGGAGCGACGCAAGAAGCGCAGAGTTTCAGATCATTTCATATCGGCAACATAGACCTTAGACTTACTGTAATCTCTGGTGTAATCTTATAACTGTACTGCACAATGACGAGCACATGGCTTCATTTTTTAGGACATTTTCAAACCTCATTGTAAAGGACACCTACACCAGAAACTCCCAGTGTTGACTACACAAAAGACAGACACTTAGCAGGGCATATCTGTTACGCAGAATACACCACATTAGAGCCAGTATGAGCGCTACACTGAGCGTGCCATATTTGTATTTTCTTGTTACTGGTAGTCCCTCCTCCTTAGCAACCTTATCTGAGGCTATAAAAGCAATGGGGAGAGAGGGAGCCAGTTTCATATACAGGACCACACTGACCGAAGTGATGGAGCGATTCACGAAGATTATCAGTCTGGCTTTTGTTGCAGTGGTGGTTTTGGACAGTTTTGGGGTAAGTTTGTTAGTTTATTTATTTTTTTTTTTTTTGAAAAAAATAACTATTTATGAAATCATTTGCCCAGTATTTAATGGGCCTGTATTACATTTTGTTTGCTCGTCACAAACATACCTGGACTTATCTCTAGTTAACTCTATAAACCTTCACCAGAATTATTCAGATTATTTCAGATCTGGAGCTGTCAATCTCTACTGAACTGAATGAAGTAAAAGGTAGTTGTTGACTTGAAAACCACAGTTTCATGGCATCACAAGGTGGAACAGAGCATTTTGAGTTTTAGAGATATAGACAGACTAATAATAAAGCATTATTAAAACATGTGTAAATGAAACAAAACACAACTCCAGGTGTGTTTTTCATGAGGTAACAACATTCTGACATGGCTAAAAGTTCACATGAGTAAAATTTTCATAATATAGGTGTTGAAGTGGAAATCAAAATTGAATAAGACTAAAAAATAATGTAAGGTACTGTACACATGGACATACGCAGCAGTGAGGTCCATAAGGTCCAGACCTCTGGATTTATTCTAGACCAGTTTTTGCTATTGAAGAATCCAGCAATTTATTATAATGTTTCCAGGGACAGTTAGGAACACATACACAGGTTTTACACCACACAAGATGTGAAGATTTGAGTCACTTTTTCTTTTTGGACAGTCTGCCTCTTAATCACAGACTTCTGGACTTTTAAACAGCAGAGGAAACAATACGTCTGTATTAAATAGAGTGAGTTCTGTGACAAAGCACACAACTTTCAATTCTTATAAAATCTACACAAAACATGCACAGAACCTGTGTGTGTACAGCAGTAGTGCAGGCTCTATGTTTGTGAGCATCACAGTGTGTGTGTGTGTGTGTGTGTGTGTGTGTGTGTGTGTGTGTGTGTGTGTGCGTGCGTGCGTGCGTGCGTGCGTGCGTGCGTGCGTGCGTGTGTGGCTCTCACACATGCTCCACTGGAGCTGCAGAGCAGAGTCTGAGCTCAGGGGGGCAGCAGAGAGCTGAGCAGTTTTGATCAGGTGATCAGGCCCTCTATGTCATCAGTGTTACTGTAAATAATGATCCTGTTATGAATAACTGAAAGGATCAGCGATAATCCAGGTCATGTCCTTATCATTTTATACACATATGATACAGTGACAAAAGGTTTTAGCTAAATACTCCATAGATAAGCTTAATGTCATACTGTGGAACATTCCAGGCAAAGCAATGACATCTCCATGGAGACCAGCAGTCAGCAGACCATCCACCAGAAAAGTTACATAGTGTGCCTTTAAATTATATAAGTTATATGTTTCCGGGTCATCCGTTTCAGTAACACACACGGTAAATTTTGGACCAGGAAACTGCAAAAGGAAAGGCAAAAAAGAAGTAGGCAAATTGAGTTTAATCAAATAGTTTCATACAATCAGAACTTCCTCCTGGCAGATATCTGATGGCCCACATGCAAACCAAGCAACATGCTCTTTCACTACAACATTCATCTTTGGTCTTCCTCTAGTCCTCCTCTGTACCATGTATATTTCTAACTAAAGAACCAAAGGGACTATTTAACCACACAATCTCGTCTCTGATTGTGGACTTTTTATTGGTAAAAAAAAAATGCAACATTATCAAACATTGTGATAATAATAAAAAGAAAATGATCTTTTTGAATAACTTTATAAACAACAAACGCCTGAAAAGAAAAGAAAAAGATTTCTTATTGACTCTACTAGTATATAAGCATGTATGTATATAAGGTGTACTGTGTAACATTTCCAGAAAAGTACACAGATATAAGTCTTGTGCGATGACTATGAGAAACCTTAGCCCTGATTTATGTTAGTGAGGCTAATACTTTCTACTGCGACAGGGAGTGAAGCAAAGCCGAGTATGCAAAATACTACAGGGTTAAGTTACTGTAGACTTTACATAACATGTACTTTTGGTACACATATGAAAAATCTGAAATATTTCATTATTTGTATATGAGAGTAGTATTTTTGGTTATATAATGTACTTATTTGAAAATGTGTTAGTCTTTTATACTATTTTTTAGACCATGACCATAACAGTGGTTGTAGTAGTAGTAGTAGCAGTAGTAGTAGTAGTAGCAATGGTAGTGTAGAAGTAGTAGTTGTTAGTAGTTATAGTAGTAGTAGAAATGGTTTTAGTAGTAGTACAAGTAGTATTGGTAGTAGCAGTAGCAGCAACGTCAGCGTCGAAGTAGTAGTTGTTAGTATTTATAGTAGTGGAAATGGTTTTAGTAGTAGTACAAGTAGTATCGGTAGTAGTAGTAGTAGTAGCAGCAGCAGCAGTAGTAGTAATAGAAGGTGATGTAGTTGTAGTTGTGTTGTAGTTGTAGTAATACAAAATAATAATGAGTAGTAGTAGTATTTGTAATGGTAGTACTGCACACTTAGTAGTACTACCATAGTACTTGCATTTGTAGAAATAGTGGTACATTTTACTGTTAAATCCAAATAGTAAAATGCAGTGTCACATCATTTGTTGAGTCCAGACGTGTTGTATCTTTGTGTGTGTAACGTTTGTGTCATGAGGTTGTGTTATCATGTAAGTGTGATAAGTGTGAGCTCCATGTTGTATGTAAAACTGCCCGCGTCCAGTTTAAACCAGTGTGTGTGTCCAGTCTAAAGAAGGGTGTGTCTAGTCTAAACCAGTGCGTGTGTCTAAAGAAGTGTGTGTGTCCAGTCTGAAGAAGTGTGTGTCCAGTCTAAACCAGTGTGTGTGTGTCCAGTCTAAACCAGTGTGTGTCCAGTCTAAACCAGTGTGTGTGTCCAGTCTGAAGAAGTGTGCGTACTCTTCAGATTTATTCAAAGCGGGACTAATGCCACTGAGGCTCATGTGT
Source organism: Taenioides sp. WSHXM2023 (assembly GCA_029959045.1). NCBI lineage: Eukaryota > Metazoa > Chordata > Actinopteri > Gobiiformes > Gobiidae > Taenioides > Taenioides sp. WSHXM2023. The sequence continues at coordinate 5,240,924 of CM057097.1, forward strand.
CCAGAGCTAAAACAACTTTACCCAGAATCCCTTTAAACAGTTTGAACAGAGCTGCAGGGAGGTCAGGGTTTGTTGTGTAACTGTGAAATGGCCGATTTGTTGATCTGGTTTATGGTTCGTATCATAATCACAGGGCCTGTCCACATTAAACAAAAACTAGCAGAGTTATGCGTCTTCTCTGTCACTATAAAGAAACAAATGATATCATTTTTTCGTAATATCTTATCAGAACCAGAAAGTGGGGCCAAAGAAATGACTTTAAAGGCGCTGTATTTGATTTTCACCATCTCAACAACGTGAAAAACAGAACTAGTTCATTTGAAACGGTTTGCAGTGGTCTAAAGTTGTTCCTCACTTCCCTTATGCATTCAAATTATTGAGTTTTGCCATGATGGTAAGCAGCAGCTAGCAGGCTAACGCGCACTTCCTGATCACCGTACAATGTAACGCTTTATAATTAGAGGCTGACAGTACGCAGAGGACTTATTTTGACCTCATACGATATATCTGAACTGGGTTATACAGGTCCCTGCCGTCCATCGGAAATTATGATCATCATCAAATTCTTTTGACCGGTTTTTATTAGTTTTGGTTTTGTAGTTCTGGTTGTATTTTGTTTTAATTTGTTTCATTTGTCATTTTTTCCAGTCACATCAATACAATGTGACTAGTGGCTCCAATAGACCTAAAAACAACATATATATTTATTTATTTATTTTATTTTTTATCTGTATTATTATTATTATTATTATTATTATTATTATTATTATTATTTATTATTTTTTATGTTTTTGTTTTTTTAGGCCGCAGAGGTTAATACAACCACCACCGCTCCTACCAATTCCACAATCACCACTGAGACGCCCCTCGTTAACAGCAGCACCACCTCCTTTAACAGCAGCACCACCTCCTTTAGCAGCAGCACCACCTCTCACACCACCTCTACCACCACCTCTACCACCGCCACCACGCCCCACGGAGGGACGCCATCTTTGGTGCAAGCCTGGAGTCAGCTGGTCGCCATGGTTACGGCTCTTGTCCTGCTCGCTGCATAAACAACAGGGACTCTGCCACTCGCCGATTTCATGCACGCTAAATTATAGAAATGTTTTGACATCAAGTTTGATAAACAGGACCGAAAAAAGTTTGTACACACTTTTTCGTTTTAGTTTCTTCTTTATTTTCATATTTTCATTCTAAGTGAAATCATCAGAACTATGAACGAACACATATGGAATGTAGTAAACAAAAAATGCACTTAAAGTAACTCAAAACCTCATAACTTCTAAGGTGGAGGGCTGTCTACTTGCTTGTTTCCATGTTCCGCAGTATGGCATTAAACATCTGCCTTGCATTCATTCAGTTACAGGTGTTTTATAGCTCAAAAACATTAAACATTAAAACATTAAAACATTAATTTTTACTATGCGCAGGCTTGCTTCTCCATAGACCTGACCAACAACTTGTCCCCATTGCGATAACCAAAGCATGTACATCTCCACGGAGACAAGCAGGTGGCAGACCCTCCACCAGAAAAGTTACACAGTGGACCTTTAAAAAGCCCTTTGTTTCTTGACGCTGGGAAGTGAAAACCATCATGAAGCCCCAGGGTTCGCACCACTGTCGACAAAGCAAAGGGTGGATACTGTGAGAATTTGAATCTAAAATATGAAATGTATTTAAATGAGTTGTTTCACTTTTTTCTTTTTTTTTTCCATATATCTTATTCGATTCTTCTGTCTGTATATAAAGCTGTAAACATAAAGAAAAAAACACTGAACGAGAGGGCGTGTCCAAACTTTTGACTGGCACTAATAATAATAATATAATAATGTGTATTGTAGAAACTTGCTTAAAAATGTTCATGTATTTTTGTAAACCTTTTTATTGTCACATCCGCCCTGGGGTAGACTGATGTGAAGTGAAGTGTGGCTGCTTATCTATGCCAATGGCTCCTCCGACCACCACCGACAACATTCGAAATGTCTTGCCAAGGGACACAACAACGTGAACTGGTCAGAACTGGGATTGAACCTCCAACTATGATGTCTTTAAGCTAAAAAGTCCAGGCAATTTTAATGTTATTTGAATGTGATTTTTGTTATTAAAAGAGATTGTGTGAAATTTATTTTAAAAACTGTAAAATGGTTGCTATAGCGATACGATAATAAAAATCTTAATTTGTTCATAGGTGAATCTGGTTCGTTTTTCATTTTAAAGGTGCACTATGTGGTGAAGGATTTCCATGGAGATAGCATGCAGGTAACATCCAAAGGTCAAGTTACAGGTCAGATCTGTGGAGAGTTAACCTTACACACAGTATCAGCAAACTGTAGTTGAAGATATGAGTTTAGAGAGGAAGTTTAATGCCATACTGTGTAACTTTAAAGGGCCTATATTACACAAAACTGACTCTTTTGAGCTTTAAGTCGTGTTAGAATGTTGTTGCCTCCTCAAAAACAGATCTGGAGTTGTGTTTTGTTTCATTCCCACATGTTGTATTATTAGTCTGTCTACATCTCCAAAGCTCAAAATGCTCTGTTCCACCTTGTGATGTCATGAAGTGGTAGTTTTCAGCTTAACAGCTACCGCTTACCTTTTTCTTCAGTAGAGTACAGTTCAGTAAGAAATTCCAGGGCTGAAATGATCCAAATGATTCTAGTGAAAGTGTATGGAGTTTAAAAACACAGTTACAAAAATACACTTCCTGTATTACAGCATGACATCACAAGGTGGATTCTGTTAAACATGTGTGAATGAAACACAATAACATATAACATACTGTAGCTCAGAGAAGTGTAATATGGGCCCTTTAAAGCTACTAACTTTCTGGTATAGGGCCCAAATACAAATAAATTCCACAGTATGGCATTACATTTATCTATCTCCACGGAGACAAGCAGGTTTAATGCTATACTGTGGGACATTCCAGATAAAACAATAGTATCCATATCATAACTACTTGCTTTGATATTCAATATGTAAACTACAAAATTATTTGAATCTGCAGAGCAAAACTTTTTACGTACATTTTCCACAGTATGGCATTACATTTTACTGTCTCCATGGAAACAAGCGGGCGACACCAAGGCCAAGTTACAAGTCAGATCTCAGGAGACCAATACAAACACGTGCAAATGAATGGATATGCTTACTGCCATACTGCGAAACTTTCATAAGAGCATCACCATGGAAACGAGCATAAAAGTTAGTAGCGCACTTTTAAACTTTTTTTTTTTTTTCTTTTCGAGCTTTTTCCTCCAAAAATAAAAGTGTGTTTGGAAAAAAAGGGGTAATTTGTTGAAACAGATCTTTGTCGTCAGCTCATTTGAATTCTTTGTTTTTAATTCAAATTCTAGTTTATAAAAATCTCGTTAATCACCATGGTGTTGTCTTAGCTTCACGGCTCATTGTTTGTTCAGACACTCAATGCAAAACTGTGCACATGAAGAGAGAAGGTGAATACAGGCCTCCCCATAACCACAAGGTCACAGGTTCAGGTTCCAAAGTATAAGGAGTGTCTATGGAGTTTGCAAATTATGATATTGGTTCAGCATTTTTGGATATTTCTTCAAAAACAGTGAATCTCCCATAGAGTTATACACATGTGAAGAGAGGGTGACCAAACACAGGCATCCCCATAACCACAAGGTCACAGGTTTGATTCCCAGAGCATAAGGACTGTGGAGTTTGCAAGTAATGATGTTTCAGCATTTACTGTATGGATCATAAATTTGGATATTTTTTTCAAAAACAGTGAATCTCCCATAGAGTTGTATAGGCAGCACCATGCCATGAGGTCACAGGTTCTATTCCCAGGGCATAAGGAGTATGTAAGAAGTGGAGTTTCTCTCTGTCTGAGGTATGTACAGTGTAGGCTAATCCTCCAGCTGGGTATTCCTGACCTAAATCTCTGTCTCGACACGGGTCCTGTTTCAAGAAGCAGGTTTAGGCCAAACTCAAACCCCAAATCAGTCACCATGGTAACTCACTGTGTAACCTAACCTGGTCCAGAGCAGGTTTTATTGGTGGGTTTCAGATCACCATTCTATAGGCCAATAGTATTTAATACAGACGGGGGGGCAGCTAAAATTAATCTTGTTCAAATGCAGATTTTCTTTGTTAAACAGTGAGTTCTTGGGTCTAGTCAGTAATAGAAACCACCAAGTTCAACATTTGTGAATTCACCTTTTAGATATTTCATGGCAAATAGGAAAATCTGAGTGTATGACATCTAGAATCTGAAAACCACCCATTCCTTTAACCCCGAGTTTATCCTGAGTCTGCTCCTGAAGGAGACCTCTGATTGGTCAGTCACAGATCTCCCAGATCTGACCTGTAACTTGGTCTGATGGTGTCCTTGTTTGTTTCCATGAAGACAAATATGTTTAATGTAGCGTCACATTCGAAGCAAAGCACTAACATCTCCATGGAGGCAAATGAATGTGCTGCCTTATTGTTTCCTCTGTAAATAATTCTTAGTTAGAAGAAAATATTCATTTAAAGGGTCTATATTATATTATGTTATTTTCTGACCTATGTTCTAATGTTGTTTCCTCATCACAAACAGACCTGGAGTCTAACACATGTTTAACACACAAACCCTGCATGTTTAGGCTGAGTTCTTCTCTCAAACATGTTTTTAGACTCCACACACCTTCACTAGAATCAGTTGGATAATTTCAGATCAGGAATTGCCAATCTCTACTGAACTAAAGGTAAAATGTTGCTGTTAACTTGAAAACTATGTCTTCATGACATCACAAGGTGGAACAGAGCATTTTGAGCTTTGGAGATGTAGACAGACTAATACTAAAGGATTACTCAAACATGTGAATGAAACAAAACACAACTCCAGGTCTGTTTTTGAGGAGGTAACAACATTCTAACATGAGTCTGTTTTGTGTAATATAGGACCTTTAAATTGTGTTTACAAGAAATTCAACCATTACTTTGCATCAACATAAAATAAATACACGTTTAGTTTCTAACAGAACTGAAGACACTCAAAGCCGCTTTACATAACTTTGTCCATTCACAGTCTGCACTATCTGATCACCACTAACACTCACAGGCCATTTTCATCTTAGACAATATGGGTGAAGTGTCTTGCCCAAGGACACAACAGCATTATCCACTAGAGCCACCTCTGCCTCACTGTAGAACATGTTATTCCCAGCACTCTCCCATCCAAGCTCTAACTAGGCCCGGCCTTGCTTAGCTTCTGAGATATTTCCTCATATTTAGTCTGTATTTTATGGTGTGTGGTTTTTTTTGGGTTTTTTTTTTTTTTTGTTTTGTTTTGTTTTTTGTTTGTTTTTTTAAAGTTAAAATTCTGTTTAGGATTTAAAGGACTGGTTCTTGGGCGCTCCTCAGATAACTCCTAATCCTGTAAGAGCTGGACTTGAACAGTGAGGACAGCAGGGCTGGAAAAATACAAATGGACCATTCAAATAATACGTTTTAAAGAATGCTTTTCCTGTGGTGTCGGACAGAAGTGGAGTTTGTTGTGTAGATTCTGTTTCACTTAAGAGATCATATAAGATGACGATTCTTTTGCATGCTCAGACCTGGGTGTGGACGGCTAATCCTGTCCTGAGTCAATGGAAATGAGACAAATGATGCTTTGAGTTTGGTATAAAAGACACAAACAAATCAACAGGGTACATTTGAGAAGCGGGTCACCAGGGGAACTGTGAGCGTCCGGTTAAATCGGAGAGACCCCTGAGAGACGGAGGGCTGTTGTAAAAATCCAAAATGAAGTACGTTTTTGAGGGTCTTCTGTCAGTGGCTCTGCTGCTGCAGATCACTGTTCAGGTGGTAAGTGTGTTTTTGTTGTTGTTGTTGTTGTTGTTGTTGTTGTTGTTGTTGTTGTTTTTTGGGTTTTGGTTTTTTTTACATTTTTGCCATTAAAAAAATGTATTTATTTAAAATTAAATAGCTAAAGTCTCATAGTCTTTCATATAATTCCATCTCAAAACAGTGTTGGCTTCCGCTGCAGCTTTAAGTAAGCTGAAGAAATCCTCCATTTTATTTGTTAAATTGTTAATTTCAAGCATTTTTTTTTTTTTTTTTTTTTGGTAATGTAATCAAATAATAATAATACAAATAATACAAATATATTTTAAAAATTCTAAATTTGATTTGGCTTGATGTTTAATTTTACTTTATTTTATATTTATGTGTTTATTATTATTATTATTTTTAGTAGTAGTAGAAGTAGTAGTAGTAGTAGTAGTAGTAGTAGTAGTAGTAGTAGTTTTTTTTGTATGTGCATCTATCACTGTTGTTTTGTCATAACCATAAACATTTAGTGTCACCTCTCCACAGATCTGACTTATAACTTGGCCTGTTGGCGTTATCTGCTGATAAGTTTAATGCCTTAATGTTGAACATTCTAGGCAAAGCTATAACATCTCATCTCCATGGAGACAAGACCTTCCACCAGAAAAGTTCCTCCATGCTCCTTTAAATAAGAAACAAAATGAGACTATAAAATATCCTCTGTTCATTTTATAGAGCATTTTCTGAGGTTATAACGAGCACAGAAGCTGCTGTCGGGGGCCGTGTTTTTTCATCCAATCGCATTGTTGCTAAGAATCATGGGAAACCAAGTGCCTGACATTATCCCAGACACTTGACTCTCCGTCATGTTGCACATTCAAGACAAAAAAAAAAAAAAAAAGAAAAGAATAGCAGAGATTTGAGAGGTACAAGGAAACAACTGCATGACACAATATCACAGTGATGGAAAGGACTGAGGGGGCGGAGCTCGATGTTCAACCCAAAACATGTTTTTAACTCATGGTTTGAAATCCGGGAAAGGCTCTTCAGAATCCAATATGTTTTCTAATACCCTTTTTTCATCATTTTTGTAGGACGTTCCAAAAAACAACATCACTGCTGCATTCAACACCACCGTCAAAGACAAGGACAGCTCCACTAAAGTCCAGCCCACATCCTCCCCCACCACAGCGGGGACTACCTCGAACAGCTCCTCTTCTGGGGGTGGAGGTGATGGTGGTGGGGGTAACAACAGCAGCAGCAGCGGGGGGAGTACAGGAGGGGGCGGAGGTTCGGGTTCTGTTAACATAACGACCATCGCCAAGCCACATAAGGGAGGGGCGGGGCGTGGCGGCTTCTCCGCTCCTCTCCTCCTGACCTGCGCTCTCGTGTGGAAGCTGTGGCCGTGAGCGCCCCCCAGTGGTTGGATTTAGCTGCTTCTCTAATGCCCCCTTTAAAACTTACCTTAAAGCAGATCTGTTATGTAAATCTGACTTTGCAGAGCTTTTAATCATGTTGTAGCTGTTTCCTCTCACCATTTACTCACGCGAATTTGTATTTGTCTGAGTATCGTTTATTTTCAAGACGCCATATTGCTGAGCTACTCCCGTTTTCACCGCCAACGCTACACGCCAACTGTGACGTACGCACTTCAGTCTTCAATTGTATTTTCTTAACCAGTAATACATAGGATTCGACAGCATTGCGTAGTCATTTTTTTGGTACAAATTAAAAAAAACAACAACAAAAAGAACGCAAGCTTGATGTGCAGATATCCACAGGAGGGGCCGACAGCTTTCCAGTTTTTTTAACGCAGAACTCAGAGAACTTGTGTGTTTGATTAGGTCGTTTTAGATAAATATTGTGATTTAAAATGTGAAATTCTAACATAATGATCCGTTTTGAGGTGTCACAGTTTCTATAAAAATGTCTTCATCAAAAACAGAGTTGTGTTTAATCCTCTTCAGTCATGTATCTGGTATTTTTATTGCTCATGCACGTTTGGAGGAAGCTAAATTTAATATTAATGCCATACTGTGGACCGGTATCATCTCCATGGATACACCAGGAAAGTTTTATTAATTAAAGACAATAGAATATAACATATAACAAAATGCAACAACAACACACACACAAATTGAAGTAAATAAAAATAAAAGTAATGTGGTAGTGAAGCATAACCACTAGGCCCCTTTTTATTTATATTTTGGCCTATTTATAATTTCTTTTTCCCTCTTTTTCCCATTTTAGTCACTATACTTAACTAATATTATTTTCACCATTGTCATTTTCTTTCATCGTCTTTTACTTTTTACTACAATCTTAAAGCATCATTTTAAGGGTATTTTCTTCTTCTTCAACCTTTTCGTTCCTTTTCTTGCACCAGAAAAGTTGTACCTTTAAATAACAAACGTTACACATAATATTCACTAACGCCAATTCTGTCCAAATATTATGGAGCAGTAGTTGTTAAATGTTAAATACAAATACGTTTCCAATACTACCTATGTGTCCACTCCTGACAGGTTTCTGATCTGTGTTCTAATGTTTCCTCATCACAAACAGACCTGGAGTTGTGTTTTGTTTCATTCACACATGTTTAACGCACAAATCCTGCATACTTATCCTGTGTTCCTCTGTTCCACCTTGTGATGTCATTGAGTAGTGCTACAGGAAGTCCTCCACTGTGGTTTTATACTCCAAACACCTGCACTAGAATCATTTGGATCATTTGCAGCCCTGAAATTGCCAAACTTTGTATCTACATCCAGTGGATTGTACAGTAAATCAGTTCAATTGAGGTTGAAATAGAAAAACTACCAGTTAATGACATCACAAGGTGCACCAGGGCATTTTGAGCTTTAGAGATACAGACAGACTAATAATGCAGGGTTAGTCAAACGTGTGAATGAAACAAAACACAACTCCAGGTCTGTTTTTGAGCAGGTAACAACATTACAACATCAACATCAGAGCGAGAGAAATGACTCCTCAAAATCAGTTACGTCAGATAAAGTCTTTTTGGTACTTTTCCAATGGTAACCATAGCAACACCATGACACGCTGCTGAAATCTGACTCCTGATATCTGCACTTTTCTATTGAGAGTCAGGCTTGGTTACAGGAGAGTTTTGGTTGCATCATTACAAGCCAAAATGGTGTTCAATATAAGGGATCCCTGAGTCCTGTTACAGTACAGACACAACTGGATACACACTGGTTAAAAGTGCAAGTACTTCAGGACAAAAGGAGGGTAAGGGTGAGTTTTAAATAAAGGGAAATAAATACTGCTATGGGAACATGCACAGGACAGGTGTGGTCCGAAATTGTAAGAAATAGTACAGGTACTTAGAGGTTAAAGGTAATTATCCAAGAAATGACTCAGCTAAAGAGTAAAAAGTATTCAATTTCATGTCATTGGAAGGACAAAACTTTAACTAAATAAGTCATATAGTAGTCATATAGTAAATAATCTGGTATTTTCAAAAGATAGACACAAAAATGAGACAAAAACCACAAATCTTCAAATAATTTTATATTGTCCAAGCTTTTTTCACTTGTAGACTTCATCACAGTGGGTTTGTCAAAATCATAAGCAAAGTAATAAGAAAATCAGATACTAATCAATACATAAACTAGATACTCATTTGAACAAGTATCGATACTGAAATAGTCACATTCACGCGACAAATGAACCTTTCCTGAAGAGCTTTAGAACAGACAAAACTAGGACTTCTCTATGCCCTCAGGTTTTCAGGTCAGACGGCCCATATTACCGTAAGCAAGACTTTTTATTGCCAAAAATCTACCATGATAAAGCCAGTGTTGAATATTTTGAGTGTCCTGATGAGGATCTAAGCATGAATAAATGTCTGGTTGCTCAGTTTAACCTATTATAAATGCAGATGTTTTGATTATTCCCTGTAGCTACTGTATTGATGACCAGTCTCACCCTCAATTGGCCCTCTGCTTTGTCAGTGTTTTGATGAAAAAAGCTTGGACACCCTGCTTTAGAATGATCCTGAGCTGTATCAGAACAAGTATAAGAGCACATAGACTAGTATACGCCCATGGACCACTATGGAACCTACAGGACCACTGAGGGAGTACACACATATAAGACCACATGGGAAAAGAAAAGAAAGTACTACCATTTAATGTCATTATCAGAGTCGGTATTGAGTATCAAGTCTCTTCCTTCAAGTCTGAAATTTTAGTATTGTGAGAACACTAACTCAGTGGGAAGAGTTAAGTCTATCTGAAAATACCAGATTTTGTGCATATGACGTTTTATCCGTTCAGTTGTATTAACTTAAAGATGCACTGCGTAACTTGTCTGGGGGGGTTCCGCGGAGATGTGCCTGGATGGATATTTAGACTGGTTGCTATGGTAACTATGGCACAGATATGGCAAGGAGCTAAACTTGCAGCAACTTTGCTAACTTAAGGCTTTTTAACGGGTTTCTAGCATAAAAAAGAAGATATACATTCAAGCTTCAGTAAAAGTTGTTTTTAATTGTTGAAAAAATAGCGGTACAAAGAGCGGCACAAACTATCACAAAGGAGAGCCCGGTGTTAAAAGGTGACTGAAAGATGACAGTAAACTGATTTATTTTGTTTATAAAATATTATTACTTAAAAAGTCCTGGTAGGAGTTTGAGTCATTTTGGGAAAGTAACTGTTCCTACTGTTGCACATGCTCAGTACAGCTCCAGTTTTGAGAAATCAGGATACTGCATCTACAGGCCACAGGATCCTGGATACTCTCAGAAAAAAAAAAAAAACCCAGTAAGAGTATCCTGGTTTCTCATCACCGGGACACTGGCACATCCAGGAGATTGAAATCAGGACACTGCGTCTACATGGACACTCACATAACCAGGATACTCAAAAAACCAGATCATAACTGGGATACTTGACTGTGAAGAATGGAGACAAACAGGCTGCGGACCCTCTCCAGAAAAGTTACACAGTGCACCTTTAAATAAAATACGCTCGTTCTTGAGAACAATCTTTTACCTACTCTACTCTGATTAGGCAGTGAGTTTTTATCATTATATCAGTATGAGTTAATCTTTATTTAATGTAGTAATTTGGTGTAAATACTTTTTCTTCTTTTGTAAAAGAAGGGTGAGAGCCAGGAAAATAAACACAATAATCTCCAGCGCACACAAATATAATACGCAACTTCCTTCAGAGAAAAAAGGAGCAGCCTCATTATGCACAATGGGAAAAACGAGTGAAGCATTAACACGAAACTCTGACAGATATGACCTTATCAGAAATACTTGCAACTGTTTATTTTTTGATGCAGTTGAAGTTTTAGTATTTTGTTGTTATCTTTATTCAACACTAGTTTAATGTTTTTGTGTTTTAAAAGCCTTAAAGGGCCTGGAGTTGTGTTTTGTTTCATTCACACATGTTTAACACACAAACCCAGCATACTTAGGCTGTGTTCTTCTCTCAGACTAAAAACGCTTGGTGCCACCTTGTGATGTCATGTGGTAATACAGGAAGTGCTCCACTATGTTTTAAAACTCCATCCAACTTTGAAGCTATAGCTGTTGTTGCTCTGTGCATCAAAAGATATCGCAGACAATCCCAACTGAACAAAAGTTAAAACAAAACCATTTTTAAGCCAAGAATTTAAGGCCACTCTGGTGTATTCTAGAATAAACAGTTCAGTTGAAGCTACAAAATGATTTTAACTTGAAAACTACCACTTAAATGTTCTATATTACACAAAGTTGACTCTTGTGAGCTTTAAGTCATGATAGAATGTTGTTACATCATCAAAAACAGACCTGGAGTTTGTTTTGTTTCATTCTGAGTACCACTGCATTATTACTTATTACTCTGTTCCACCTTGTGATGTCATGAAGTGGTAGTTTTTAAGTTAACAGTTCCTTTTACCTTTAGTTCAGTAGAGATTGGCAATTCCGGGTCTGAAATCATCTAAATAATTCAACTGAAGGTGTCCATACACCATTAAAAACACAATGGAGCACTTCCTGTATTACCAACTAATGACATCACAAGGAGGAACAGAGCATTTTGAGCTTTGGAGATATAGACAGCAATAAAAGAGGATAGCTCAAACACATGTGAATGAAACAAAACGCAACTCCAGGCGTGTTTTTGATGAGATTCTAACAGGATTTAAAACTCACAGGAGTCAGTTTTGCATAGCATGGACCTTTAAACCTGTCTGTGTTAACATTTTTCAACTAAATATTGTCGCATTTATCAAGCTTGTTCCAGAATAATCCAAAACCTGGAATGTTCCGCAATATGGAATTATACATGTCCCTCTCTACTGCATGATGATGTTTAGTTTTTCACTGTGATCATTTATTTTTAACATTTTCCTTTAAACAAACACCTGCACACATATTTAATGAATTAATGAGTCCAAAACTAACTCAAGACTATATTAGGTGTATGCCGTAGACTGTATATACAAATGGACTCCATGGACTCACAGTTGACTTTACGTCTAAAACATCACCTCTCTCTCTGTAACTGCTGCAGTGAGCCATTTTGGGCTTATAATGTTCATATTAACCCGCTCTACATGATCCTGCTGTTTTTATTTTGCTACTTATAACTGCTAGCCTTGGTGAGCTTCATTTGACTGGAGCTGAACACTATGGGTACCCTACGCTACCCTAAGACTAAACCAGTTCTAACCCAGGACTAACCTGGAGCTAAACCAGGTCGAAAAAAGGTCTAACCCAGGTCTAAGCCAGGTCTTCTGCACTCTGGACTCTTGTTTTAAATGACTGTTATGTTAACTAACTCAGATCATGTTCCCTTCTCTAACCCTCAGGTCACTGTACATTTATATTCAGAACTTCCCTGTGATTCCAGTAATAATTTATCCGAGCCTTTTGGATAGTTCCAGATCTCCACATGTTTGTTTTTATTTCTTTTATTAAACATAAACCAACCAGCTGTTCATTGACCTGCACAAAACACATGGAACTGAAATACAAGGAACAGTGAACATTTCCTCGTCCCAGGTCCAATCTCTGGTCTAGTCCCAGGTCTGATAGTAGGTCTGGTTCCAGGTCTGGTCTCTGGTCTCTGGTCCGGTCTCTGGTCTCTGTTCTAGATTCTGGTTTGGTTTTTTGAAACGAAATGAGGATGAGATATTTGGGCCTGTTTTTGCTGGTCATGCCGACACTGTCCCCAAGGGTAAGAATCAGCATTTCAAATATATTTCACATTGAATATATTTGGTAAACTTTTAGATGTATTATTATTATTATTATTATTATTATTATTATTATTATTATTATTATTATTATTATTATTATAGAAATGTGCGAGACTCTGCATGCATCAGTTGTAAAGGTGCACTATGTAACTTTTCTGGTGAAGTGTCACATGCACGTCTGTCTCCATGGGGATGTTATTGTTTTGCCTAGTATGTTCCACAGTAAACTATATGTACTCTCCAGTGGGTGGACCGCCAAGCCAAGTAACTGGTCAGGTCTGTGGAGAGGCAAGTCCACTCACAGTAACAATGGATGTTCACCAAGGTATTTTTAGCATTAAACACTGGTGATAAATGTGCCATATGGACAAACAATGACATCTCCATGGTGACAAACAAGTGGCAAATGCTCTTCCACAGTTACACAGTGCAACTTTAAGAAATAATAATTATTAATAATTATTTCATGTTTTTATGCGTTTGTTTGTTTGTTGTTGTTGTTGTTGTTGTTGTTGTTTTTACTTTAGTTTATTTTTTAATTTGCCCAAAATGACAACAGCAGTCATCTCACAGGCTTCACAAATTGTTAAAATTAAATTTTTTTACCAAAAGTTAAAAAATCAAACAATGAATCTATTGATACTTTGTAGCAAGGAATGTGATGCTAACTAGAGACACTGCTCTGACTAAGGCGTGAATCTGTTTTTGTATTTGGCAGTGTTTGCTAATGTCTGCCTTGTGTCACCAAAATAACTGCTGAAAATTCCACCATAGACATGTAGAACACCCCCAGCGCGATTCACTGCAGGGTATCAATATACATATAAACATATACTATAGTAATGCAGTACAATTTTAAATATTAAACTCACTCTTTTTTTCAGGGACAGGAAAATATCACCTTTTCTGAAATCACCAACACAGCTCCAGTCTACTCTCTGTCTACTGCTAATGAAACGACTACTACTACTACTACTACTAGTACTACTACCAAGAACTCCAACTTTACTCCCATCAAAGTCACTTCTAAGATCATTACTTTAATCTGTACTCCAAAACCTACTGCTGCTACTACAACTGCGATTAAAACTACTTCAAATGTGGCTACGAGAAAGACGCAAAGTGATGATCATTTTGACAAGGCAACCACTACAGTGACTACTGCTGCTACTTCTACTACTACTACTACTACTACTACTACTACTAATACAGCCTCAACCCAAAAATTAACCAGGAAAACAACTGGTACTCTGCAAACTACTTCAAAGGGTACCACAGATCCTACTACAACTACTAGTACTACAAATATGACCAACAGTACTGCAACGAATGAAGCAAAGAATAAAAATACTACTACTACTAATAGTAATAATAATAATATTGCCACTTGTATATTTGACACAGTAATAGGAGTCAGAATGTCCATGTTTTCTGTTATAATGTTTTGGTTGTCTCTGTAAACAGTCCTGGTGCCATGGTAACAAAAGTCTCACGGACCTTACATTAAAGACTCACTATGTAACTTTTCTAGTGGAGGTTGCTTGTTACTTGCTTGTCTCCATGTAGATGTTATGACTTTGCCTGGAATGTTCCACTGTTACAGGTCAGTTCTGTGGCGAGGCAAGCCTGCTCACAGTAAGAATACTTATTTTCCAAGGTAATGTTTTGCAATCTAAACCTATGATAGAATAAATGCAAGATAGAAAAGTTACGCAGTCTGACTTCAGTGTAATATATAAAGCTATATTTGGTTTGGTTTCAATAATTTGCCTAGATTACAGATTTAGGGCCCTTATCACGCTATTTCCTGATCTATGTTCTAATGTTTCCTCATCACAAACAGGCCTGGAGTTGTGTTTTGTTTCATGTTTAACACACAAAGGGAGTCACTTGTGTGTAATATGACACCTTTAATTATCAGAGAGTATTTTTCACATTTCAGATCCCAAAAACTACTGCACCGTCACTTGCAAAGTCAAATATTTAAAAGCACACTATCGCCATCTGCTGGTTTATATGGATGTTATTGCTTTGTTTGGAATGTTCCACAGTACGGCATTCATTTTACACACAGCAAGTGTTTGCACTGGTCAGAAATAACTTTGACAAACACGTATTCTTAGTGTGAGTGGGTTCGCCTCTCCACTGATCTGACCTGTAACCAGACCTGATGTTACACAGTGCACCTTATGCCCCAGCCTCCTGTGGTCATGTATTTTTTATGTCTTATTTTAAAGGCAAAATGTATGTACAGTAAAACTAAAATGTTTGTTGTTTTATGCATTGAATTAATACTTTCTAATGCATATGTAAAATAAAATTGTACTTCAGTATAATGTATGAATATAGTCACGTATAACACTATATTTAAAAGACCTATATTTGCTGTTTTCTGATCTGTTCTAATGTTGTTTCCTCATCACAAACCGACCTGGAGTTGTGTTTTGTTTCATTCACATGTTTAACACACAAAACTTGCATATTTAGGCTGAGTTCTTCTCTCAAACAGACCAAATTGTGATGTCATGTGGTAATACAGGAAGTGCTCCACTGTGTTTCTAAACTCTATACACATTTAGATGATTTCAGCTCTGGAATTGCCAATCTCTACTGAACTAAAGGTAAAAGGAGCTGTTAACTCAAAAACTAGCGCTTCATGACATCATAAGGTGGAACAGAGCATTTTGAGATTTGGAGATGCAGACAGACTAATAATAAAGGATTACTCAAACATGGATGAATATGTTTTTGAAGAGGTAACGACATTCTAACATGTCTTAAACCTCACAAGAATCCGTGTTGTGTAACATGGGCCCTTTAAGGTTTTATTCAGACCTATTGAATTAAATGTAAACTAAAACTTGTCTTTTTTACAGTATATTCATCATAATGTTCGTGAAGTTACGAGATATGTTTCTGTATGTGCCAAATAAATGCGCTGTGATTTTTAAATGTTTTTTGTTTTGTTTTTTGTGGTAGTAGGTGGCGATATCCCAGTATATTTAGCCTTGTGTGTGGTAGGACATGTAGCTATTGTCCATTTTGCGTGTTCATGTTTTGAGAATTGAGAATATTCATGAAAGAAGAGACTGATATGAGACTGTTCATGTTCATTTATTCAAATATAAACCAATTGTACACGTAAATACTGTAATTCAAATATAACCATCATATATCATAATACATCATATCATTCGCATGTCCTTTAATAGTCAGTGAGATGTTTTTAGTCTTCAGATCGGCAGATGTTGAGCAGGGCAGTGAGGAGGTCTCCTTTAAAGTGTTTCTGTTCAAAAACAAAGAAAAAGTGTCATCATTTTGTATTTTATTGTTAGCTTTTATCTTATCACAGTTTCTATTTACTCTTCTTTGTTTAATGTAGCACCATAACCCTGAAGCAAGTTCCCACGTTGTGAACTCTGTTACTGACAATGGCAATAAAACCTATTCTGATAACTCCAGTTGTGTTGGTTTAAGCCAGATGCCCTTCCACATTGCATTAACCAACAATGCAATGTATACCTATGCTAAATATATGCTAAAAATAGTATTTCTAGATATACACAATATATAATAAGATTACTAGCAGAAGTAAAAAGTTGTCATCTAAACTGGACTGAAATGATGTGGTGAGTGATGGTGGTGGTCAGAGATTTGCAGCCTCACCTCTACCAGTGTGTCCCAGAGGATCACCACTGTGGAGTGTGGAGTGAATGAAGAATGAGAAAAAAGTAAAGAGTCTTCAAGTGTCTGAAACAGCTTTTTTTTAATATAATGGATAAGAAATATGTAATTATATATGTGTGTCCCTGTAGTGTGGAGTACAGAGAGGTCTGTGTAGTTGTAGTAGTTGTAATTGTAGTTGTAGTTGTAGTTGTAGTTGTAGTTGTAGTTGTAGTAGTGTGTATTTATACCTGCAGTGTGGAGTACAGAGAAGTCTGTGTAGTAGTTGTAGTTGTAGTAGTGTGTATTTATTCCTGTAGTACGGAGTAGAGAGAGGTCTGTGTAGTAGTTGTAGTTGTAGTTGTAGTAGTGTGTATTTATATCTATAGTGTGGGGTAGAGAGAGGTCTGTGTAGTAGTTGTAGTTGTAGTTGTAGTAGTGTGTACTTATACCTGTAGTGTGGAGTAGAGAGAGTTCCCGGTGAGTTTGAGAAAAGCTGCTCTGATGCACAGAAGATCTTCTTCACAGTGAGACACCATCACCCTCTGAGTCTGAGGGATCTGAGGAGGAATAGAGACATTTAAATACAGAAATATCTTTTAGGTCCTATTTTACAGAGTTTATAGATACAGAGGTCAGACTGCAGATGGCGCTGTTGTCCTACTAACTTATTTAAGGCATTATTCAAGCTCTTGATAGTAGTCTTGGTATTACACACTGAGTTAGGAATCAGCTACTTTTTGTTGGAAGGTCCATTACTTGTTTGTCTCTATTCATATGCTTTGCCCAGAATGTTGTAAAGCAAGTTACAGGTCAGTTCTGTGCAGAGGCGAACCTGCTCACGGTAAGAACGCATGTTTAACAAACGCAAGATTGTGAAGTTAAAAGCAAAACTGTGGAACATTATCGGCAAACCAATACAATTTAAATAATGGAGATAAGAAGGTGGCGGACACAAACAGAAAAGTTACATCGTGCACCTTTAAAGGCCCTAGAAAAACAGGCGTTCTGGCAGTGAGCAGGGTCACCTCTCCACAGATCTGACCTCTAACTTGGTCTGGTTTGGTTTCCATGAAGATAGAAAGGTTTAAAGACATATTGTGAAACATTCCAGACAAAGCAATAACATCTCCGTGAAGAAAAGCATTTGAGGGATCCTATACCAGTAAAAGTTACACAGTGCAGCTTTTATTTATCCTGTGAGGACTGCAGTGGTAAATGAGATCTTACCTTCATAGCGTTGATTCTTTTGGCGAGGTAGAGGTCTGGGTTCTGAAGGCATTGCACTGGAACAGAAAACACAGTCACATTTGAGACTTTAGTCCTTATATAAAACTGTCTTTCCTCTGATCTTCACCGTCATGTCGCCTCTCTCGTACTCACCCAGCACTTTGAGCCCCAGTCTGAAGTCTCCACTGAAGCGTTTCTCCAAAGCTTCATCCAGGAACAGGCCGGTCTGAAACTCCACCTCGTCCAGGACTGAAGGAAGATACAGAGAAACACGTTCACTATGAAGTTTATCACTGTTTCATATCTTTACCCAGATGCTCCTCCTCCCTCACTTGGCTGGATGACCCTCACCCTATCCTGGATGAACCCCTCGCTGACCCACCCCAACCCTACCCAGAAGGTTGTAGGTCCAACTCCCGGGCTGCACAGGGCCTTTCTGTGTTCTGTGTTTTAGGTTTTCTGAGGGTGCTTTGGTTTCCCCGGCCACTAAAACCACGCAAAGCAGGCTCTTTTTCTGGGGCCAGGACTGAAAATCAGGTTCTTAATCTCAACGGGTCGGTTAAATCAGGAATGATCTGAAGCCGTGTGAGGCAAATGCTGTTTTGTTCTCTAAAAATAAATGTATACTGAATGAAACGTGTGTGACCATGTTGAGGTTTAAAAACGTTAATGTTTACATAGACTCTAATCTCTGGGTGTGAACTCATTGTACCTTTGCTGAGGTGGTCAATATAGAAACAGAGGTAGTTGCTATAGAAACAGAGGTCATACCCTTTTGGAGGTGTTCGGGGTCTCTGGAGGTCAGGATGCTGATCCAGGGAGCCGGATCACACTTCTTTCCGTTCAGAGTGGTCTTCAGAGTCTGTGGGACAAGGAAGGTTATGGGGACTTTTGTATTCTTCTGTATTCCTTTGAGACCAGATATTCCTTTGTATCCACGAGTGTAACAGACTTAAAGACCAGGTCTATATTTGTACAGGACGCATCAGATCTCTGTAATTATCTTTAAGAGGACTCATACCTCCACGTCCCTGTGAACCAGTCCAGCCACATCACTTTTCTGTGCAGAGGAAACACAGTCAGACTCAGATACATTTAAACAAACTGTATTCAGTCTGTAATATCTCAAAACATTAGAATATCACGAAAAAGTTCAATATTTTTCGTCTCTCATTTCAGAAAGTCAAACCCGTATACTGTATAGACTCATGACACATAGAGTGAAATGTTTCAAGAGTTTAGTTCTTGAATTCTTTAATTTACAGGTAATGAAAACCCCAAACTCTGTGTCTCAGAAAATTAGAATATTACATAAGATCAATTTAAAAAAAAAAAGACATTTTAAACAGAAATGTTAGCCTTCTGAAAAGTGTGTTCATTTCTGTGCACTCAATACTTGGTTGAGCCTTTTGCCGTGGCATGGAGGAGATCTCCCTGTGGCACTGATCAGGTGGAATAGAAGCCCAGGCTGCTTTGATAGTGGCCTTCAGGTCATCTGCGTTGCTGGCTCTGGTGTGTGAAAATACCCCAGAGATTTTCTATGGGGTTCAGGTCAGGAGAGTTTGCAAACCAATCAAGCACAGTAACACCACGGTCAGTGAGCCAGGTTTTGGTACCTTTTTGGTGTGGGCAGGTGCCAAGTCCTGCTGGAAAATGAAATCAGTACATCCATAAAGCTTGTCAGCAGAAGAAAGCATAAAGTGCTCTAAAATGTCCTGGTAGATGGCTGCGTTGACTGTGGACTTCAGGAAACACAGTGGACCAAAACCAGCAGATGACATGGCAGCCCAAATCATCACCGACTGTGGAAACTTCACACTGGACTTCAAGCAACGTGGACTCAATGCCTCTCCACTCTTCCTCCAGCCTTTGGGACCTTGATTTCCAAAACAATATGCAAAATGTACTTTCATCTGAAAAGAGGACTTTGGCCCACTGAGCAACAGTCCAGGTAAGACTCTTCTGATATGGTCTCATGTCCCGTATGGGCTTTGTCTGTGTGAACTGGCTCTTGATGCACTGACTCCAGCCTCAGTCCACTCCTTATGAAGCTTCTCCAAATTCTTGCGTGGATTTTGCTTGAGAATTTTCTCAAAGCTGCAGTCATCCCTTTTCCTACCACATTTTACTTCTTCCACTCACATTTTTATGAATATGCTTGAATACAGCACTCTGTGAACAATGACCTTTTGTGGCTTTCTTCTTGCGGAGGGTGTCAGTGACTTGTCTTCTGGACATCTGGACATGATTGTGTAGCCCACTGACCCAGACAGAGAAACCATTTAAAGGCTCAGGAAACCTTTGCACGTGTTTTTAATTCTAATATAACATTTTCTGAGACACTGAATTTTGGATTTTCATTATCTGTAAGCCACAGTCATAAAAATATCAAGAATTAAAGGCTTGAAAGCTTCAGTCTGGATTCGACTTTCGAAAATAAGTGACAAAATATTGAACTTTTTCATAATAATAAAATTTTTTGAAATGGACTTGTACTTCAATTCTATTTAAAAAATCCACATTACATTTAACAAGGCCACGACCAGTTTGGCAAAGTCTCCGCTGGTCTCTGCTTTCAGCTCCTTCTCCAGCTCCTTCTTGTACACTGCAAATGAAACACAACAACACTGAATATATACACATAGAATGGTTTATAGATAAATTATTGTTTTACCTAGAATGTTCCACAGTATGGCATTAAACTTGCCTATCTCCATGGAGACAAGCAGTAACAAACCAAGTTACCGCTCAGATCTGTGGTCTGGTTTTTAATGGATGCTGGAGCAATACAAACACCTGCTTAAATCGATGCAAGATAACTTTAATGCCATACTGTGGAACATTCCAGGGAACTGACATCTCCATGGAGACAAGTCTGTGACAGATCCTCCACCAAAAAGTTACGCTGTGTTACATTAAATACATAAATAAATAAATGAAATGCTTTTTGTTGTAACTGACTTTGTTTGTAGATTTCGCTGATCTCTTTGAGCTGAGGACCAGTCAAGGTGCAAAGGATTTCCAGAAGACTTTCCTCATCTGTGCCCACTCCCTACAAACAAAACACTGTTACAGCAGACGCCAGGATTTCCCACTGAAATGTGACCATGAAGGCACCATCCACTAGAGCTGCACAATATTCAGAAATACGCAACTGAATATTGGATATTGAATACTGGTGTGACGTGAGACCATTGGGAATACCAGATGCCACAGTGGGGCACCAGTGACTCCAGCGCAAACTGTTGTTGTGTCCTTAGGCCTAGGTGTGTGTGTGTGTGTGTGTGTGTGTGTGTGTGTGTGTGTGTGTGTGTGTGTGTGTGTGTGTGTGTGTGTGTGTGTGTGTGTGTGTGTGTGTGTGTGTGCGTGTGTGTGTGTGTGTGTGTGTGTCTTTCATCTGTCCCAGGGCAAATGTGTGACAATGCGCTTCATTTACTATTTTTGCATGTTTTGGGTTGATGGAGCAAAGAGGAAAACCCATGAGACAAAGGGAGAAACATGCAATCTCTACACAGAAAATCTGAACGTTCCCCAGGACTTGAACCAGGAACCTTGTTGCTGTGAGCCGTAAGTGCTTGCCACTCACCACCATGGCCATCTCCAGCCTGTAGGCCTCGTAGTGCAGAGGAGGCATCAGCAGCTCCAACAGCAGAGTCTCCACGTCTCCAGACAGAGACTTCTTCACCGCAGAGCTCAGGTCCTGATGCACACAGAGACCAGTCATAAAAATACAGGGAGAGAGAGAGAGAGAGAGACAGACGGAGAGAGAGAGAGAAGAGAGACACAGAGAGAGAGAGGGAGAGAGCGATAGACAGAAAAACAGAGATCGAGAGACAGAGAGAGAGAGACAGAGAGAAGCCAGAGAGAGAAACAGAGAGAGAGAGTGATAAGAGAGACAGAGAGATGGAGAGAAGAGAGAGAGAGACATAGAAGAGAGCGAGAGAGAGAGAGAGAGAGAGAGAGAAAGAAGCGAGAGAGACACAGAGAGCGAGAGACAGAGAAGAGAGAGAGAGAGAAGAGAGAGACACAGAGAGACACACAGAGAAAAAGAGAGAGACAGAGAGAGCGAAAAGTGAGAGAGACAGAGAAGAGAGAGAGACACAGAGAGAGAGAGACAGAGAGAGAGAGACAGAAACAGAGAGAGAGAGAGAGACAGAGAGAAGCCAGAGAGAGAGAAACAGAGAGAGAGAGTGAGAAGAGAGACAGAGAGAAGAGAGAGAGAGACATAGAAGAGAGAAAGAAAGAGAGAGGGAGAAGTGAGAGAGACACAGAGAAAGAGAGAGAGAGAGAGAGAGAGAGAGAGGAGAGAGAGAGACAGAGAGAGCGAAGAGAGAGAGAGACAGAGAGAGCGAAAAGAGAGAGAGAGACAGAGAGAGACAGACAGAGAGAGAGAGAGGAGAGAGACAGAGAAGAGAGAGACAGACAGAGAGAGACAGAGAGAAAGAAAAGAGAGAGAGACAGAGAGAGAGACCTTATTACAGCATAACATTATTTTTGCCCAAACATTTAAAGACACACTGTAACTTTTCTGCATGGTGGAGGCTCTGACACCTGTTTGTTTCTATGGAGAAGACGTCTTTGCTTTCTGCACTACAGCATTAAAATGATCTATCTTATTCTATTTCAGGTGCTTATTCCACAGATCTGACATGTAAACAGTAAATATAGTAAATAGGAAAAGTATCATTGTTTACAGCCATGACCTTAACCAAAAGTTCAAACTTATGCAACAATTTTGAGGTCAGGTATGAGCCTCATAGTGTTTTGTTCTTATTATTAGCTACAGTGATGTGTTGTAATTCTATATGCAATGTCCTTAAAGCCACGTCTACGAGATAATGGAAGTATGTTAAGAGATAAAAAATACAAACAAACTTGAATTACATCTAAAATAAAGAACTTGACTTAGATCAAAATCTAAAGTTTGTTCATTAAACATATGACCCAATATCTAAACAAAGGTGTGGAGTTTAAAACCTGTTTCAAATATATTTACTCTGCAAATACTTCGAGCTACACTGCCGTCATTAAGAGCTATGTTATAATACACAAAATGTACAGTTAAATATGAAAGAAGATTCAAGAAAGAGCCATCCTCATTCAAGGTACCTTTTGGATGAGTTCCTCAAAAGTCTTGACCAGAACTTGTCTCTGAGCGTTGTTTCGGTTGGTTAAGATCCTCACAATGGTCCCAGAATCTAAAAGAATTAAAACAATAATATAAATACTAAAAATATTGCTGCAAATGTACGTAATTATTTCACATTTTGTTCATTGTAAACCCCAATATTCCAATCCAATTTTATTTCTACTACACTTTAAAATGTCTCTCCTCCTCTCTGCACAGAACTTTACTCTCACCATAACCTTGGATTCATCTTCGACCCCACCCTCTCCTTCAGACCACACATCCGCCTCATCACGAAGACTGCCTTCTTCCACCGTAGAAACATCGTCCGCCTTCGCCCATCCCTCTGCCCCTCTGCTGCAGAAACTCTCATCCGCCTTCATCACCTCCAGACTCGATTACTGCAACAGCCTCGTCTACGGACTTCCCTCCACTGATCTTCAAAACCTTCAATATGTTCAAAACTCTGCCGCTCGCCTCTTCACCCACACCCGCCCACGAGACCATATCACCCCCGTTCTGCAGCAACTCCACCGGCTCCCCATCCAACAGCGCGTCAACTTCAAGATCCTCCTGATCACCTACAAAGCTCTCCACCACCAGGCTCCTCCAGATCTCTCAGACCTCGTCCAGCCCCGCCGTCCCTCCGCTGCCTCCGATCAGCCGACTCTAACCTTCTCACTCCCACAGTCAAATTAAAGCGCCAGACCTTGGGGGACTGAACCTTTGCCGTGGAACTCTCTCCCCCTTCACATCAGAAACTCAAGACTCACTAAACACCTTCAAAAAACTGCTCCAAACTCATTTTTTCCTCACAGCCTACAGCGCCCACACACGACTGCTCCTCATTACTGTTTTTGTCCTGTTCTTGTTTTAGTGTTACTTTATTGTGAAGCGTCTTTGTGTTACTATGAAAAGTGCTGTATATAACCGATGTATTATTATTATTATTATTATTATTATTATTATTATTATTATTATTATTATTATTATTATTATTATTAAAGCAGACCGATTCTGCAAAATGGACCTGTCAGAGCTTTTTGCAATGTTACAGTTGTTTCCTTCACCACTGATCCTCTCTGGGTTATATTTGGAGTGATTTGTGCATGTCTGAGTCATCTTTAATCACTTATTTTCACCATTTTGTGACCTTTTTCTCTGCCGCCAGCATACGCCAGGGCCGTGCCGGACACTTTTGGTTGGAGGAGCTTTGGGGGAAGCTAAGTTCTTCAATGGGAGTGCTCACATGTTCATTTAGAGCCTTTTAACAATGGAGCGCAGTTAGTACCTGTAGTGATTTAAAACCTCATATGGAATTATTGTTTTATTGCAGTCTCATTTCGAACACTCTGTTGTTGCCTTCTGAACATTTTTAGTTACGCTTTAGGTGAATATTGATCACCACTATACTAAACAAATATCTGTAGTGATACCCACCCTTCCTCTCCAGAGCCGTCTGCAGCTCCATCACGTCTCTGTCCGGGTGGAAGTTGGAGTGAGGTCGAACTGTGCCCAGAGTCCCCCAGTACATCTCCTGAGAAAACAATATACACTTTTCATACATACACACAATCACATTCAACAAATGTGGCTTTCAGAGTATCACATCTAAAACTAGTCGATAGCAAAACCAAGAAAGTGACTGTAAATGAGGGAATACTTGGATGTGTTTATTCACCTGCCCAAGGACTGCAGAGGGAAATAACTTAAGCTAAATCTGATCTAAAGCATCTCTTCTTTTATGAGAGGAATGTGTAACGTGTTCTCTGTTAAGATAAACCACTAAACTAAACTAAACCAGATCTGAAAGAGAACTGAAAAATGGCATACCTGATTTTCAAACCATTAAAGTTAAAGTTGGTTGCAAAACGAACTAAACTAGTATCTTTGGAATCAGCTCACATGGCTCTGTCTTAAAGGGTCCACCTTCACTGGAATCATCTAGATAATTTCAGACCTGGAATTGTCAGTCTCTCAATCTGGAACAGAGCATTTTGAGCTTTGGAGTCAGACTTATAATGCAGGGTTACTCAAACACAGCTCCAGGTCTGTTTTTGAGGAGGTAATAACATTCTCACATGACTTAAAGCTCACAAGAGTTCATTTTGTGAATTCTACAATGTTGTGATGTCATGAATGTGATCTATTGAGTAAAGAGATGATATCCATATTAGACCCGTATCTTTGGACTTGAACGATACTGAGGACTTAAGCAATCAGTGGAGTTGTGAAATGGAGATTCAAGAACTGGTTCTGGCCTGAACATGGTGAGATGAGATGGAGATGAGATTTGGGGCTGTGAGGACAGGTAAAACTACTGCAGTCTGCAGATCTCATCATCAGTGCAAGAATGTGAAGAATGATAAAAATTCACTTATTCGTTCTGACAGACGAGTGCAGAGAGCAAATGGTTCATGTCCTGTGATGTTCTGTCACAAGGTGGTCAAGAGTGTCTTAAGGTCAGTAATAACTCCATGTGTCCAAACCTCCCTGTCAAAGCCTGATGTGGTCAGACCTCAGGGGCTCAGCAGGCCTGGGCCTGGTCAGGACTTGGATGGGAGACCGCTGGGGGGCAGCAGTGGCAAAAACTGTTGTTGTGTCCTTAGGCAAGACACTTCACCCACATTGCCAAGTGGATGTGAATGCGCTGAGTGTTGCTGATTGGAGGGCCCGGTGGTACAGATTGGCAGCCTTACTTCTGTCAGTCTACCCCAGGGCAACTGTGACTACTATAGTGTTACTATGGTTAATACTGCTTTCAATCTATTTGAGATGTACAACTTGACAAGAAATTCATCAATGTCCATTTTTTACAGTTTTACAGTAACTTTCTGACAGTGTATTTCAAATGGATAAGCAAAAACAAAATCCCATCACAAATAAAATTGTCCAAATAAATAAACATGTTTGTAGAGGTGTAAATGAACCTCTTGAGTTTAATGGAGCAGTATTTGTCCAAGGTGCATGGGCCCCACCCCTCAGCCCCAGGGAGAGGCTCAGACACATATACTGTACGCAGTATGATAAGAGCGGAGAAATACATGAATGAAGTATGGATATTTAAATGACAGGGAGTGTGATGAATAGTACTCACAGATCTGAAGTAGTCCGGGTCCATGGCTCTGGGCTTTTCTACCTAAATCAGGAGACAGGGAAACATGAGTCCATCCAATGTATATTATATATATAATATTAGAAATATTATATATTTATCAGAGGAATCAGAGGAACTGCCAAGTGCGTTTGTGAATTTGACCTTTTCTTCCAATTACTCTTTTAAGATCTATTACTACTTCTACTGCTATGACTAGTACTACTACAACAGTGACATTTTACTACCTATCCATAGATACTGTTACATCAATTCTTGTATTAGTACTATTACTAAAACTACTACTACTTTCATAACAGAAACCCTTTATATTATGCATAGATACTGTTATCACAATTACTACTACTACTACTACTACTACTACTTCTGCCCACTTATTTTATCACTGAAGAAAGTTATATTTTTTGTCAAAAGTATTTAAAGGTATATAGATATGTGTTAGAATATAAGTACTTTAAATCACTATTTGGGAATACATTTGTATACAGAATAGATCAGTTTTCCTACCTGTGTTGTCAGTTGAGTTGCAGCAGTTGACAGTCCAGTGAAGTTTGCACAATCCTCTAATCGCCTCACTATCTAAGCCCCGCCCCCACACCTGCATGGACCTCACCTGTCAATCACCCCGTCAGCCAATCGGAGCTCTGCGTTATCTCTCCTATGTCCCTTCATTTCCCCATAACGTTGCACTGACAGCCCCATTTAAAATACAGTTTCCTGCACAATTGGAATGTCGGCAATCAGGTTTAGACAAGGATTTTTGTAATAAACCAGCCTTGTTACACTGTTAGAATAAAACAGACTTGCAGTATTTAAGGAGTGGTTAAATGGTTTTACAGTCTAGATAAAACACTAGTGAAGAACGCAGATAAGGTGTGTTAAAGTTGTATTTCCAGTATTTTAGGGTGAAATCACAGGATGTAAGTGAGCGCAGAGGCGGGTCGCACAAAACCTTTGGAACAGAACAAAAGAAAAGATAATGATCCGAAACTGGAGACGAACAAATGGAGAAAACAGGGCACTGGTGTTATACATGAAACTGAAATGCGCACCCGTCGCCATGGAGATGTTATTGCTTTGCCTGGAATGTTCCACGTTATGATATTAAAGGTGCTACATAACAAAAAATTAATTCTTGGGAGCTTGAAGCCATGTTATAATGTGTTTTTGCTCAGAAGAGATTAGCAATTCCAGGGCTAATTTTGGTGAAGTTGTGTGGAGTTTAAAAACACAGTGGAGCAGTTCTTGTATTACATGACATCACAAGGGGGAACAGAGTGTTTTCTGTTCATCAGTAACATTTTTAGTGCTCCAAAGATGAAGAAGATTCACAGATCTGACGTGTAACTTGAACTACTACTACTACTACAGGTACCTGCTAC
Organism: Taenioides sp. WSHXM2023; assembly: GCA_029959045.1. Lineage (NCBI taxonomy): Eukaryota > Metazoa > Chordata > Actinopteri > Gobiiformes > Gobiidae > Taenioides > Taenioides sp. WSHXM2023. The sequence goes on from CM057097.1 coordinate 5,268,444, forward strand.
TATAGGTATTACTCTAAGAAGTACTACTATAACTATTACTGCTACTACTGCTACTGCTACTACTACGCCACTTAATTCACAACATTCTATCACTGAAGAAAGTTATATTTTTCCTCAAAAGCTTTTAAATGGAAGATATACTGTATGTTAGAGTATAAGTACTTTTAATCACTATTTTGAATACATTTGTACACAAAATATAGTAGTATTTCTTCTGTTGTTCACTGGTTCACAGATCTGACCTGTAACTTGATCTGGTGCAGCGTCGCCTACTTGTCTCTATGGAGATAAGTTCAATGGCATACTGTGGAACATTCCAGGCATAGCAATAACATCTCCATGGAGACAGAAGCAGATTGACAGATAATATGTCAGTCGTGTTAATGCTCCTCCTAATTTCATAATTTATTAATTGTATTTAAAACAGTAAACAAAACACAAACAAAATATACAGTTGTGTGCGGGTAAAGATCATTTTCTCGTTCCTGTGTCTGTGTTCAACTTATACAAACTTTAATCTACGTGACAAGTGAAGCTGTGGTGAGGAGGAAACATGAGACGTGTTTTTACAACAAACAAAACAGAACTCGATTTGCTCTGTCAGCGACCGATATTTTAGTGTTGACAGAAAAATACACAAGGAGCACAGACAAGTCCCTGATTTTTCCATGAATTTCAGCAAAATGTGTCTTGCCCCAATCCTTATGTTGCATAAGCAGCTGTTGAAGTCAGAATAAGTTCGTGAAGCTGTATATTATTGTCCAAGTAACAGGCAGTGCGCTTTTAGCATGCTAGTTGTTGTTTTACTCTGCTCCGGTGTCTGGAAATTGTGGAAAGCGCTTATAAACTCATCATGGTGAATAATTAGGATGCTCTGAATGCATAAGGGAAGTGAGGAATAACTTTGGACAACTGTAAACTGTTTCAAAGGAACTAGTTTTGTTTTTCACGTTTTTAAAACGGTAGAAATGAAGTACAGAGCATTTTAAGTGCACATGACAGTGTTTTTTCTTATATTTACTCTTTACCTTTGGTCAGAATCATAGTTTTACATCAGTAAAGTGGACGTTTGTGAAGAAAAGTTGAGATATAAAAGTTGAAAAATACAGGAAGTAGTGCAGAGTTCTAAAAAAGAATCCCCCATCTACTTAATTCTTTGCAGCTGATGTCATCAACATTCCCTGGGGGTGTGATGCTAACTGTGGGCACAGCTCTGTCTCTCTCTGGCTTTATTAGACTTAAATCTGATCTTTATTTCAACACAATCTCATCAAAAAGAACAGACTTAGTTGGAACTACAACAGATGAGCTGATTTATATTGGGGGTTTTTTGGGCAAGGAAGCAATTTACATTTTTTTACATATACATATGACAAAAGTGCAATCATAACAGAAATAACAACAACAAAAACACATTTGCCCAAAAAGGAGTGGGAAGAAGAAAACTTATTTAATCCCACCCCCTCAAATTAAATGTCACTCTCATCTTTTTGTTGAAAATCAAACTCCTAAACAGGACCATGAACGCTCGGGCTGATCACAGGCTCCTGAAAATGTGATGTTTAAATCCATTTTGGTTTTTTGGTTTTTCTTGTGTTTTCAGATCATCTTAAAGCTTTTTTTTGTCTGTGTCCTAATCTGTGCAGTGTGTCGCCATGGAAACTGATGAACATTGTAGAACAGCCCCAGCGTTCTACGAAACTTTCGGATTTTAAATATTTACTTTACAAAAAAATGTCAAGTACTTTTAGACAGAAGTGAAACAGGACACAAAACATTTTATTGAACTTTATTTTTTATTCATAATGTGAAAACCTCTCCCTTCATATACATTTCAAATACATCTCTGTATAAAATATATTAACATTATAAAGTCGGTACAGCAACACTTGAGTAACATGTTTTTTTGGATACACTTAAAGCCCATTCAAATATTTGGCCAAGATTTTCGCAGTTTTCACTCGACAAAATCCTCTTCTGAAGGTTTGGAACTCGGCTCTCTCCTTTGTAAACAGAATAAGCATCGACTACAAGTGCGTCCATTGTTTTGCATCTGCCCAGAGCCAAACTATGGAGGATACAAGTCTCAATACAGTAAAGGTACACTGCGGAACTTTTCTGCTGGGCGGTGGAGGGCATACGCCGCCTGCTGATCTCCGTGGAGACGTTATTGCCATGCCTGGGATGTTGCACAGTATGGTTTTAAACTTGTCTATCTCCATGTAGACAAGCAGGTCACGAGAGCAGGGCATGCTACGGGTCAGATCTGTGGCAAGGCGAGCTCTATCAATCAAAATAATCAAGTACGTTTTCAAGATTTTTTTGTACTCGCATAAATGAAAGCTAGGCACGTTTTAAAGCCATACTGCGGAACATTCCAGGCGACACAATATCATCAGAAAAGTTACGCAGTGAACCTTTAACGTTAACACACAGTTTAAAAAATACAAGACAATTTTCCTGCAATTATCACATACAGATAAAGGCACTCAGAGAAAAATACACAACAACAACTTCATGAAATTACAGTTACAACAATATTTAAAATACAAACTGACGCAGATGTTTTGTAATGGTGGTGGATCACAGCTAAAAAAGGCCTCCAACTGAAGGCACACACATACGGTACAGAGAAGGAAGGAGCAATGGATTCCCTGAAAACGTGTGGCGTATTTATACAGACATTTATATATCAACAGTGTTTTTATATAGTTGGATTTATAGATTTATTCAGAGTTAATTTGCAAAAGCAGACGACACACCGGACCAGTCAAAAGTGAGTTTGTATTCAATATTTTCTTCACACTTACTACTTTCTAATTTTAGTTACATACGGAAAGACGTGAAATATATGAGGCAAGATAAATGGAATGATATAGCAAAGGAAAAAAGTCAAATAAGTCAACTTTTTTTTTTTTTTAATATACTTTCAATTCAAATCCTCAAAATATCCACCCTCTGCTTTGTCGACAGCGTTGCAAACCTTCTCTCAATGAGCTGCATCAAAGCAAACTGTGAAATTTTGAAATCAACAAGTTTTGGGTTATTTTGAGTTCATATTTTCTTTGCTCCATTCCGTATGTGTTCATTCATAGTTTTGATGCCTCCAGTGAGACTCCACAGGGTAAAATAATCACGGATAAAGAAACATAAATGAGAAAGTGCACCCACACTTTTGACTAATCGTGTAGCCTGTGTTTATATTCAGGGCTGCAACTAATTTCATTTTAGTGGTCGACTAGTCCAATGATTGATTCCGTTGCATACGGAGACTTTTTAAATACCTTATCAGCCAAGTAAATGTTCAAATCTGCAGACTGATGGCTTATAAACAGAGAATATTTATGAATACAGTCAATTATTTATACTTTGCAGCTGATGTCATCAACATTCCCTGCGGATGTGATGCTAACTTTCCATTTTTTTAATCCATTTTGTATTTTTATTTTATTTTTCCATTTTCAGACAATCTATGTGTGTGTTTTGTGTCACTGTGGTAACTGCTGAATATTCCACAAACAGACATGCATGCTGTACACCAGCGTGACATTGCTGCAAAGTACCAATTGATAAAAATGTGAAATCGTTTGTTATTTTTGGACACTTTGATTTAAGGTTGATTAATGGTTATGAAGTTCAAAATATGACAAATTTATGTATTTATTTTTTAAAATTTTTTCATAGTCGACTAGTCATGATTAGGTGATTCATCACTGCAGCCCTAATTTTTTTTTTTAATCAGTTCTGAAACGTGACGGCTTAAAGTCCATTTGAGATTCGAAGAGAGTGCTATGCAAGGAGTAAATGACGAACCTCATGTTGTACTTTGAATGCCACATCTGTATTTGCAAATAAACTCTATACATATATATATAAAACGTTCATATTCCGCAGTTTAAGGCGTGTGTGTGACATCTTAAAGACCGAACTAGAGCATCTCGATCTCCCACTGCTGACTGGGCCGATCCTCGTCTTCAGGCATGATCACCACGTGGTCTTTGTCGTACGTTTTACCTCCTGCACGACAGAAAATAGGGAACGTTAGGGTAAATAGTGACAAATGAACGACGCAAAAGACTCGGATTAGTGGTTCCCAAAAGGAGGTTGAGAGATGATGAGCTCAATAAACGATTTGATTTAAATAATACAATTTCAAACTCGATTTCGGAAGGAATAGACTCAATACTGATTCCGATACCACAATGAGAATAAGAAACACTGTTTATTTAGATAGTAGAATGTGATTTTCAACATTAAATCATAGGACTTTCTAGGACTTCAAGTATGTGCTCTTATACTTCTTTTTTAGTATCAATACTAGCTCAGATGAGTATCTAGTCTGAATTCTAGTTGATTATTATCTGATTTTCGACCGCAGGTACTATTCCACCAAACCAAATGACAAAAAACATGAAAACGTGTCATGTGCGTGTATCTGCAGTACCTTTGATGTCCAGGACCATGCCGGCGAAGGTGAGGCTGGTCACGAGGCCTTTCATCTGGGCCGTCCAGCTCTGGATGGGCTGCCTGGTCTCAGACCACAGGACCACTTTAGCTCCAGGCTCCACATTCCCCATCACCTGCAGGCTCATGGTGGGGGACAGCTGCAGGCAAACAAGACAGGGAATACACAGGAGGATTAACATGGGGAAATAAGATTGTATATGTATATATTAGAATACAGTATGCCTTTAGATCACAAACGCACTACAATGACCCATAATGACGTAAACAAAAAAGGGCAGTTTAACTTTAAAGTTAAAACCATACTTTGGAACATTCTCCAAAAAGATCGACAAGTTTTATGCCATACTGTGGAATATTATTGCCAAAGGAAAAACATTCCCATGGAAACAAGTAAGAAGAGGTCAGGTTTGTGGAGATCTCAGCCCGCTCATGGTGAGGACAAATGATTTCCTACTTAAGGTTAGATGCTGTGGCTTTAATTCAGTGTAGTAACTTTTTTTTAAACGACTTCTGGATGTTAGCTGAAATGTCTTGATTTCAAAAACAGTGATTTCCCTAAAAAGTGTACTGGTGACTACCTCTGAAACCTTTTCTACCCAACACTACTACATCTCTGTTACTGCTACAACTACTACCACAACTTGATTATGAAAAAAATAAATTATAATTCAGACAATCATTGATAGCTCCAGATCTTGCTTACTGCTACTTCTTGCACTGAATACTTCTGTACAGTATTTACTCCCTGTATTGTCTGCAGTACCTTGCTCTTGATGAGTCCGGCCTCGTAGTACCAGATGTCACTCATGGGCTCCACCTCTGGCGTCACCACGACTCTGCCCGACTTCATCTCCTCCACTCCCCCCTGCACAGAGAGGTAGTGCCCCCGCTCCCGGCTCTTCACACGGAACAGGCTGCGCTTCTGTAAACAGCAAAGTTAAAGGTAATATTCACCAACAATACTTTAAGAGGTATATTCCTGTGGTGTAGACTGGGTAAAAAGACAAAAAAATATTGTGAGCGAGACACTTAACTGCAGAGTGGCTGTGTACACTGGTGTATGAATGTGTGTGAATGAAGTGAATGGGAGGAAGGTTCCTTGATGTAAAGTGCGTTGAGTTTTTTGAGCACAGATACAAAAAAAAAAACCAAAAAAAACTAAACACTGACCTGTCTCACTGGGTACATAGAGCCAATGGTCTGCATGGAGCTGAACTTGGGCCAGTTTGTGATTTCAATGGGTTCCAGGAGGAACTGGCGCCCCCTGTAGTTACTGTGCTCACATATCACCCAACTGCAAAACAACACAGTAGTTTTAGTCTTTAACAGCACTGTTTAAAGAAGTTATTCCTATAATGTTGGTAAATTGAAGATGTTGAGATTTTTAACATGTTACAGATTTGTGTATAGTTTCACTGCGCCCTCTGCTGGTGTTTAAATGAATAATATTAAAATAAATGGTCAGTTTCCGTACTGTCTGTGTTCATGTACATTAACATGAAAACGCATATTTATTTGTTTTTGATAATAAAAATTAAACAAGTTCAAAAGTGACTGAAGAATGCAAGAAAAATAGTGTTGTTTTTTTCAGATTAGGAGTAGAGGTAGAGCTTCACTGGGTCATAGATACAGTTATATAAAATCACAGTACAGGTGCTTTTCAAGGGTTAAGCTCTTAGCAAAATGTGGCTCTTACTTAATGTAAAATGGGCAAAAACTTAAACTGGTTTGCCATATTACCATCCACAGACAGAAAAATGCATAACAGTTCAAATGGTGCATGGTATTTTTTTTTTTTTATTACAGCAGATATACACTAGTTTTGAATGTAAAACTCTAATATTTCTCACCTTCCGCTGTTGACGCGCACAGACAGGACGTGGTTGTTGTAGCCTTCTCCCACTAAACTGAAGATCTCCGTTTCCGTGGTGATTTCTTTGCCTTCCAAACATTCCAGACCGAACAGCGAGATGGACGGGACCGATAATGTCTGAGGATAAATAAACACAAGTGTTACAAGGATAACAAAATGAGCCTCTCTTTTATTTGATTATTTTAGTCATCACAGTTTCTTTAAGGTTTAACTGCCTCCTATTTTCAATGTAAAAATAAATCAAGTAAAACTATTGAAAATATGTTAAATAACTTCTGAAAGTGAATTAACAAAATTACTATCAAAAAGGCTGAAATCATTATGTAGATATAATGTATTCTGCTATGAAATAACTTTGCTATCTCCATGAGTTTGAATGAATAACTTTTTCTTCTTCAGCTTTTCAACTCATGTTACTGCAGAGTACTGACCATTGGCACAGCCTTGACCGAGCGCAGGTAGCAGCTGGGAGGGCATCCCATACTGGTGAGGTTTGGATAGTCTCCCTCTGACAACACGTACATGTTTCCCTGGAACTGTTTATTCTCATGCAACACCCAGCTGAAAGCACAACACAATCAACTTAGTACACAATTATATAGTGTGAATTTGAACATTTTAACAAGATAAGAGGACGTTTTGTGCTTTTATAAATCAAGCACTCAACACAGAAATGAAAAGGAACTGTATGTAAGATTTGGAATTTAAATTCATAAACATGACCTGTATCCCCAGATAAAAACTAAACATCTAATCAAATACAGCTAAAATGTCTCTCTCTGATCTGAACAGTCATTACCTAAACCCCAGCACCTACAGCGAGTCATGAGTCAGTGCTAGTGCAGCCTCTGCAGCTCAGGGAGGGAATTCTGGAGGTTCTGAGCTTCACATGAGGCATAGTCTGTTCTGAGAATGGCTCTTAGTGTGGCTCTGGTAACACAGGTTCAGTTGTAATTGTAAAAGCTTTTTTAAAACTATAAGCACACAGGCTACATACAGTTTATAGTCAAAAATAAATAAATAAATAAATAAAAATTACATTAAATGCAGACTATGAGAAAGCAGTGTATTCTTTTGTTTAGCAACCAACTTCTTTAAAAAACCTTTTTTGTTCATTATTATAGTAAACCAAATTACAACATATTCATATTTTACATCCAAATGTACAATCATTTGAATAAAGTAAAAATTTAAGCGAAGACTAAACCAGGATTAACTCATGAACTTTTTTGTAGGTTAAACTTATTAAAGTATAATATCTTATATCTCACCTGCCACCCACCACTCTGCAGGACTTTGGGAGAAACTTGTCCGATAGCGCCTCCTTGGTGCGGTCAATGGCAAGGCACTGGCCTTGGAAATCTGGTTCATTGTACAATAATATCTGCAGACAACAGAAATCTCACATTTAAATAATGGCCACACCGGCTTGTCAAAGCCTGATCCTGTCAGGTCTCAGAAGCTCAGCAGGGCCGGGTGGAAAATCAGGTGCCACAGGGGGGCGCCAGTCGCAAAAACTGTTGTTGTGTCAAGGCACTTCACCCACATTGCCTAGTATGAAAGTGGTGTGTGAGTGAGTGATGGTGGAGGTCGGAGGGGCCGCAGATTGGCAGCCTCGCTTCCGTTAGTCTGCCCCAGGGCAGCTGTGGCTACAGTAGGAGCTTACCACCACCAAGTGTGGAGTGAATGAATAGTGATCTGTAAAGCGTCTTTGAGTGTCCAGAAAAACGCTATATAAAACAGATGTATTATTATTATTATTATTATTATTATTATTATTATTATTATTATTATTATTATTATTATTACTTTAAAATGACAAAAAAGACATATCACATAGAGGAGAGGGTCAGATGGATCTGAGGAGAGGATTTGCTAAAATGCTCAACAATACATACCTGATTCCTATTCGCTGTGCTGTCTCTTGGAACCTAAAAAACAAATATCAGAAGATTAGATTAGATTAAATCATGTAAACGAGCATGTATTTGTAGATTAAATTTTGAAGTATCATTTCTCAGGACGCTCACAGGTAGAATGGGCTGTACGGAGCAGATGCGGCTGTCCAGAGAGCCCCAGTCTGCAGAGTTGTTGTAAAAACCTTTCTCCAAAATGTACTGGTGCCCGGAGAAGTCCACATGGGAATACGCCACCCACCTGAGGAGAAAAACAAAACAAACATACAATTATTGGAATACTGCTTAGTACTATTAGTATTACTTTTACCCGCAGTTGTATGCAGATGTCAAATATGTTCCTACTGCACCTATGTGATGATGAGATGGAGACACTGTGGTGTAGCTGTCCTGGGGCCCACTGATGAAATGAGGCTGCATTTTAATGTTTTCCTCCAGGACTCAACAATATCCGATGCAAGTTTGAACTACCAACCTTCAGGTTAATGAGCAAACGTCATAACAGACTGTTTTGACGAACAATTTCAAAGCAGAGAATTGTATGAAAATATAAGGCCAATTCTAATTTATAGAGGCGACAGTGGCTCAGTGGTTAGAAAAGTAGTCCCTCGACCCAAAAGTCAGCGGTTCTGTTGTTGTGTCCTTAGGCAAGACACTTAACCCACTTTTCCTGGTATGAAAGTGATGTGTGCGTGAGTGCAAAAGTGCCAAGTAAAATAAAGCATGTGCAGTTTCTGTGTGTGCCGCAAGCGATTTACTCTTGGAAAATGTGTGTATTATTTTTCCTGCTGCAAAACTCAATGTAAATGAAAACATAGCATCAGTATCAGTATTTTCTCTGCCTCAGACGTGTGCATTTTGGCATAACTGTTCTGTTTTGAATATTCATTAGGTCTCATTAGGTCTGAGCTAAATGTGCAGCTTTTCACAGACAAAAACCAAAACTAAAGCTGTTTTTTTCCTGCACTATAGTGTGTACTGAGCATTTTGCCTGTGTGTACTCTCAGTAAATCATCTCTGTGCATTGTCTCTTGACTGTTTGAAGTGTTAGACTCACGCTCCACTGAGGACCTGGATGGAGCGGGTGGAGGTCTTAAACCCATACAGTTCTACGTCTGGAATGGCCTCCGTCACTTCAAACGTGTTCTCCTGCTGCTCCTCCAGCTCCTCCTCGGGCTGCTCAAACATCACCATCACAGGGTCCGTCAGGTCCTACAGGAGAGAGAGTTAAATATAAGTTTTAAACCCTATGGAAGAGATGACGTGTGTCCATGTTGTAGTACGACTCACCGCTCGTATGACGCGCACAGACCTCAGCTCAGCGTCGCAGCCGCCCCACACCCTCCAGTCCTGGTAGTCCCCCTCCTCCAGAAGATACTGGTGCCCACGAAAGCCCTCCTTCTCATAGCCCACCCAGCTGGGACAGAGAGAGGGGAGCAGTTAATATCACTGTTTAGAACTTCTGTAGCAATTATTCTTAGACCTGGTTTAGCCCTAGTTTAGATCTGGTTGGACAAGGGCACCAAATGTGACATATGCAGATGTAATTCCACAACTGTCACCTTGCAACCATAAACAAGGACCACAACTAAACACATGTACACAATAGTTTTGTCTAAATCATCTTTATTTTCTTGAATTAATGTTTAAACAGTTTAAACATTAATTCATTAATGATTAATGACATGAGATATTCCATTTTAGAACTCAGCTCTACTCCTTGTAATTATCAACTTTTTACAACTCTTCTCCACAAACTGCCACTTAACTGATGTAAAACTATGAGAAATGTTGACCACAGGTACTATCACACTAAATAAAGCCGTATTTATACTAATCCCTGTGCCCTTTGACCCCAGGGCCCTTAAACAGGTGTATCTCCAGGTATAAGCAGCACTCACATTCCTCCCATGACCTTGAGTGAGCCCACGTTGTGCATGAACGCCTGCTGTCCCTTCTCTGTCCTCGTCATGAAGTCTTTGGCGTTTGTGGTGACGGTTCTGGACTTCCCACAGAAATACGGCTTGTCGTAGACCACAATCTGCAAATGCACATGCACACAGGCAGGGGGCAGTGTTACATACAGACACACACTCATATAGAACAAACCAGGAAGCTTTGACTCACCTTTGGTTCTCCCATATTTTCCACCCGAGGCTCTCCCTGTAAATTACAAAATTATTATTATTGTTATTATTATTATACTAGAATGGATCTGTCATTTTGAAATAACTGCTCAAATTAATTCATGAACAACTTTCTTCCACATCGTAAAACACATGAATAACAGGTTGTGAATGAGGAACGTTCACCAGCTTGTGCTGAGAGAAGGCACTGATAAACGTGTGCGGTTCTGGCACTAGGAGGATATTTCCTACACAGAGGAGTCTGGCTCATCCTGAACACTGGGATGGCAACACAAGTAGCAAACAAAGTCAGCTAAAAAGAGTTTGAGGAAAATATTTATTTCCTACAATATACAGGACTTTCTTTTGCACCAGAGTCTAAGGTTAAAGTTATTAATACTTGTGAGGGATCCAGTATCTCTGGGTTAAACCTGTCAGGAGCAGCTCTCGGGGATCCATCTCCAGATCTTGAGCTAGTCTCGTCAGGACTACATTAACTGGAGGATTTGACCTATTGAGTGCCCAGAAAAAACCCACCCAGACACAGGGAGAACATGAAAACTCCACACAGAAAACCAAGTCTGGCCCAGGAGTCCTCCCTGTGACCTTCTCGCAGCAAAGCTCAAATGCTACTCACTCAGCCACTGTACTCAATTTAATTTGAACGCCCCTCAAATGATGCACATTATTTTGAATTTTGAAATAAACCAGATCTCACTATTTTGAGCGGGTGCAGAGAGGCGACGTACGGCTGCTCCACCCCCCAGGCCTGTGGGTTTGGGTAACCTCCGACCTCCAGGACCCGAGGGACGCCCTGGAAGAACGGCTGAGAGTACACCAGCCACCTGCAGGGGGAGACAGAGGGCACAAGGGGCTAGCTTAAAGAGAACATATTATGAAAAATTTGCTTTTAATGTTCCCTCCATCATCTTACTCAGCATTTTGAAAATATCAGTTTATGTCCGCCCAAAACTCTGTACTTAGTTGTGATTATTTCAGAAATTCAGACTAATTGAAAATCTGCTGTGCCACTATGAAGAGCTACTCAGTTCTGCAGTTTTGAACAAGAAGTCAATACACCTATTTCTATTTTTAGGCCATTTTAGAATAATATTGCTATTTACAGTGAACACATTTTAAAATAAGGATATATGTATGCTATAGTTTACTAGTAAATATCTCCAAAAGCACAAAACGTCTTAAAAGTAAAACTCGAGGTATGGTACAGCTGTTGTGACGTTGACTTACAGGCCAGCGTTGATGATGATCGAGTTTGCCTTGATGGGGAAACCAAAGATCCGAGCGTCTTCTGAGGTGTCTCTGAAAACCACCTTCTTCCCCTCTGCGTTCTCCTCTGGGAACAGGCTAATCTCTGGAACACTGTAGTCCTGAAATACCCGAAACAACAGGTATTTAGACAGACGTAAAGGAGCACTGCTCGTTTCCATGGAGATGTTATTGCCTGAGATGTTACACGATATGGCATTAAACTCCTCTATCTCCATGGAGGAAAGCAGGTGACGCCAACATACCACGTTATAGGTCAGATCTGTGGAGAGGAAATCACGCTTTCAACATGTTTTTAAGGCAATAAAAACACCTGCATTTGTATAAATACTAGAGAAGTTTAACGCCATATTGTGTAACATTCCATAGCATCTCCATAGGGACAAGCAGGTGGAAAAGTTACGTTGTGGACCTTTAAAGACAGTAAACCCTTTTGAAATAACACAAAAGCTGCAATAAAGAAATTCTACAATTAAACACGTGTAGTTTTTAGCAATTACTTTTACTCCATGTTATTATATCTTTGCATCAATTGTAAATATTACAGAAGCTAAGCAGGACTGGGCCTGATTATTATTTTTTATTATTATTATTATTATTATTATTATTATTATTATTATTTATTATTTATTATTATTTATTATTATTATTATTATTATCATTTTTATTATTATGACTCCGTTTTAAGATACTGTAACAGTGGACATTTTATGCACTTACTCTGACCGCTCGCCGAATGGACCCGATCACACACCTCCGGACTTTTTTCTCCTCCGTCAGCGAATCACTAGTTTCCTGTTCTCCGTTTGTTTCGTTCGTGTGTCCTCCGTTCACCTGTCCGTTCACCTGTCCATTCACCTGTCCATTCACCTGTCCATTCACCTGCCCGTTCACCTGCCCATTCACCGGCGGTATCTGCCCTTCCGGTGGACCAAAAACATTTGTCAACTCAATCTCTCCCTCGTCCAGAGCGATCTTCTGTCCTTTAAACTCAGGCTTTTCGTACAGTACCCAACTGTGAACACAAGGGGGCGGTGCTGTCAGACACACATGAATTAGGAAAAATGCTACTGAAAAAGTCCACAAGAATTATATGTCTTTTAATTACATTTTGCAGTTTCACATTTTTTGTTTTTGATCAGTATAAACAAAATAAGAATGGCCACCCATGTCCATACGTATTATTAAATGAAATCAATTTTCATCTTTGCTGATAAAGTCATGGATATAAAGTTCTCCACTTCTCATGTGTTGAGCTCTGCAGGGGTCAGAAGTGTCAAAACCCAAGAGTTCAAATTAGAATCATTGAACAGTCATACAGTATGGTTAAATGAAGTGTTTCAGTCAGATATATTCAAACAGGTATCGTACTGCAATAGTTGGTTTGAGGATATGCTACATTAGAATATGTACATATGAACATCCATCCATCCATCCATTTTCTCCCGCTTAATCCGGCTGGGTCGCGGGGGCAGCACACTGCCCATTACTCTGTGCACCAAACCCAGACCCCTATGAACCCCTCTGCAGGTGGTGAGCCCACAGGAGGGACATATGAACATATTTAGTCAAACTATGTTTTCACACACTGTATCTGTATGTATACACATGCAATGCCGGGTTTCTAAATGTGTTTTCTAATAAGTTTTCTATAATAATAATTTATAATATTAATCTATTAATAATAATTTTAGGGTGACTCTTCTGTCCAGGGAAATGACAAATGCCCATTTAGGTTCATTCTGGTACATCTGCAGAAATGTTTCTGTACATTATACTAATAAATAATAATAAAAAAAAAATGCAATGTAATCAAGAGTCAGATCAAGATCGGACGCCTGAAAATCATCAGAATCAGTTAATTGAAATATTAATTTCGTTTTAATCTGAAGTCTTTTCACTAAACAAAGCCGATCAACAGAGTTTAGCTTCGCTTCTGTCAGTCTGTCCCAGGGCAGCTGTGGCTACAGTAGCATCTGACCACCATAAAGTGTGAAGTGAATGAATAATGCTCTGTAAAACATCCAAAAAAATCACTATATAAGTCTGATCCATTATTATTCTGATTTGTTTTGACAGAACATGTGGAAACTCTGAGCAGTCGATTAGAGATTGAGATTAGAGATTTCAGTAGAAAAGTGTACCCGTTTAAACCCATCTAAACCGCCCCTTTGATTTGGTGTTGTATTCTTTCCTCTCTCTGTCTCACGTGTGCGTAGGAGCTCTGTGGGTGTGTGCACTATTCGAGGCATGCATCTGAAACAAGTGGATCAATAGTTTTGTTTTGACAAAAGCATCTGGAATCTGAGCATTCTTTAATGACAGAGTCAGATTTCCGAAGAAGCCGAGATCAGTAAAGTGGTAAAACAAGAAATGGTTTGAGAGGGAGGTGATGACACGAGGAACAAACAGATCAACAAAACAATACTACAAACATGAATGCTTTTCCTCAAGTTATAATCAACACAAAAGCAAAGATACAGAATGTGTGGTGGAATTTAAGCGTTAACTAAAACAAAGGTTCATTTCTGTCCTCTGAATGTCATTTCTTTAGTATCGATACCTGCTCAAATGAGTATCTGGTTCCGATACTAGTTTTAATGTGTTGATTAGCATCTGATTTTTATAGTTTTCTGATTTTTATAGTTTTCAACGAGGCAACTTGAGTTACTTTTAAAAGTACTAACCCAGTACATGTATATTGTGTAAGCAGCTCTTGAGGTTAAAATAAACATGTGCCGTGTTCTGTCTGCATCTAATCGTAAAGCGTTTTATTTCTCGGGAATCAGGAAGTGCGTGTTGGCATGCTAGTTGTTGTTAGCATTACTGTCACGGCAAACTCCGCTCTGGTCGCGGAAAGTAGTGAAAAGTGCTTGTAAACCCGCTGCGGTGAATAATTCGGATGCTGGGAATGAGGAATAACTTTCAACGACTGAAACCGTTTCAAATGAACTAATTCTGGTTTACACGTTTTTAAAAATAAGGCACAGAGACTTTGAACTTTATTTTATTTTTGAGAACAATGGTGGAACTGGTGAAAACTTGCTCATAATGGCTTTATTTTTGGAATTTGAAGTACGTCGATATTGTTACTGCGGCAAACTTTTGTCCATGTACAGTAGTTTAGTAAAATGTGTCTTGCCCCAGTACAGATATATTGTATAAGAAGCTGGTGGGGTCAAAGTACACTGTGTACTGTCTGCATCTAAGTATCAGCAGACAGCATTTTGTCCATTGTGAACCAGGAAGGATGTTACTATTACTGTGACTTTGAATGCATAAGGTAAGTGAGGAAGAACTTTGGACCTGCTGCAAACCGTTTCAAACCAACAAGTCCTGTTTTTCACATTCTTAAGACAGTAAAAATCAGGTACAGCGCCTTTAACTGTCCATGTGCACTGCAGTTTCTCACTCACCCTCCTCTCAACACTCTGATGGAGATGGTTTCCTCCAGCTCCCATGAAGTCGCGTCCGTAACATCGCCGCGAATTTCAGTCCTCTGTCCACACATGTCGGGCCGGTCGAACAGATACATCTGCAAAACAAAACATGAATAACAATCATTAATAACTGCTCAGGCGCATTGAAAACACATTATAACGCGGAGCAGAGCAATAAAATGTAGTAATATTTGAGATGTGTCCAAATGGGAGGTACGCCAAGGAGTGTGGTTTTGCATTGTTGAAAGATGGTTGAGCAAATGTAAATTCTGTTTGCGAATAAGAATGTGAGATGCTCGGCGGGCGTGTATTAGTGGGAGTGAAGTGATGGCAGAGTACTGAAAGATAAGTAAGCGAGCCTGTCTACATCTCCAAAGCTCAAAATGCTCTGGTACACTTTGTGATGTCATGAAGCGGTAGTTTTCAGGTTAACGGCTACATTTTACCATTAGTTCAGTAGAGATCGGCAATTCCAGGGCTGAAATCGTCCAAATGATTCTAGTGAAGGTGTACTGAGTTTAAAAACACAATAGAGCACTTCCTGTATTACCACATGACATCACAAGGTGGAACAGAGTGTTTTCTTAGCCTAAATTTGCAGGGTTTGTGTGTTAAACATGTATGAATGAAACAAAACACAACTCCAGGTCTGTTTGTGATGAGGAAACAACATTAGAACATATATCAGAAAATGGCATGATATGGGCCCTTTAGAGGTACACTATGTAACTTTTCTAGTGTACTACTGCTTGTCTCCACGGAGATGCCATTGCTTTGCCTGTAATGTTCCAAAGCATGGCATTAAACTCCTCTATCTCCATGGAAAGGTGACCCCACTAGGCAAAGTTACAGGTCAGGTCTGAGGAGATGCAGCCCAAGCTATTTTTGAGCATTAAAACTCACTGAACCACTGAATAAATGCCATATTGTGGAACATTCCAGGTGAAGCAGTAGCAGCTCCATGGAGAAAAGCAGGTGGCAGATCCACTAATAAAAAGGTTACACAATGGATCTTTCATTTCTCATTCATTTTTTCAGTAATTGATAAAGACTGAAACTAAATGACAGGACAAGTACACTCAAGGACGATTCAGGAGTCGAACCCACGACCTCTGTACTGACAGGAGGAGACAGGAGACAGGATAACCACTCTGCCACACACCTTACTTTAAATGAAGCCAGGAGCCATATGCTGACCTTATCCAGTTCCATTTGTACATACTTTTAAATGTCATTCAAATTCCCTGCAGTAATCCGGCCTGTTATTATAGTCCTTGATGTTTATGAAGCTCAACTTTTCAACAAAGCCTTTTTAACAGTTCAGTACAGGTGCGTATATTTGAGCTGTGAGATCCCCAGAGGCGGATCTAAATGTCAGCTCCTCCTCTTAAACCACCAGAGTCAGTGAGAAGAGCTCAGTGTGCAGATACAGGCTGCAGCAGACTTGGCATTTTAACTCCATAAATCAAATGACCCAACAAGAACAAACGGAGGTCAGGACAGGGGAAAGCCAATGGAGTTCAAGAGTCAGGACTTTAAGGGGCTGCACCTGATTTTTGTCATGTCATGTTAAATTTATCTTGTAAAAGTACTGGTTTAGTCCTAGATTTGGTCCTGGTTTGTTTAGTCAGAGGTTAGTCTTGGTCTGTCTAGGCCTTGGTTTAGTCCTGGTTCGGTCCTGGGTTTGGTCGTGGGTTTGGGTCTGGGTTTTGGTTCCCCCCAACTACTTCTTTTATTGTTGTAGAAATTCTATTATTAATTACTGCCATTTACAACATTTAAAGGGCCCAGATTACACTATTTTCTGATCTATCTTGGAATGTTGTATTGTTGTATCTCTAAAACTGTTAAATTAAAAAAAACAAAACAAAAAAACTATTGCTTCGTGAGAAGAGAACAGAGCATTTTGAGCTTTGAGGGTTAAAGGGTTACTCAAACATGTGTGACTAAAGCAAAACACAACTCCAGGTAAATTTTTGAGGAGGTAACAACATTCTAACATGGCTACAAGTCAATTCTGTCTAATATAGGACCTTTAAAGGTTGTATAGAGGATTTTCCAAGGAAGGAAAGAAATCCAGGGACTGTTTGTCCTTTTTCAAATGTTGCGCATGTGTGAAACCACCACCTCCTCCACAGCTCCATAAGTAAAAACGCCTCCTCCTGCCTCCTCCTCACGCTAGATGTTTGTTTACAGCTGATGTGCGTTCAGAATCACTGTTGCTGCTGTAAATCTGCTGTACGTTTTCAAATGATAAGCAGAAGTTTCCTGTCCAAAAGTCATTTCGCGACCAACACGTCAGTCTTTAGACCCTCTGCTTCAGTGCACGCCATCGCTGGAAGGAATCTCCGAGAATCACATTAATTTAGCTTTGCTCCTTTTCCCTTTTCTTCTCCTTTCAGCGACCTCAAAAACAGACTTTCTTTTGCGGCTAACTGGTAGTGGATTCTTGTCGGCCATTGCAACAAACTTTGTGCAAACTGCGAGGAAGCTGCAGTTGGAAAAAGCCGCTAAGAACCGCTGGGTTGGTTGAGTAAACAGCGTCTTGCGTATGTGGAATCTGTGAGAGGCGAATGTTTAGCTGGCTCTACCAGTTAATGGATTTTCATTCTATTTTTTTGTCATCATAATTACAAGGCTGCTGCATCTCTATAATGCTATCAAACAAACAAAAAAAATCCATACAACCTTTAAATGCATATGGCAGGTTTTCATGTTCTTCTAATTCTGATTTGGTTCAGTGGGCGAGTACCTGTGGTCAATATTTATCATAGTTTTACATCAGTTAAGTGGAAGTTTGTGGGAAAATGTTAAGAAGAAAAGTACAAAAATGCATGAACAATTTACGCACAAGGAAGGCGTTTTTCTGGTGTTTCAGTGAAATGAGTAGTCTAACCTGTCACATGCACTCATATGCGCCATTTGAACCTTTTTAAGGGTGCTTTCACACTGACAGCATTTGGTGCGCACCAAATGGCCCATTCGAACCAAAAGTTCTTAGTTCGGTTCGTTTTCGTTAGTGTGAATGCAATCTTGGTACTTTGGTGCGCACCAAATCAACCGGTCCGAGACCGATAAAAAGGGGTGGTCTCGGATCGCTTTATCTGCCCTACTTTGGTACGGTTCATCTGGTGTGAAAGCAACCAAACCAAATTGGACGGAACCGAATGCATTATGGGTATCAGATCACTTCCTGTTTCTGTTTACTCGGTCGCGAGGGCACGTCTCTTCTCCCTGAAGAGGCGTGCAATGCGCCGTCGGCGAGTCGAATAACTTATAAGTTGTCTTTGGAGTCGCAGCCGCGAAACATGTTCGAAATTAAGTACGTGCAGAAAATTACCTACACGTACAAAATAATGTATGATGATCAGCGCCAGGAGCACAAGGCAAAGCTGTTCCTCCATGGTGATCGAAAGTGGCGCGTTTTTTAGTCCGGTTCCGGTGACGATGGTCTTCGCGGTCTATTTTGGTTCGTTTAGAACTATGCATATGTGAAAGCAAACCGTACCCACGTCTGTTTGCTACATTGTAACATTTTTCTGACTAGTGCGGACCAAAGCAATCGAACCATAGGTGTGAAAGCGCCCTAAATCCCAGCTCTTACACACGTGTCTAGGCCAAACAACATGTGAAACTTGTATAAAAATTTACTACTTGCATTTTTTGTTTTCATATGTTTTGTCTATGGTCTTTGTCTGGGCCATAATTCACGTTTGTCACACGTCATGTTCTATTTTGACATGTGAACGACAGGCTTCTAGCACCAGGCTCCTGTTTACATAGTGAAATCTCAGCTCATTCCAGAAGCTTTGGAGATGTGGTCCATCAGGTTCTGCCTTGTGGTTTAAGGTTTAATCACAGTGGCACTAAAGGAAATCCGACATTGTGTAATAAGTGAGACAACAATGTGTTTAAAGTCATATATTGCAGTAGTTAGGCTTTGTAAACTTTAAGAACCATATGGAAGATTCAGATTTTAAATGTCATAAACTTGGCCTAACTGTGTCCCCAGATACGAGGTTAACATGTTCAAATCAAATACAGCTGTCACTGATAACCATTGCAATGTGGATTTATTCTTAATTACAAAAACATGATGCCCACGTTGCTTATGTTCTAATTTTGTGTTTTGGTTCTCAAGATGATTATCCAATCAGAAGGCAGAATGAGCCTCACATGAGTCTGACATGTGAGTTGCGAGTTTCAATGCTGAAATCCTAAAATGTCTCTCTCTGATCTGAATGGTCTCTCCTTAAACCCCAGCACCTGCAGCCAGTCATGAGTCAGTGCTAGTGCAGCCTCTGCAGCTCAGGGAGGGAATCCTGGAGGTTCTGAGATTTTACATGAGGCCTGTCCATAAACTGAGAATGAGACAATCTTGTATGTGTCCTCTGTCTGCAGGTTAAGGAACTGGCAACACAGGTTCAACAGTGATTGTACACACCAGTAAAAGGTTATGTGCAGTTATTTTTATTTGACTTTTTAAAAAAAGATAATAGTTACCTTTCCGGGCCGGGGGTTGAGCTTCCCGTGTTCCTTCTCCTTTGTGAGCTGTGGAGACAAAAACACATAAATTCACTATTACACATTTCAGCTGAAACAGTGTCATCACATCCCGCACGTCCCAGTCCAGTCCCAGTCCAGTCCTGGTAATTAAGTCCCAATTTTAGTCCTTAAGTTTGTTCTGTATGTTGTGATTTAAATTAGTGATTTAAAAACTAAAAAACTAAAACTAGTATCAAAACGTGACACTCAAAAAGCAATATAAAC
Source organism: Taenioides sp. WSHXM2023 (assembly GCA_029959045.1). Lineage (NCBI taxonomy): Eukaryota > Metazoa > Chordata > Actinopteri > Gobiiformes > Gobiidae > Taenioides > Taenioides sp. WSHXM2023. The sequence goes on from CM057097.1 coordinate 5,288,323, forward strand.
AAAATCACTGAAAAATTTTACGTTTTTCTGAGTAGTTTGAGAAGGACACTAACACTGTGTTTAAATGACACTGTGTTGTTTAACAGTGTTTTTATTACCATTGTGAAATCAAAATTGGTTTCACACCTTTTCCTTATACAGTTTTACTATTATAGTATTATTAAAAAGCTACAATTTAAAACAAACTAGCTTTAGCTCAAGTTACATCACTGGAGTATGCAAATGAGCTCCTCAAGTCAACTGTCAGTGTGTCAGTGTGATTTAAGTCCAACACCTGTCAGTGTTATGTTATCAAAAGCACTTTGTTAATATGCAAATGTGTCATGTGTGTAGTGTGAGGTGTAAACATGGGAATATATGTGTTATAATGGATGATACAACACAATATGGTACAGAGGCGGAACAGTGAATATATGGTACAGATACATTTACTACGGAAACTGAAATCTTTTGTCCACAAATCAGACTGACCGTCATTACGATTGTGTTGATGTTAAAGGTTAAAGGTGGTATATGGCTATGGTACAGAGGAGCGACAGCAACAATGTTAAATGTTTTCCATTTTTTTAGTCCCATTTAAGTTCATTATTACATTCAAGATAACGTAGTGTGCCCAAAACTATATTCAAAAGGGGACGTGGCAAAAGCTCTAAAAACTATTCTGTATCTCTGTATCTGAGCCAAACTGCACTCACAAGACTACACCTGCAGGGGGAGTTCAAGCAAAAACTACTATTTATCCAGAAAAAGTATGAGGAAACGATGTATTTATATAAAGAGACATTCAACTTGTGAATCACTGAGTTTAATCTGCCTTTTGATCTGATGTAAATACCAAAAAATACAAAATCTACAGCTCACTCACTCATTCACCAACTAAATAAATCCCTATAATTTAAAATAATTAGTTGAGTCACATGAAGACAGATTAATTGACTAAACGACTAAAGGCCTATCCTCTTTTTCAGTGGTGGAAGGTAACAAATTAAAAGTAGCAAAATACTAAGCATCTGTTCTTTAAAATTTTAAGTGTATATTTTTTACTTTTACTTCACTCCATCTGAGAGCAGAGAGCCGTACGTCCACTCCACTACATTTCTGACAGGGACTGAAAAGCAAACTTTTTTTTATGGTAGTTTGAGATCTACTGAAAAGGCTGAGGTTTTATTTTGAAGACACTCTTAGTTTGAGCAAACAAAAATATACAGAAATTATCAAAATTCAGCACAAATCTGTCAAACTCACTAACATTTGAAGCTTTATTAGATCTCAAAATATACGCTAACTACTTTTTAACTTTTTACTCTTCAAGTACATTTTTAAACAGGTACAAATCAAGTACTTCTTCCACCACTGTCCCTTTTTCATATCGCGTCGCCCTACTTCAAAAATGTGTAGAATGCCAACGTTAAAACTATTTTGGTTTGGCTCAAGTTCTCTGTGATAAGTTGTCATGTTGAAAAGTATGATGCAATTTCGTTGTAATATGCAAATGTGTTATCGCAAACATACCACACAGATTCCACACGTGTTTCGTTAAAGGAACAACGACATTTAGTGACAGGAGGATTAAATCACCGTTTGTGCAATGGCTTAAAGTGACATCAGCTCCAAACCCGCACAAGAGTGAGAGGTTCTGTTAACATCACAGATTTTTGGTATGTACTATTATTATGTCTATAGATATAATCACAAAAAAAGACGTATAGTGACAAGAGGATTAAATCACTGCTAATGCAAAGGCCTAAGGTGACATCAGCTCCAAGGTCCTGATAACATCACAGATCTTTTGTATGTGCAACAAAGATGTCTATAGTGACAGACTAAACACGCCAAATAATAATAAAACTGCCATCATTCTTTCATTTAGGGCTGTATCGCTGCATGACATCACAAGGCGGAACAGAGTGTGTTCAGTTTGAGACAAGAACTCAGCGTAAATATGCAGGATGTGTGAATGAACCAAAACGCAACTCCAGGTCTGTTTGTGACGAGGAAACAACATTGTAATCGCGAAATCTGGGCTGTTTAACCACACGCATAGCTGTAATTATTGTACTGAGAATAGAACATGAAGTGCTCCGTCCTGTAGTTTTAAAAGCAGTCTCTAAGTCCACGTGAGTCCCTTCGCACAGGCAGGTCTCGGATCTCGGGTGGCGGTGGCGTTGTGGTGAAACTGGTTCATGGTCAGATGGGTCAGATTTCAGTCTGTCTCCTGTTACAGTGTTCAGTCCATTCCCACATGCACCTGTACTCCGTGGGAGAACGCATGGAGGTTTTACATATAGACATACTATGGAGATATGACACTCTCTAGATAATAAAAGGTGTTCTGTTACTTATGCTGCAGTCACTTAAAAATAATCACATGCAATCCACATTTTTAAAGGGCCCATATTATGCTATTCAAAGATCTATGTTATAATGTTTCCTCATCAAAAACATACCCGGACTTGTGTTTTGTTTCATTCACACATGCTTAACACATAAACCCTGCAGATTTATTTCTTCTCTCAAATGGAAAAAACTCAGTTCCACCTTGTGATGTCATGTGGTAATACAGGAAGTGTTTTTAAACTCCATACACCTTCACTGGAATCATTTGAATAATTTTAGTCCTGGAATTGCCAATCTCTAAAAGGAGCTGTGGACTTGTGGAAAACGACAGCTTCATGGCATCACAAGGTGAAACAGAGCATTTTGAGTTTTGGAGATGCAGACAGACTAAAGGGTTACTCAAACGTGTGAGTGAAACAAAACACAACTCAGGATGTTTTTGATGAGATAAAACATTCAAACATTGCATAAAGCGCACAAGAGTCAATTCTGTGTAATATACGTGCTTTAAAAATGCCTTGAATGTCCCACTATAAGGCATTAAACTCATCAATCTTGCATTTATTCAATTATAGTTGTTCTTAATGTTTATACTTTGACTAACATACTGGTTATTCCTATGGTAAATGGGCTTGCTTCGCCACAGATCTGACCCATAACCATAGACCTGGACATAGCTAACCTGCTAGGTACTGCATTCCAAACGGGAAATGAGCACGGGCGCGATTCCAGCTCCACTGCCTGTGCCTCCAATGCACTTTGTATTGAAAAACGTTGCCCCTCCCTCTGTAACTGCTGCAGTGAGCCTCCTGATTTTGGTCTTAACATGTTTGTATTAACCCGCTCTACATGATCCTGGTGTTGTTATTTCCTTATTTAGTCCATAAATTAAGATTATGAACATGAATAACAGACCAAACTGGTATCTTGCTCCGGATTGGTTCTTTGGTTGCTATGATACTCGCGGTTACAAATACAGAACTTGGCTTCGAGTCTCGATAAGCTTCATTTGACTGGAGCCGAACACTATGGGTGACGTCACACTTCTTTATACAGTCTATGCCCATAATGCTCTAATTTGGCTTGGTGACATTACTTGCTTGTTTCTATGGAGATAAGAAAGCTTAACGTTGTACTGGTGACCACTACAGGTGCAACAAGATTTTTCTATAAAAACAGTACTGATACTTGTATGTTGGAATGTTCATCAGTTACCATGGTGACACAATGCACACATTAGCAAACACAGGCTGTTTTTAGATTGTCTGAAAACTCAAGAAAAAAAACACATAATTGATTAAAACAACACATTTTCAGCAACAAAAAGGTGAGAGTGACTGAAAAACTGTTGGATAAGGCCAGCAACTTGTGACTGTAATGTTATTTGAGAGTTAGAACTACGACAGGTGAGCTGATTTTTACTTATTTTTCCCTAAGTCAGTTCTTTGTGGTCAGATTGTGTTAAAAATGAAACTCAGATTAAAGTTTAACAAAGCCTCAGACAGAGTAGTGCCTACAGTTAGCGTCACACCCTCAGGGATTGTTGATTAGCTGCAAAGTATCAATATTTTGTTGTTTGCAGAGGACGTTCCATTACCTAAATAACTGCAGCCTTTGACGTTTAATAATTGCTCCAACTCAAATTACATTTTCGCTTGGACTGTGATCAATTGCACCGGCTTAAGGCATTTCAATAAGAAGAGAAATAATTAAAAAAAATAAACCACCTCACAACAAATTTTCCTCGCGGCAAACTCCAACTTCATTCCCACAATGAATAAAATGCAAATCTGTCTAGTAACATATGAAAAACAACACACAAACAAGACTTGAATCAGTGAATCGAAATCACCACAAGTATTCACTGTCAGCTCCACTTCAATCACAGAAACGTCAAAGCGAGGGCGTGTCCGGACCACAGAGCCACACTGACAGATAGCTGTGAAGGGCGTGGGGGTGAAGAGCCAACGAAAAACTTAAAATACAGAAATAATGAGGCTCAGATAGGGAAGCCAGAATAAACATACAGACACACTACAAGCAAAAACCTGACCAAAGTCTTGAAAACCGCGCAGCAAGTTACAACCGATTACAAGCTCACTTTCACACCAGAATATGGGCCCTCTGCAAACAGTGAACTGCTAAAGCCACTGGAAATAATCCAAGATGACATTTAAAATCTGCTGTATCTGATTTTAAAAACGAGAAAAACAAAATTCATTCATTTGAAACGGTTTGCAGCGGTCCAAAATTATTCCTCACTTAACTTATGCATTCAGAGTGTTCTCATTATTCACCACGATGAGTTTATAAGAGCTTTTCACAACTCAATGTTTTTCCATCACAGCTAGCACGCTAACGCGCACTTCCTGATTCTCAGACAATTCAGTGCTTTCTAATTAGTTGCAGACAGTACACAGCAGACTTATTTTGACTCCAAGAGCTGTTTCTACAGTATATCTGGACTGGGGCAAGTCAAATTTTGCTCAAATACGTGGAAAAAAAAGGTGCACTTTGTATCTTTGTATCTTGTATCTGGTGCAGAATCTACCACCTGCATAGCAATAAGGCATTAAACTTCTCCATCAACACAGAGACTAACTGTTTACTGGTCATGTAGTAGTACAGGATATGCTCCACTGTGTTTTTAAACTCCATCCACCTTCACTAGAATCAGTGAGATCATTTCATCCCTGGAACTGTCAATCTCTACTGAACTACAGGTAAAAGGAGCTGTTAACTTGAAAACTACTGCTTCATGACATCACAAGGTGGAACAGAGCATTTTGAGCTTTGGAGATGTACAGACTAATAAAGGATAACTCGAATATGTGTGAATGAAACAAAACACAACTCCAGGTGTGTTTTTGATGAGGTAACATTATAACATGGCTTAAACCTCACAAGAATCAATGCTGTGTAGTACAGGACCTTTAAGTTGCACTCTTATACAGAAGCAAGTTCCTAATTTTGTTCACTGATATTGGTAATAAAAGGTGGCAGGGTAGAAAGAAAAAAAACAGTGCAATTATTTGGCATGAATGGGGGTTAATTAGCACATAAAGATGAGCTGCACAGTTGTGTAGAGAATGGTATGAATGTAGTTGTATGGAGTGGTACAAAGAGGTCTGGTGTGTGCTGGTTTGGGCTGGTTTGGGGGTCAGTGTCTGGGGCTGTAACATGAGCTCACAGAGAACAGTACATGTGAAACTCAGGCCAGGACAAATGTGGTGTGTCTGTGGTGTCCGTGGGCATTTGGGAGGGTAAATATTTGAATGAAACACAACTGGATAAAGCTACAATAGTTAGGGCTGACGTTTTTGCAAATTTAAACATAAAATCTTTGTGAGTGTTTCTAGATTGCTCAAATATGCACAAATTACTCTAAAAACAACTCCGGGAGAGTAAATGTGAGGGGAAACTACTATAAAAGTTTATTCTGCAGCACAGCTCTGCTTTAATGGGCTCTTTTGATTGTTAGGTCATCACATAAACAACTTCTTACACTAGATTTCAATAGTCTAAAGGTTTTAAAGCAGGAGGTGCATGGATCAGGCAGGTGAAGATCCGACAGGTGAAGATCAGACAGGTAAAGACAGAGCCGCTCCTGTACACGAGACAGGTGCAGACATGCAGCAGAGACACTTTCACTGTTAAATATGCATCATTATGGATTATCACAAACCAGAGGCCCATTACACAGCGGTTCACTTACAACTTCAGTGTCTGACTGACATTTACACTGACATTTACAGATTATTTATGCTCATTTTATTCAGGTCAAATTGTGTAATGAGAGATAACTTTATATGTGGCTTACTGTCTAATGATAAAACATCTGGTTTTGTTGTAGGTTGCGAGTGTAAAAGTGTTTTAAAATAAACTAAATAGAGGTTTAGAGTAGTCAATAGCAAATTCCATAGTGAAGTACATGTGCTTAGAGTGTAACCTAAGGCAGCTGTGGCTTTAAGTGCAGAATGAATGAATAATGACACTGTGAATCAACTTTGAGGGTAAGTAGAGGGAATATTTGACATTTTTGACACAGAAATTTGCATATTTGTATTGCTGATGTATTTGGTTTGGCGCCAACCCTTTATTATTAGTCAGTGTACATCTTCAAAGCTCAAAATGCGCTGTTCCACCTTATGATGTCACGTAGTGGTAGTTTTCAAGTTAACAGCTACTTTTCACCTTTTGTTCAGAAGAGACTGGCAATTCCAGGGCTGTGAGAAGAACCTAAATATGCAGGTTTGTGTGAATGGAACAAAACACAACTCCAGGTATGTTTTCAATGAGGAAAAACATTATAAAATAAATGAGGAAATAGCGTAATATGGGCCCTTTAAATCCACCCGCTTGGTTCCATGGAAATGCTGTTGCTGGTTATAAAATTCCACAGTATCAAACCACACCAAAATTATCTATGGCATACTGTAATACGGAGGATGGTTTTAACTTATTACCATGGAAAGTTTCGTAACGTTGCTTTAATAAAGAACGCTGTTATTGGCTTGTGTCCACAGCTTGTTTACTCAGTATCAGTGGCAAACCTGCCGTTACCACAGGCTTAAAAGATTAAAGCCTCTTAAATGAACAAAAGCACAGAGAATACGAGGACAGGCCATGGCGGAGTCACTATTGTGTGTGCAGCCTTCACGTCGGACAATGAGAAATCTCAGAAAGAGCTCACAGATGTCATCACGAGTCAGCCAGTCGTGTCAACGCTGGACTGGCAGGATGCAAAGGAATCTACGAGGAAGAAACTCAGCCAGCAGACGCCATTTTGGGCATTTCCTTAACGTTACATCATAGATTTGTTTACAAGATAAATAGGCTGGTTTCATGCAACATCACAACGTTTGTAGAATCACTTTGTTTAAACTGGGCAGGAGGACAGGTCAGATTTCTATGCTAGAATTTCACGTTTAAAAGGGCACATATTACATTATTTTCTGATCTATGTTATAATGTTGTTTCGTCATTCAAAACATACCCGGAGTTGTGTTTTGTTTCATTCATTCACATGTTTAACAAACAAATCCTGCATATTTAAGTTGTGTTCTTCTCTCAAACGGAAAACATTTCCACCTCGTGATGTCATGTGGTAATACAAAAAGTGGTCCACTGTGTTTTTAAACTCTGTACACCTTCACTAGAATCATTTGAATGGTTTCAGCTTTGGAACTGCCAATCTCTACTGAACAAAAGGTAAAAGACAGTGGTTAAGAGCTGACGTCCTGACCGAGACCCGAACCATACGAGCTTCTCCGGAGCTCATGAGGGTCCAGGTGCGTCATGGGAATCCAAACTATTTAATTTGAATTAATTATTTGTTTTTTTTATTAACTGTGGCAATAAACAATCATATTTGGCTCATGCAGACATTTCTGTGCCAAAAATTAGCTGTTACAAGCTGTTTTAATCAGTTGTCCATGGAGTCTTTGTGGGGCAGCCAATCACAGCCTTCGCATTCGGCTGAAGTTTGACGCGTAGTAACTTTTTGTCTGAGGTGCACATTCACGGCACGAGCGGGACAGCAAACACCGCAAGCTTTCTGTTTGGCTTTCACGTGCGTCACACTTCCACGTAGATTTGACGCAGAACTATAAACCGACGTTTAGCTTGAAACCTACCACTACATGACATCACAAGGTGGAACAGAGCATTTTCAACTTTGGAGATGTAGACAGACTAATAATACAGGATTACTCAAACATGTGTGAATGAAACAAAACTCCAGGTATGATTTTGATGAGGCAACAACATTCTAGCATGGCTTAAAACTCACAAGAGTCAAAATGATGTATTATGGGACCTTTAACTGTCAGATTGCAGATTTATTGATTCAGTGTTTCCATAGATTGATTTATCCACAGAAAACTGTTAACTGGCACCATCTTCTCTGTCAGCAAATAAACAAAAGTGTTTTTTTGTTCACAATAGCTTCAGAAAGTGCTGCCATAATTCAGCCACCACTGTTGTCAACTGAAAGGAGTTTAAGACATGAGATTAATGAGAAGTTTGTGGAGCCTATCCCAATCAAATAATAATAAGGTTCAACATTTATGGTTTAGAAGGTCAGATATTTCACTCAAACACAGAAAACTTCCCATAGTTATACAGCCCTGTGCCCTGCGTCTGAACTTACGTCATCAAATTGTAGAGCCTTGAACCCACAATTATTAATGACTGACTGTTGTTGCATCATTTCTATGTGAAAAGCAATACTGTGTAACTTTTCTGGTGTAGAAACCGCCACCTGCTTGTTTCCATGGTGATGTTATCGCTGTGCCTAGAATCTTCCACAGTATGGCTTAATCATCTAGAAAAAAAGCAAGTGACACTACAAGGTCAAGTTAGAGGCCAGATCTAGGGACAGGAGAGCACGCTAAATCAAGTTTTTGTAATTGAATAAAAGCAAGATGGTTAAGTTTCATGGTATACTGTGTAATATTGGCAAAATACATAGCAACGTCACCATGGAGACAAGGCAGAAAGTTACATAATGCACCTTTAAATCCAAACTGTTTTAAATATAATGTTTTGTTTTTTTCAATTTTAAGCATTGACTCTCGTCTCTTGCATTCTTTTATTTTGATGAAGTGTTTTATAATGGCCTTTGATGTTATTCAAAGTAGTTCCACCTGTGTATAAAATGCGCTGTACAAACAAAGATGCCCTACCTCGTCATGCTAGGTGCCTATGCAGTACCAACAGATTAGCACGTCTCAAATATTGGACCAGTGCAAACTAGAAAACAAAATATAAGGTCTTTAAAACAAGCAGACGCCCAACAACTGGTGTCACGAGACTTTAAAATATTGAGAATTGCGTGTAATAAATACCTTTTTCTACTAATACAAAAAAAGTTTAAAAGGTGCATTGTGGAACTTTTCTCGTGGAGAGTCAGCCGCTCGCTTGTCTCCATGGAGATGTTCTTGCTTGGCCTGGAATGCTTCACAGTATAGTACTAAACGTCTCTTTCCGTGGAGACAAACAGGTGGTGCAACCAGACCAAGTTACAGATCAGATCTCTGGAGACGCAACCCCACTCGCAGTAAGATGAATGCAAGGTTTTTCCAAGGTAGTTTTAGTGGTAAATTAAAGCTAGTTTAGATGCGACGATGCAATGAAAGTATCAGTACTGAAACAAAAATAATCCACACTGAAACATAGTCGAAATTTGGACGTTAAGCAAAATGTGTCTTGTATAAGCAGCTCTTGAGGTCAAAATAAGCCCGCTGTGTGTTGTCTGCATCTAATTATAAAGTGTTTCATGGTCTCATAATCAGGAAGTGCACGTTAGCATGCCAGTTGTTCGAACTGGTCTCTGAAAGTTGCGAAAAGCTCTTATAAACTCATCGTGGTGAATAATTAGGACACTCTGAATGCGCAAGGTAAGTGAGGAAGAACTTTGGACCACTGCAAACTGTTTCAAAGGAACTAGTTCGGTTTTTCTCGTTTTTAAGATGGTAACAGTGCCTTTAAAGAAACAACTTTTTTTGTGTGTTGTACCATGACGTTAGTTTATACCTTAAAGACGCCGTTCTGCCTCTTTTTACGGTCTTAAAAAACATGAAAAACAGAACTAGTTCATCTGAAATGGTTTGCAGTGGTCCAAAGTTATTCCTCACTTCCCTTATTGGTTCAGAACATCCTAATTATTGGCCACGATGAGTTGATAAGAGCTTTTCGCCACTCTCAGACATATAACGTAACATAATATAACATAACAGGCAGTTTAAAGAAATCATTATACGTCCTTTGAGTCATTACTGTCAAGTGATCCGTGTTTGGTTTGAATGTACAGTTTGCCGCACACTTCTGTATGTGTCTGCACTCGCCCTGATCTAATTAAATATGTTTCTGTATGAATGCGCCCTCAGCCACGGAACAGGACTGACAGCTGCTGAGACAAGTGAACTATAAACACATGTATTCCTCTCTTCCTCCTCTTCTCTCTCCCTGGTTCTAGCTCCTTTCTCTCTCTCTCTCCATCCTCCCTTTCTCTCCTCCACACTGCTCTGCTCCCCTCACTCACTCTCTTCCCTCTCCTTCCACTTCTAATCTCTCTCTCTTTCCCCTCGTCTTTTTGTCCTAAAATCCTTGTCTTTCTCTCCTCTTCTCTCTCCCCTGTTCAAGCTCCTCTCTCTCCATCCTCCCTTTCTCTCCTCCACACTGCTCTGCTCCCCCCACTCGCTCTCTTCCATCTCCTTCCCCTTCTATTCTCTATCTCTCTCTTTCCCCTCGTCTTTTTGTCCTACAATCCTTGTCTTTCCTCTTCTCTCTCCCCTGTTCAAGCTCCTCTCTCTCCATCCTCCCGTCTCTCCCATTCTCTCCTCCAGGCTGCCCCTCTCCCTCTCGTTCTCTCTCTTTCTCTCTCCTTCCCCTTTATTCTCTTTTATCCTCGCTCTCTTTTCACCTCGTCTTTGTCATCTACAATCTGCTCCTCTCCCAATCTCTTTTCTCTCCTCTTCCCTCACCCTTGTTCAGCTCGTCTCTTGCCTTCTGTGACCCCTCTACTCTCTTCTCTCCATCCTCCCCCTCTCCTCTACCTTGCTCCACTCTCTCTAGTTATCTATTCCCCTGTTCTCTCGCTCTTTCTTTCTTTCTTTTTACTGAATGAATGCGCCCACAGCCATGGCACTGGGACAGAACAGCTGCTGACTCTGCACATGTCAGTGCAAACAGGTGAACCAATACAACTCAGGTACTCCTCCTCTTTCCTTCTGTACCTCCTCTACACTCTCTCACTCTTTCTCTCCTCTCTCCTACAATCTGCTCCTCTCTCTTTCTCTCCCTCCCCCACTCCCTTTTCCTCTTTCACCCTCTCCTCCATTCCAATCTATCCCCCACAGGCATTCATATAAAGGTCTAAAACGTGACTCGAGCTGAAACTTGATGCAAAAACAGACATTCCCACATTACAGATACAATGCAAATGAAGGAGGACATGTTATTCTAGTAAAGAACATACAGTCCCACCCACATGTGCTGCCGTTTAACTGTCTAAACTCATCAGGTCCTGCAAAACTACAAAGCTGCTATGCTGCAATGACAGTCACAAACTTCTCTGGGACAAAAACATCATAAGCTTGTAATGAGTTGGAAATTGAGGCTATCATCCATCTACTTATTTTCAGTTTTGCATAAGGTAAACGTCTCTGTAAGGGGACTGGAGTATGGCTGCTGCTCTTCTGATGTGCTCAGACATGATTTCACTGAACTATGAAAGCACTTTTAAAGCAGACCTATTCTGCAAAATGGACCTTTCAGAGCTTTTAACCATGTTATAGTTGTTTCCTTTTTATTTAGCCTCTGAAGTTGTATTTGGAGTGATTTGTGCATGTTTGAGTAACCTTTAAATCGCTTTTTATTTTCAAGATGTCATATTGCCAGTTAACTCCCATTTTTACCGCCACTGATACATACCCACTGCTCTGTATTACTTCATTCTCCAATTTTATATTCTTAATTGGTGATACACAAGGGATTCGCAGCCTTGTGTAGTTATTTTGGTACGAAAAAAATAAACTAATCAATCTGCTACTTGCTAGGTAGATCAGCAGCTATCCATCAAGCACAATATGTCTTCTTTAATTGCAATATGGATCTAAAATGACTCAATAATGAACCAAAAAATGTGGAAAATTGCACAGCCAAATGAGGTACGTCGTCGTAAACGTCATCACAACAAAGCACCGCTCTGCAGACCATGTTTAACGGGCAGCTAACATTTCTTTCATTTGTGCCAAAATAACATGATGCTGTCGAATACGGTGGCGGTGAAAACGGGAGCAGATCGGAGCAATGACGTGTTGAATACAAGAGAATAAAGAAAGAAAAGAAAGAGACAAAAATGCAGAAGAACATGCATGAATCACTCTAAATACAACTTCAAGAGGGTACATGAGAAGCGAAAACAACTATAACAAGGCTAAAAGCTCTGAAAAGTTGATTTTACCTTTAATCAGTACCATTTTACACAAAAAGTATGTCAAATTATCCAGAATCTAACCTCTACTTTGCTTGTACTTGCAGAAGATTAGTACACACCTCTCAGTTAAAAAGCTCCAAGCATATAATTTAATTTTGATTGATTGGATCGTGATTAAAAATTTGATTAAGTGCATAGCTGTGAGTGAAATTCAGAATTTGTGTTTTCATGAGACAGTTGTATTGAAATATTAGAAATCTAAGTCATTACTCACATAAGCATCGGGGAAGGCTCTGTACTTGGACAGCAGGTTCCTCTCCGCCTCGGGCTCTTGGTTCTGCAAGTGCGTGTTGGCGTGGATATTGTTGAACATGGGCGCCCCCTGTTGGAGGCCTACCCCGCTGTCTCCGCTGAAGCTCCTCTGCAGTATCGGCGCACCCACCCGGATCGGAGAGTCCGCCATGGGTGCGAACGGTCGGTTTAGCTCCAGGGACCCGGTGGGGCTCAGCAGCATTGTGGGACTGTTACCAGAAGGGGGCGAGCCGATGGAGAGCGACGGCGCGCGGCTGATTCTGGAGGTGTAGTCCTCTGCTCCTGTTAGCGACCCGGAAGAAGACGAGGAGTTCAGCAGGAAGGAAAAGCGCTCAATACGTGAGGTAGAGGAATCGTTTTCTGTGTTGTCTCTCGGTGGTAGACTCATGCGATCGTTTGAATGTCCGATGTCTGGGAGAGAGGAGGCGCGGAAAAGCGAACGGTGAGATTTGGTGGCGTTTTCGGAGTTTTGGTCAATGGAGGACGAGCGAAAACTGGAGAAGATGATGCTGTTGTCGAGTCGTGAGCCGGTGGAGCCGTTGGGCAGGTGGGGGGAGAGGAGCTCGTCTGGAGAGGAAGAGTCTTTGGAAGTCTTCATCACGATGCTGTTTGCAGCTGAGGCGCGCAGAGGTCGAGAGCCGTCCTGAAGCCTCGAGCCGTCCTGAAATCAAAAAGGACCAATGTTGTCATCAAGAGAAAACGGAGATTAAACAAGATTGTATTTCACTCTTCTCCTGTCACTCTTTCTTTGCGCCCTAAAATAGTTGGAAAATAGTGGAAATAGTTTTGAAGTTTTGTTTCATTCACACGTTAACATACAAACCCTGTATATTTAGATTGAGTTCTTCTCTCAGACTGAAAATACTCCACTTTGTGATGTCATGTGGCAATACAGGAAGTGCTCCACTGTGCTTTTAAACTCCATACATCTTCACTAGAATCGTTTGGATGTTTTTAGGTTTGGACTTGCTGATCTCTACTGAACTGAAAGGTGAAAGGTAGCTGTTAACCTGAAAACTTGAAAACTACCACTTCATTTTGAGCTTTGGAGATGTAGACAGACTAATAATGCAGGGTTTCTCAAACATGTGTGAATGAGACAAAACAACTCCGGGTCTGTTTTACAATTTTATCTTTTGGCTCGAGATCTTGTCCCTGAAAAATACTGTCTCTACCACAGCAGTAGAACCAGTCTGCCTCTTCAGCCTCTCCATCTCCTCCTCTTCACAAATGTATACTCTCCTTTCACTCCAGTTAATCTATTCAATTATTAGCTACCCCACTCTGTCATACGTGTCTGTTTAAGTATTTCCTGGTTTAATTTGTTATAGAACCCAATCTTTTTTTTTTTTTTTTTTCCCCCCCATTGACCTTTTGCGGTTGGCTCGGTAGAAAAAAGTCAAACAATAACCAAACCACAGCCAGCCAATAGGAGATAAGGTAGTATTACACCATTACGTAACACCGCTGGCCCTCTGAGACTGCCAGCCCGGCTCTCTATATCCTACTGTGTAAATCTTACAATCTACTGTGAAAACACACTTGGCCATAAATATTAACTTTCCACATGTTTCAAACGCAAAGTGTAAGAACTAACAGCTCTTTGTGAGTTTGTAGTGAGATTCTGTTACAGTTGAGTTTCTAATTTTGATGCAAAATAATTAAAGGGCTCGATTTTTTCCCCGTGTATTAGATCAATTAAACAAGCTGCTCTTGGGGGTCAAAAAGAGTTTTATTGTCCGCTAATCAGGAAGTGTACGTTAGCATGCGATTTAATGTTAGCTTTATCGTCAAGGAAAAAATATGTTTTAAAGGGCTCTTATAAACTCATCGTGGTGAATAATTAGGATGCTCTGAATGCATAAGGTAAGTGAGGAATTACTTTGGAACACTGCAAACCAATTAAAATGAACCAATTCTGTTTTTTTAAGTTTTATAAAGAAAAAATCAAATACAGCGCCTTTAAAATTGTCAATCATTTGAATGTGGCGAAAATAAGAATTGTGACTAAAAAGCTGTTTGACTTTTCATTGTTGATTAAATAAAAAAAGTTGAACTTTTGAAGAGATAATGAGTTGGTAATGAGTTTATATACAAAATCTCCATCATTAAAAGGTGCACTATGTAACTTTTCTTTTCTGGTCTGAAAATGTATGTTCCCATGATGATGTTATTGATATACCTGAAATGTTCCACAGTATAGCATTAAACCTATTTATCTCCATGGAAACAAGCAGGTGACGCCATGAGGTCAAAGAGAGCTCTGCGGAGAGGTGCTCACAGTGAGAACGCATGTTTTCAAGTTTGTTTCTTTTTTAGCAAATAAATGTAAGATAGACAGGTTTAATGCCATAGTGGCCAAGTTTACATGATGTTTTTTAATTCTGAATTAATTGTTCCGAATTTAATAGTTGGAATTAAATTATTCTTTGAGTTTACATGGAAATAATAATTCCGAATTGATGTTTACATGGAAAACACGTTAAATTGGCTTAATTTAATTCCACTCAACGTCTGGGGGTGGGGAAGGGTTCTGATTGGACAGGGACACGAACTGATTTATGTTGACCGGAAGAAAACTCACACTTCAGCTGCTACCAGCTTTTGTCATCTTGGTTTGGTTAGTGTTTTTATGTTTTCCATCCGCTCTTTTCATTATTTGTAGTTCTTCCAGTGAACTTATTAAAATAATTGTTTCGGTTCGAGACCAATGTTTGCTCCAGGCCGCCATCTCGCAGTGCGTCATCGCGTCAGAAGGACGACCCAACGAGCGCTGAACGACTGGAACATTTACATGATCAAGTAATAAATTAATTTAGCTTTAAAATCTGAATAAACCACCCACTTAATTTGGAATTAAGATTAATTCCGAATAATCATTTTCACTAGGAATTAAGTATTTACATGGTCTTTTTAAAGCGGAATTCATTTTTATTCAGAATTAAATTACTTTTAATCGGAATTAAAGCTTTCATGTAAACGTGGCATGTGTGGAACATTCCAGGCAAAGCAATAACAGAACAGTGTGTGTGGTTGGATAAATATTTAGAGCTATAATGGACCTAGTAACTAATAGAAATCCTCAGGTTCAACATTTGAAGATTTCGCTTTTGGACATTTCATATATTTCTAACAAAAATAGTGTGTGTAACAGAAGAGAAATAGTGGTTTAAAATACGCTGAGAGAAGGACAGCAGACCATTTTAAACTAGGGATGTAACGTTAACCGAAATATCGTGATATTGTATCGTCAAAAGTATCACAATAATATCGTGGGCCATCATAATATATTGAATCTTAAGTTTCTTTGTTCTGGTGCAGCAACAGCTACAAGAAACAGAGAACTACACAGACCATGATCCTTTGCTCTGTTTCAGTCCAATTTATACAATGAAATAACAGTTATTAAGCAGTTTTAAATCTTAACTCTTTGGTTTATGACAGAAACAAAGTCTTGTTAAGGCATTTTTAAAGCAAAAAGTAGTAAAAACTAGGAGAAACTACCGTATCAAGAAATGTGGATATTGTTACATCCCCATTTTAAACCAGTTTAGACAAAGGACTCACTTGCATATTTCTAAACCGTGGATCTCTTTGACAAGACATGTTTCAGTCCTTTAAAAGGTTGAACACTTTTTGCTATTTTCTTTAGTCTTTAAGAAACTATTTGGCTTCTGGTCATGGGGTGGTTTAAACTTGATCTTCAACTCAATCACACAGAGGTTGATACATATATTCAAACTCTGCCCTATAATTATACACGTTTACAAGTGTAATATTTACGATGCAGTATTGTCATATATAACATAGGACTTCACTCATTTGCAAAACTTACAGCTATTATTTCTCTACATACAAATATTCACTTTTTTTTTTTTTTTTTTAATTACAAGTCCAAACAGAACTGTAGAATTGCATTTTATATACTTGCTTTATTTTCATATTTTTATTCATCTTGATTTTTGAGTGCCTATTCTATTCATTGCAACACTGGAATTTCCCCACTGTGGGACAAATAAAGGTTCTACAACTGGATTTTGGTAACTGTTAATTTCACATTTTCATTTTTATTGGTAAAAGTTGAATTTCACAATGGAATAAATTTAATAAATAAATAAAATTCTGACCAAGATACTTTTTTTTTTTTAGATTTTTATTTTTTTTTTTTATTATTATTTTTTTTAAGTTTGATGGAGGCAAATTTCACTTTCTTTTCTTGCATTGTTGTAGCAATACTAATACAACATCCCCAGCTAACAGAACTGACTACTCTTGATTTTTTTTTTTTTTCACAAGTTTTTGACTAGATATTACTTTTTTTTTTTTTTAACCAATAAATAATTACTTAACCAACTTGGAAGGGGGGAAGAGTGAGCATGGTGAATGGTTGCTTGATTCTGCTTATCCATAGGTTTCAGAATGCTAAAAAACTAGGACCATTACCATAGTGATTTACAAGTTAAAACAAATAATAAAACTTTTGAATTTGAAAAAAAAAAAGTCCTCAAAATGTTGTAAATAACCAAACTGAAAAAAATGCATTGTGTACTGCTCTATGACCAAATATATACAAATACTTGAGGATAACTGACCTGTATTGCCTGTAGTTTCATGAGCTCCAGTGGTGACCTCATATCCCTTAAACTGTTTTTCTTCAGCCCAATGTCAGGGGGCAACGTGTACAGGCTCCCATTCACTCCGTCCACTTCGGTTTTATTATTGTTCAGCATCATGGCGTTGGCTGTGATGGGGCTGGGTGCATCTTCTACGATGGGAGGCAGAGACAGAGAGGAGGAGAGGAGACTGGACTGCGCTCCTCTGGCCGACAAGCTCCTCATTCTCATGGAAGGACCCATGTTTTTCAGCGTGTCCACGAAGCTGTCCATGTCAAACTGGCTGGGGGATTCTTCTGGCGTGCCTGGTGGCGAGACGAACGCTCCTACTCCAGCTGAAACCGGAGAATCTGGCTCCAAATCCACGAGGGTAGCTTTGAAAACGCCGCTGAACTCCTCTTCCGCCTCTTCTGTCTGTGTGGAGTAGCGACTAGCATCTGATCTCTCTGCCTCTGCCTCGCTCCACTCCAGCGCAGGTGGAGAGCTAGACCCCGCCCCCTTTTCGTTTAAACCACGCCCACTTCCTGCGTCTGTCTCATCTGACCTGTCACTCAACACTTGGCTGAAGTTACTAGCAGTATGGGAGGAAATACTTTTGTTGTAATCTATAGCCTCGGGGAAAGTAGCAGTAGCAGTATCAGTATCAGTAAACGTCGTAGTAGTAACAGACTTTAGTGCATAGTCAGATGCTCTGAAAGTACTAGGCTTGAACTGATAAGCTCCTTCATATCTACTCTTCCATCTGTTATCTGTATCTAAATCGGCACCATTTGAAGTTACTGTAGTAGTAGTAATAGTAGTAGTAGTGGTAGTTCTGTCCAAGTCCTCTGCTTCTTGCTTGGTTTCGTCCTCATTTTCGGACACGAGCGAGACCTTTCTGACCCTGGATCTGAGGTCTTCGTTTGGGGGAGGGGAGCTGGTTTTGAGGGACAGCGTGGTGCTCAGGCTGCTGTAGCCTGAACTCATGTCAGAAGACTCCACCACAGAGGGGTCTGAGAACTTCTGATCAAAAACTGAGGTGTGAGAGGAGGAAAAGGACCTGGAAAATAAGACAAAAAGATGATTAAAACCAAGACTACATGTTTTTGGAAAATTATTTATTATCTCTAGTAAAAACTCGCTTTGAGACTCTTTAAGTGTTCAAAAGATCAGAGCACTGCACTTCGAGTTTAGATACAAGTCAAAACTGTGTTATTATTAGTGAAATGTGGTGCAATACTTCAGATACATGATTTTAAAGCATAAAAGATGGTGATAAAGTACAAGTAGAGTCACTATCACTAATCTGCAGCTTCACCTCGATCCGTGCTGTGTGGATGTAAACAGACACACATGAGGAACTACTCTGGCCTTTTTACTTTTAAAAAACGCCTCAAACTGGATTAATAGCGCGGTTTTGTGGACTGGGGTCATTATTTACGGAGGACAATTTCTATGGATAATGTGGATGAAATGACCGCTTTAGGAGAGGTGAGGAATAAAGTCTTCTCATTGTTTTCACTCTATCCTGAGTTTGCATCTTGCACCTCTGTGTCCGTCTCTCCTCTGCCCCTGACACTCTGTTTTATCGGCTGTTACTGTAGTGTTGCTGATGTTTAGTGGTTCTGATCTGACAGAGCAGCTCAGAATCACACTGAAAACATACACACACGAGGAGCGCAGCAGCTTGAAAACACAAAGTCGAGTCACGCCTCCCCAAACTTGGGTAGAAGAAATTGCAGTCAGAATCAGGCAAATTCCCCTGCAGTGTGTGGCCGTCGTTAGACAAACTTTATTGATCCACAAGGGAAATGACTTGGACACAGCAGCTCACACATCATAATATATTAGAATAACAATGAGCAAAAAAAAAAGAGTAAAGAACCAGGACTGAACCAGGACTGAACTAGGGCTGGACCAGGGTCTAAACCAGGGTCTAAACCAGGGTCTAAACCAGGACTGAACCAGGGCTAAACAAGGATTAAAACAGGAATAAATTAGGCCTAAACCTGAACCAGGACTAAACCGAGACTAAGCCAGGACTGAGCCAGGACTGAGCCAGGACTGAGCCAGGACTGAACCAGGACTGAACCAGGACTGAACCAGGACTAAAACAGGACTTAAACAAAACTAAACCAGGTCTGAGCCAGGATTGAACCAGGACTGAAGTAGGACTACACCAGGACTGAACAAAGACTACATATAAAAATGATAATGAAACTTCTACACAAGTAAGTAAAAAACAAATATAGTATAATATAAATTCAGTTATATACAAGAGGTCATAAGGAAAACAGGATAACAGCAGTCTCTTGACACCAGTCTCTTGTTACTTTTGTTATTTATGTTGAATTTATTATTAACCTTTATATTGTTGCTCTTTGTTATTATAATTTAAACGTCTGAGTTTAAAACTAAATGAAATCCAAGTTGTATGACACAGAGCAGAGCTGGGGCTGCAGGGCGCTGGACGATCAGGTCTACTCAGGTCTAGACAACAAGTATATGGGGGGGGGGGGGGGGTTATTATGTTATGTATATTTAAATATGACAGAGTATCCTGAGAAATGAAATGAAATGAGTTGCCAAACTAAGAAGAATTCCATAAAATACAAATTGCAGATAGAGTTTCGACAGGTGAGTTTTGATCTGCACACTGTCATTTCTGTCATTCTTGGTTTGGGAGTGGACGCAGCATCCTGTTTAAGTTACTGTCGTCAGGTCAACTGTCAAAGCTACTCAGACAAGTGAGGTACACAATGCCCTACACACAATATAAACTACTACAACTACAAGAGCTCAGGGGCACACTGTTCAAAAGCTCTGTCTGTATCAGCTTTGTGCAGGAATTAAGTGCACAACAATTGACTAAACCAGGTTTAAACCAAGATTAAACCAGGATTAAACCAGGATTAAACCAGGATTAAACCAGGATTAAACCAGGATTAAACCAGGATTAAACCAGCATTGAACCAGGATTGAACCAGGATTGAACCAGGGTCTAAACCAGGACCAAACCAGGACTGAACCAGATCTAAACCAGGACTGAATCAGGACTAAACCAGGGCTAAACATGGATTAAAACAAGAATAAATTAGGCCTAAACCTGAACTAGGACTAAACCGAGCCTAAACCAGGATTGAACCAGAACTAAACCAGGACTAAGCCAGGACTAGGCCAGGGCTGAACCAGGACTGATTCAGGACTAAAGCAGGACTGAACCAGGACTGAACCAGGGCTGAACCAGGGCTGAACATGGATTAAAACAGGAATAAATTAGGTCTAACCTGAACCAGGACTAAACTGGGACTAAATCGAGCCTAAACCAGGACTGAACCAGCGCTGAACCAGGAATAAGCCAGGACTAAACCAGAACTAAGCCAGGACTAAACCAGGACTAAGCCAGGACTAAACCAAAACTGAACCAGGACTAAACCAGGACTAAGCCAAATTTAAAGGACTAAACCAGCAACTTCACTATACAAATAGAACAGAGTCTAGCGCTGTGTTCATAGAACGATTAGGGACTGGTTAAGGAACATAAACTGGTACTTGATGTTGATAGTTGACTTTTGTCTTTTATGAGTTCCTTTGAATAACACAAACACAGTGTAATTATAGTTTAAGTATGCAAACAGTTCTAACAATAGCTCTTATGTGGAAGGGACGAGCACCAAACACACGCTTCCACAGAAAGTTCGAGATTTTCAGGTCAAGATGTTTAAATGAGAGTGTATAATTATGTCAACTGGACTTTTATGAGAATTCTCCATGTGAGGGCTTTCACCTTCCCCCTACTCACTGCTTACTTTGATGAAATGCTCTTAAAGCGTGAATATTAGGTCATTTTATGTTATAATGTTGTTTCTTCATCATAAACAGACCTGGAGTTGTGTTTTGTTTCAGTCACATGTTTTGTTTCAGTCACATGTTTAAGTTCTTCTTTGTTTCTTCCACCTTGTGATGTCATGTGTCAGGAAGTGCTCCACTGTGTTTTCACTAGAATCATTTGGATGATTTTAGCCCTGGAATTGCCATTCTCTACTTAACTAAAGGTAAAAGGAGCTCTTAACCTGAAAACTACCACTCCATGACATCACAAGGTGGACAGAAAAGAAAATGTTGAGCTTTGAAGATAAAGACAAACAATAAAGGATTACTGAAACATGTGTGAATGAAACAAAACCCAACTCCAGGTATATTAATGATGAGGAAACAACATTATAATGTTCACAAGAGTCAATTTAGCTATTTACAGAACCTTTAAAGCAGAACTAAGTAACATTTTGCCTCATTAAACGTCGTGATAAAAGTCACTGTGATGGTTACATATGTATTTTCCGTGTCGCCCCCTACTGTCTCTGAGCGGAAAACCAGCCTTGCAATATGGTACACGACCCGAAGAGAATTCTCCTGCGAAATCCTGAACCTTTGCTTTACTATTTGGCACCATTATGTTTTTTATGTGTTTATTCTTTTTTTTTTTTTAATAAGGCAGTAAAAAGAAAAGAAAAACAGTTCCTTCACAGTGTATTTTAATAAGTGAGGTGCAGGGGGAGCTCTATCACTGAACGCCACTTAGTTCTGCTTTAAGAGGTCGAGAATTCTGCAATTTTAAAGGTCCTACATCACAAAAAATTTACTCTTGTGAGCTTTGTTACCTCATCATGAACATACCTGGAGTTGTGTGTCGTTTCATTGACACATTTTTGAGTAATCCTTTTTATTAGTCCGTCTACATCTCCAAAGCTTAAAACGCTGTTCCACCTTGTGATGTCATGTAGTTTTCAAGTTAACAGCTCCTTCTACCTTTAATTCAGTAGAGATTGGCAATTCCAGGGCTTAAATCATCCAAATGATTCTGGTGAAGGCGTATGGAGTTTAAAAACAAAGTGGAGCACTTCCTGTATCACCACATGACATCACAACAGAGTGTTTTCTGTTGGAGAGAAGACTAAATATATTGAATAAACCAGGTCTAAATTAATCTTTCTACACAATGGCACAGCGTTAAGCCTCACAACAAGAAGGTTCTGGGTTCGGCTCCTGGGCCTTTCTGTGTGGAGTTTGCAGGTTTTCTGTGTCTGTGTAAATTTTCCTTTGGGTGCTCCTTTTCCCCTACCACTAAAAACATGTAAGCAGTTTTTTTCTTTATATAAAATGAATTAAAAATCTTGTCGTAACTAGCCGCATCACAGACATTTGACTGATGTACCTGCAGTGTCTTGCCGAAGGACACACTGAGAACACATGCCCTTTAGAATAAATACATGGGAAAAGATTAAGTCTGAAGTCTGTACATTGCCACACCTGAAAAATGTACAGAAATGTGCCAAGCTCGAGACACAGGCACGAACACGGGTTAGAGGAGAGTCTGCATTGTGTGCACTTGTGTGTAGAAACTATCCTTCTCAATTCTACTCATAGTCATAAAGAGATAGTCCTGTCTAGTCCTGATCCAGTCCTGGTCCAGTCCTGGTCCAGTCCTGGTCCCATCCTCATCCCATCCTCATCCCATCCTCATCCCATCCCGGTCCAGTCCTAGTCCTGTCCTGGTCCTGTCCTGGTTTGGTGGTAAGTTAGTCCTAAAAGGAGCTACTGCAAGAAAATTATTTATTGAAAATGATTAACAAAGTATATTTTATCTAATGTGATTTAGTCCTGGTTTAGTCCTGGTTCAAGTCTTCTATTGAATTTGAACGGTTTCTGTACAAATGTTCACACTGTGCAAAATAAATAGACCTGGTTAAGATCTGGTTTAGTCCTGGTTTAGTCCTGGTTTAGTCCTGGTTTAGACCTGGTTTAGACCTGGTTTAGACCTAGTTTAGCCCTGGTTTAGCCCTGGTTTAGCCCTGGTTTAGCCCTGGTTTAGACCTGGTTTAGACCTGGTTTAGACCTGGTTTAGATCTTGTTTAGACCTGGTTTAGACCTGGTTTAGTCCTGGTTTAGTCCTGGTTTAGTCCTGGTTTAGTCCTGGTTTAGTCCTGGTTCAGATCTGGTTCAGATCTGGTTCAGATCTGGTTCAGATCTGGTTTAGACCTGGTTTAGACCTTGTTTAGTCCTGGTTTAGACCTGGTTTAGACCTGGTTTAGACCTGGTTTAGACCTGGTTTAGACCTCGTACGGTATTCAGAAAATATGAAGCATTACCACCAAGTGAGAAACATGTGGACAGGACATAAACTTTAAGGAGCTGTAATGTTGATTTAAAACCTCCAGCTCTGTCATTAGGCACACACACAATGTCAGACACATTTTTACAACAACTAAACATGTAAACTACAGGAGAAGTGTGCTACAACATCAGCTCTATTTAGATCCCCATTAGCTACTGAAACTACAGTCCAGATTCTTCTTTGGGTCTAGTGTTGTCATGATACTGAAATTTTAAACTCAATTTCAATACTGCGGAACTGACTCAATAGAATGTAATTTTCAACATTAAAGGTGCACTGTGTAACTTTTTGGGTGAAGGAGCCGCCATTTGCTTGTGTCCATGGAGATATTACTGTGTGACGCCTTGATTATTGCACAGTATCGAAATAACCTTGGTAAATACAAAGGAGTTAATGGTCAGATCTGTGGAGAAGCAAGCCTGCATATGTTGTTCTTGTTTTTTAAGGTATTTCTGAACTAGAAAACAAACTGACCAAATGCAAGAAAGATCTGTTAAAAGCCCTACTGTGGAACATTCTAGTTTCCATGCTAGTTTTAGTGTTAATTAGTATCTGATCTTCGACACCCTCCTCTAGAAATGTTCCACAGTGCATCTTTAAATGACTTACAAGCCTCTGCACATGTTATTTTAATGATTAAGGTGTGTTGTGTTTGAACTACTGCGGTTTTATCACACTTCATTTCAGTCCCGACATGTGCAACAGCCCTGACTGCACATGTTACATATGTGTGTTTTTCTGGTTCTAACTCCCTGCACACGGCGCTCAAGTTTGTTCCATATATGTGATTGACAAGTTCAACGTACGAGCCAAGAATTAGAATGTTTTTAATGGGAAACTGAACAGCGCCTGAAGCCAGTGCAGAAACAGTTAGAGCATTTGACAAACATTGATTTTAGTGATAAAGAAGACATGCTGTACTTTTTACCTGGGACATAGTTAAAAAGTACAGCATGTGGTTCAGTCCTGGTTTGGTTGTGGTTTAGTCCTGGTTCGGTCCAGGTTTAGTCCTGATTTAGTCCTGATTTAGTCCTGATTTAGTCCTGATTTAGTCCTGTTTTAGTCCTGTTTTAGTTCTGGTTCGGTCCTGGGTTAGTTATGGTTTAGTCCTAGTTCGGTCCAGGTTTAGTCCTGATTCAGTCCTGGTTTAGTCCTGATTTAGTCCTGTTTTAGTTCTGGTTCAGTCCTGGGTTAGTTGTGGTTTAGTCCTGGTTTGGTCCATATTCGGCTGTGGTTTAGTCATGGTTAGGCCTAATAAGAGTCAGGTTTGTGGAGATGCAAGCCCGCTCACACTAACCACACATGTTTTTCTATGTTCTTCGATGCAAAAACAAAATCACAAGTTTAATTTATTTTTTTGCTTAAAAGTTACGTACCATTTTGTTCAATTAAAATTTTAACACTAGTGTAAAACTGGCCCATCAATAGTGCCTCAAATGTAAGACAATAAAGATTCCTCAAACGTGCATGAATCAAACTAGGAATGCACAATTTTTTTGTTTCGTTTTTTCCCATTTTAGAGGGTATAGTCTAACAAAAATAATCCTTATGTTATTTCACGTATTTTGACTGCCATCTAGTGGTTTGGATTAAACTAATACAATGATTTACAGCGCAGATATGTTTGCTTTGTATGACTGCATTGGATATTGGTGGATTAATAATAAAACATCAAAACAGCTCAATGCAACTATGGAGATATGAAGTTATGAAATCAGTCTTGTCATTTGATTTTCTCATTTGCAGTATTTTTATTTGATTTTTTTTTTTTTATGTTTTTAAGGTAGATGCCCATATTATCCAATTTTAATTAACTAAAAAGATAGAGATTGTGTAACTCTAACTGTGAGTGTCCATGTCAGAATACTGGCTGTGTAGTCACTAAAAAATTCACAAAAAAGTAAGTGCACTGACCTCTGAACTTGTTTTGTTTTGGCATTTGTGTTATTGCAAATTTTATGATTTTTTCCTTTTTGAAGGTTTGAGGTCTCTGAACACCACCCACAAACAGCTAAGAGCATTTTCTTTTCATTCTTTAAAAGGTCCTATATCACATTAAAAAGATGACTCTTGTGAGCTTTAAGCCATGTTTGAATGCTGTTTCTGCTGTTAGCTCCTCAAATACATACCCAGAGATGTGTTTTGTTTCGTTCATACACATTTGAGTAATCTTTTATTATTAAGTATTATTAGTATGTTTGCACCTCCAAAGCTCAAAATGCTCTGTTCCTTGTGATGCTACTTTTTACATTTTGTTCACTAAAGATTGAAAATGCCAGGGCTGAAATCATCCAAATAATTTTACTGAAGGTGTATGGAGTTCAAAAACACAGTGGAGTATTACCACATGACATCACAAGGTGGAACAGAGTGTTTTCTGTTTAAAAAAAGAACTGTGTGTTAAACATGTGTGTTTGTGTGTTAAACATGTGTGAAATAAACAAAACACAACTCCAGGTCTGTTTGTGATGAGGAAACATTATAACAGATCAGAAAATAGCGTAATATGGGCCCTTTAATGATTTTTTAAGTTGTATTTTTCTTAAGATTTCTTAATTGCTATGGCAATGGTCCTCCTGAAATCCATGGTTGGGCCTGTTGAATGTTGTGATGATATCTGAAACCCAACAATTGTGCAGAAATTAATCATTTTTTCCCCAACATTGAGTCATGTCTTTTGAATGGAGATGTTCCTCACAAAACCTTCAAATCAGAAAGAAATAGTTTGACCCAGTTTAGACCTAGTTCAGATGTGCTTTAGACCCACTTTACACAGCTTAGGCCCGTTTTGTCATGATTTAGTTCCAAGTAGGTCCAATTTTTAGTCCTCAGTTAAGTCCTGGTGAAGCCAGTTTGGTCATGATTTGGTCCTGGTCTGGTCCCTGTTTGTTCCTGTTAAATCCATGACAAACATTAGTCATGCTTACTTATCACAAAAACTGCATATATAAATAAAGCAGCTCTAGGCTCAGATTTGATTGTGAGTGCGATCATATAACACGGCACAGGTTAGACTTTCACACCTGTTTGTCTGTGTCCATAGATACTCTTCACTTTAGGCCTACTTCAGTTCAATGGTGGCCTGAAGACATGAGTTTCCATTAGCAACAAAAACAGACATATAGTCCTGTTTAGTCATGGTGCAGTCACAGTTTTGTTCAGGTTTAGACAACGTTTAGTTCTGGTTTAGTCCCAGTTTATTCCTTGTTAGGCTTATTTAGTCCTCATTTATCTGGAACAAGTCATCCCAGACAGTTAACTCCTAGTTAAATCTTTGTTCATTTTCCAGAAATTCACTTTACTTGTAACTATTCTCCATCTAGAAGCCTTGAAGTAGCATATTTTGACCTTGGTTTGTTACCGAATAAATGAATTGCTTGACCATAGTTGACTGCTTGTTGACTACACACCAGTTAGCTACAGCCCTGCATCTTTTGAGTGTATTGAAAATGTATGTATGTGTGTATGTTATATTATTATTAGCTCAACAAACTTGCTTTTATTTTATGACAACTCTCTCAGCAAACAAGTAAAAGATATGAGCAGTCTGCCTTTCCCTTAGAGTATGTTTGCAACCATTCATTCTAACCAAGTATTTTCATGACATAGTTTAAAGGTTCTTCTCACAAAAACAGTGACAGTGCACATTTAAGCAGCAAGTAATTACTTAGATTATAGGGTACAGGTCGGTCAAGTAAAGTCATGCATCTAAATTAATTCAGTTTTTGCATAATTGGAAGTTCAAAAGTTCCTTTAGCACTTTCAAAATAGAGAAGCAAAGTGGTTAATAGCTAGAATTATTATTATATATTAAGAAATGCATAAATGAGTGTTCTCATGATACTAAAATTTTAAACTTGATTTTGAAACTAAGGAATAGACTCAATACTAAATACCATATCCAAAACCACTATGATGATAAACACCACTCTTTCAACACATAAAGTGCAGTACTTTCTTGTCTATTCCCATGTGGTCTTATATCTGTGTAATCCCTCAGTTTTGGTATTGGTTAGTATCTGATTTTCAATATAGTATAAATAGTCAATATAAGCAAGTATAATCTGTAATGCAAATTTAATACTAAAAAGAAAAAAAAAGAACAGTTACTATACTTGTTAGAGTAATATTACACTACGATAACTCAAATAGTATGTTATTGTATCAGTGTCCCTAAGTGTCTAAATTTCCATGCTGGTTTTTGAATATTCAGGAGTTAAAAAAGGAATTGAAAATGGAACCAAAATGGTCTTAAAACAGAAGAGCAGGCTTATATAGATTAACCCATTTCGGGAACAGTAAAACACAGCTCATAATGTAAACTAAATTGAAATTATAGTCAATTTAAGAACTGAATAGACTAATGGGACAGTTCAAAATATATAGGCAAAGTTTAGACCTCTACAAACATGTTCTGAACTGCATGTGATTCTTGGATTAGTTCAGCAACTCTTATTTCAAATTTTAACTTTTTATAGTGTTTAACTTAATACTTAAAAAAAATCTCAAATATAACTGCTTTACTTGTCACAAAATTGCTATTTCCATGTAGTTTTAACATATTTGTTTTCTCAATAACTAAACAAAACAATGCTACCGTATACCAGACCGTATGTTTCGAGATGCCATATTAAATTAAAAACGCTTGCCAATAAATCTGCAGCCTTACTACAAGTTTGAGTGTTGACGTAAAATTGCATTATAAAACTCATTTCATTTTGTAACCTAAATAAATCTATATAATAATGTAATGTAATACCCATAGACAATATATGGGTCATGATTCTGCCAAGCAACACTTATTTGTTAAGATATTCTAAAACGCTTTAAAATATGACATAATGCAAAGTTGTCCACTCACCCCTCGCTCCAATCCGGTTGGTCCTTCTCCAGTTCTTGGTCCAGACCTTGGTCCTGTTTTAGTCCCTGGTTTAGTCCCTGGTTTAGCCCCTGGTTTATCCCCTGGTTTAGCCCCTGGTTTAGTCCCTGGTTTAGCCCCTGGTCTCCCTCCTCTTTCACTTGTAGAATCCCTTGCTTTGCGAAGGCCACCTGCTCCTGTGTGCTCCTCCCTGCTCCTTCTGTAACAATATCCACCTGTGCAGTGCTCACCGCAGACCTATTGTTTCCTATGGCATTCGATATCTCTTTAACGCTGTCAGCAAGCATGCTTTCTTTATCATTTTCGCATATTCCAACTGTGGTTAAAACCCGTTCGGCCTCTTCTGCAAACTTAGGTGTGATTGGCAACTTGTCGATTGTACTTGAATTTTCTTTTATTGGGCTGGGAATTTTGGCATCTTTGGTAAGCGAATTTTCAGAATTGGTAGAATCTTGCACTAAACTGGAATCTTTTAACTCAATTTGGCATATCCCTGGTGCCTCCTTTTGCCCACTCTTCTCTTTGAAGGGTGAAACAGCTATGAATTCCTTTAGTTGCCCGACCGGTGTTGTAAGAAACTCCTCCTTTCTTTCATTCTCGTCTTTCACCACTTGCGATTCAGCCAACATACCATTTCCATCTTGCACTTCAACTTTCTTAGCTCTCTGCAGGTCAATTTCAACTGTGTGTTCAGCCGAATTTGCCACATCTTCTTTCAAAATCACGGTCCTGTTTGCGATCACATCTTCCAAAATGCTTGCGTCCTTCGTCGTATCGATAACAGTGGCTTCTCTGTCATCTGTGGTGAACATATCGTCTCCGTTGTCTTCTTCGGCGCTAAAAAACATCTCCATCGTGCTCCCATCGTCAGACCCAACGCTCAGATAGGCAGGACTGCATATCCCATCATGCAGTTCGCCCTGTCCAGAGGTGAAAGACAGGACTTCACTTTGGTCACGTATCACATCCGAGCTTGTGACTGTTGAGGTTTTTTCCATGGTAGGATTAAGACAGCCTGACTCTGTACTAGTGCTCGCAGTCTCATTTGTGACTAACTCCTTAACCAAAAGTACTTTTCTTTTTGAGTCAGTTGAAATTTGAGCATGGGTCTCTTGGGAGGTTACATATCTGAAGAGAGGAGGGGACTTCTCAACCACAGAGGAATGTGTCAGTGTATCTTTAACATAGCCAGTTTCTGTATTAAACTGTGAATATGCTAATTTGTTATCTTGCGTCAATGGTTTTTCATCATTGGAAACTGTCTCATAGGTCGTGCGGATGTAGACAGTTTTGGTTGGTGATTTTGGTTCAATTTTAGTGGCAGAATTGTCACTTGCGCTGCTAAACAAACTTAAATTATCATCAATTTTCTCTGGGGAGGAAGTTGACAGTGGGGCGCTAATACTTTGGCTTTCTTCATATCTCTTAATCAAAACTGTTTCTGTCGTAGTTTCAATGATTTTATTCTCGGTTACTAGATTAGCTGGTTGATTTAACAGTGATGAGATGACTTCCTGGGTGAAACTTTGAGGAAAAAGCGAATCATACAATGTTCGGTACATTTTATTTTGGTTGGCAATGTCAGGCTGGCTCGTTTTGGTCTTTAAAATGTTGCTTTCTTTTTCTGGAGCTTTCAGACTTGTAGCAGCTGAAACAAAAATAGAGTTGTCATTGCTAGAAATTGGAGGTGGATTTGTAATTTTTGTGTCAGTTTTGGTGTCTATTTTGGTGTCCATTTTGGTATCAATGTTGGCGGTTTCGGTAGCACCAGCTGTATTGCCGATTGCGTTCACTGATTCAACTTGCTGATCCAAAGTTGTCGTCACCGTCTTGGACTTGATCACAGAAAAGCTATTGATTGCAGGTTCTTCCATAGTTTTGGGTTCAGTTGCAGTAGTTGAGTCAATTTTAAGCTGTGTATCTGTCACTGTATTCTTAATTGGACTAATTGATTCAACTGGCTTATCCAAATTCGTGGTCGCCATTTTGAAGTTTACAGCTGAATTACTGCTTGTAGTTTGTTTATCTTCCAATGCAGCATCCATTTTGGGTCCAACTGCAGTAGCTGTGTCAATTTTAAGATGTTTATCAGTAACAGTGGTCACTACTGTGGAATTTATCGCAGAATTGCTACTGATAGGTTCTTCCACTGCGACGGTCATTTTGGGGTCAATTACTGTGTCAGTTTTAACATTTGTACCAGTGGTGGCCATTTTGGATCCAGTTGCAGTAGTTGTCTCTATTTTAAGATGTTTATCCGTAACAGTGGTTGCCATCTCGGAGCTTATCGCAGAATTGCTGTTGATTGCAAGTTTTTCCGATGTTGCGGCCATTTTGGAGTCCATTCCTGTGTCAACTTTAACATTTCCATCTGCTCCAGTGGCGGCGGTTTTGGAGCCAGTTGCAGTTGTGTTGATTTCCGGTTGTTTTACTGGTTGGCTAACTGGCATCTCAGTTTTGGTATTGGACACTTGGATGTTGCTAGCATCAAACGTAGCATTGTTTGATTTCAGTGCAGTGAAATTTGATAGCGCTTTTTCTACTTTGTTTGAGGCTACAGAGGCTTCCTTGAAAGACGATACCTTTGGGGTCACGTCTTCAATAGCTGTATTCATCGTGTCATTGTCTAGTTTTAACTCAGGGATCGTGGCGATGGGAGCGGTCTGAGTCGTATTTTGGACATTGGTTTGCTGCGTTTTGATTGGTTGAGGGTGGACAGTGACGGAGGCTTCTGATTGGCCAGGGATCAGGAAGTCGGGTCTGTTGGTAGCGACGGGAGGAGGGGAGGGGATGTCGAAGATCGGGCTACTGTCCAGTTCAGGTTGGGACTTGCTCAGAGTTTTAGTGTCAGTTAGGGCCATTTGACTGAGATCAGAGGGAGTCTGTAACAAGACAGAGACACAAATAGTAGGAAAAATACTAGCATTATTGTAGAGTTTATTATGACAAAAAAATAGACTTATTATAATTTATTAGTCTTTTTTTGTGTTTTTTGATTTATTTTTCCAAGTTTGGAGTAGCACAAAGAAGCCTATATGATTCATAAACATGTATGTAAGAGTTTAAATTTTAAATTTCACAAACTTGACCTATACGTGACCCCCAGATACGAGGAAGACATGTTCAAATCAAATAGAGCTTTTACTGAAAACAATTCTAAAGCTGTCAATCAGAAAGCAGAATGAGTCTCACATGTGTCTCTCATTTGGGTTGCTAGTTCCACTGCTGAAATCCTATTGGTTAAAACCTAAAATGTCTCCCTCTGATCTGAATGGTCTCTACCTAAACCCCAGCACCTGCACCAATCCTGAGTCAGTGCTAGTGCAGCCTCTGCAGCTCAGGGAGGGAATTCTGGAGGTTCTGAGCTTCACATGAGACATGGTCTGTCCAAATACTGAGAATGAGACAAACGTGGATGTGTCTCTATTTGCAGATTAAGACTCTGGCAACACAGGCTCAGTTGTGATTGTGTGATCTTTTTAACCGTATGAGCGCAGGTTACATATAGTTCCTTAAAATAAGCAATTTTGGCATTGGGTGCAGCTACATGCACACTCAAAATCTGATGGTCAAATATTTTGAGTCATAACATCTAAAATACAAAATCATCTGATTTCTTTCTGATCATGGTCCCTCTGATTGCCCACATCAGATTCTGGGGTTTAAATGTCATTTAAATAATCCTAAATGTGCAGAACTCGGATAATATCAGATCATTTTGGTGAGCATGTGATCGTAGTGACTGGCTGAAGCAGGCCCCATAATCACAGATAGCTGTACCTCCTGCTGTAGTTCGATTCCCGAGCGGTCGATGCCATAGGTGCTCTTGGACAGAACACTCTCCTCTTTCTTCTTCTTCTTCCTCAGATTCAGAGAAAAGGTGTTAAAGCGCTTGGGCTTCGAGCGCAAGTCCTGCTCCGACGAGCTCAGCTCCTTCCCCTGAGAAGAGAAATCACCACAAACTTCAGAAGTTAAAGGCGCTGCACTGGATTTTCACTGTCTTAAAAATGAAAAATAGGGCTAGTTCATTTTAAACAGTTTGCAGTGGTCCAAAGTTCTTCTTCACTCACCTTATGCATTCAGAGCATCCCATTTATTCTACTGCTATGTATTTATAAGCGCTTTTCACAACTTTCAGAGGCCAGAGCGAAAGTTTGCCATAAAGCGGCAGAGCTAACAACAACTGGCATGCTAACGCGCACTTCCTGATTAAAAAAAACATAAAGAGCTTTACAATTAGACGCAGACAGTACACAGTGGAATTATTTTTAATTATGTGAGACGATTTCAAAGGTTCAAAGTCAGTAATTTTCCATCTGCTCTGACCCACTCCATTCAAACCTCCTATACTTGTATTGTGTTAAGGTTATATACCACTAAATGTAAAGTATGAGAACTATGCATTGAATTTGTGACAGTCGTAAACAAGTCTGCTCCTCCTTCACTAACGAAAACCTTTTAAAAAGTGAATGTGCACACACCTGGAGTTGTGTTTTGTTTCGTTCACGCATGCTTAACATACAGACCCCCCCCATATTTAGGCTGAGTTCTCCTCTCAAACAGAAAACACTGTTCCACCTTGTCATGTGGTAATACAGGAAGTGCTCCACTGTGTTTTTAAACTCCATACACCTTCACTAAAACCATTTGAATGATTTCAGCCCTGGAATTGCCAATCTCTACTGAACAAAAATTAAAATGTAGCTGTTAAACTTAAAAATGCTGCTTCATGACATCATAAGGTGGGACAGAGTATTTTGAGCTTTTGAGATGTAGCCAGACTAATAATAAAGGATTAAATGAAATGGAATGTGTGAATGAAACAAAACACAACTTCGGGCATGTTTTTGATGAAGTACGGTAATAGGATTATAACTTCAACCTCACAAGAGTCCATTTTGCGTAACATAGGGCCCATATTACACAATTTTTTTTTTTATTATTTTTTTTTTTAATCTCTGTTGGATCTATAATGATGATGCTTTTCTCCCTCAGGGGTTGAGTTAAGTGTTTGCCATGTCACTGATAACAGGACAAAAGGTGAGCTGTCACTGGAGCTTAGAGGAGAGGTGTGGTCACTCACATAGCTCTCATACCAAACAAAAGCAGGTGCCAAAACTCACATCAAGGCTATGGTTAAGGCAACTAGTCTGCTTTTATTGTGTTTTATTTGTCAGTCAAACAGTCATTTCCATTTTATTTTCTGTTTACAATCTTTTAAAAATACATTTGTAACCAAATAAGAGTTGAAAAGTGCACAATGGAGGCTTCTAAATGGCGATTTTTTTATTTATTTATTTTTTTATTTTTACAAAAAAGTGAATTCTGAAATTGTTTATTTTTTGACATAGTGATTTTAAATCCAATATATTTGTTCTTATCACGTCCTTTTAGCATTAAGAATCATTTTGAAAAATACTATGATTATTTTAATAATGAAACAGTCATGATTTTTCAGATTCATCTTAGCAAACATGGCATTTGTTTCCAAAACACTTTCAGTTGCAGTTGCTTATTTGTGTCAAGTGTCTAAACTGTGGAAGACATCTCAAATATTTTCATATCCATCAGAACCAAATGTGTAACTTTTACCTTCATTTAACAGTTTAGTACATGGATTCATCATTAAGTTACTTTTGATACGAGCTATGTTATACCTGTATATGTTATACAGGAAGTGCTCCACTGTGTTTTTAAACTATACACCTTCACTAGAATCATCTGGATCATTTCAGCCCTGGAATTGCCGATCTTTACTGAACAAAAGGTAAAAGGAGCTGTTCACTTGAAAACTACCGCTTGACATCACAAGGGTGAACAATTCATTTTTGAGGTTTAGAGATGTATACAGACTAATAAACCAGGATTACTCAAACATGTGTGAATTAAACAAAATACAACTCCAGGTCTGTTTCTGAGGAGGTAACAACATTATAACATTAATTAAAGCTCACAAAAGTTAATTTTGTGTTATACTGGATCTTTTTTAAAAATCCAGTAATCAGATAATACTCAGATGGTGTGCATGTGAACATATCAGTGATCAGTGATGACATTGTCATCTGCTCATGCCTCATGACTTTGTACAAACACAGATTATGACATAGAGTTCTCTTTATAAAGGTTATCTTTAGACTGGAGCTGTTTGGAACACAACATGTTTTTACTTTAAGCAGAGTTCAGACTAGATCTGTGTTTGTGTCATGTCTAAGACAGAACAGTCACTGCGCTACAGGTCACATGCTCAAAACCTCAGTGTGGACTTGTGGAGCTATAGCGCCATCTTCTGGAGACAATGTTTTATACTGTATTGTGCTGGGTTTAAAATCACATGAAAATATAATAATAAAATGTCACTATGG
Organism: Taenioides sp. WSHXM2023; assembly: GCA_029959045.1. Classification (NCBI taxonomy): domain Eukaryota; kingdom Metazoa; phylum Chordata; class Actinopteri; order Gobiiformes; family Gobiidae; genus Taenioides; species Taenioides sp. WSHXM2023. Next base: position 5,322,920 of record CM057097.1, read on the forward strand.
TGTTACCAGATGGGCATTGAAAAATCCTGCAAATTTCTGAACTAGAAAAGGCACAAAAAAAAACATTATTGTGAAATTTAAAGAGAAAAATGTGACATCAAAAAGGGCTGATAGAAAAGTGTTTTTGATACTCTGCACAACTCCATGTATGTTTGTGATGAGGCAACATCGTTCTAACATGGCTGAAAGCTCACAAGAGTCCATTTTGTGTAATATAGAACCTTTAATAAAGATGTAGATTAGAAGTTAATCGTAAAGTACATCACAAAAGCAATTAACATGGCATCTCGTAATTATAATTCTAGAAGTCTGCCTTGAACCTGGTTTGGTTGATCTCGTTTGTCACATTAACATCTGAACTGATGACCATAACTACAAGGTCCACATGCAGCGGCCTAAAAGAAAAACAGCTCTAGGCCAATCAGCATTCTCTTTCAAAACTAGAACAGAATGGAACAAATTAGCAGCATAACTGAAACTAAGAAAAGACTTCAAAAAGTTTAGTACTATTTTTGTATTCTATGTTTTGTCTGTCTCAGGGACCATAGATGGAAATTAGCTCTGAGTGCTACAGTCTGGTACAAAGCATCTTTTCAACCTGCACATGGTCCCTGCCAAATAAACTAAATAAACTAAACTTCTTTTCAGGGGCCTCCTGATAATCTTAAATTGGAAACCATGCTACTGTTGTGACCCTGGGCAAGACACCACATTGCCCAGTCCAGATATTCAAAACTCAACATCTATAATTTCTCAAATAATGCTGAATGGCTTTGGAGATTGTGATTAGACTGACAGCGGTAGAAAACCACAGTGCTCCTCATATGGATAGCTGCAGATCACACTAGCAAGCAGATTTTTTTCATTTGAACCAAAATTACTACGCAACGCTGCCAAATCCTACATGTATCACTGAAAATCAGCTGTGAAAACGGGGGCAAAAATGGAGTCTTGAAATTAAAGCTTGCCCAAACATGCACTTATCACTCCAAATACAACTTTGAGAGGGTAAATGAGAAGGAAACAACTATAACATGGTTGAAAGCTCTGGAAAGTCGATTTTGCAGAATAGGCCTGCTTTAATTTCTCACTGTGGAACATAACGGGCAAAGCAATAAGATCAGCAGTACCTGTCACCCTGTTCGTGTTTTTAACTGTACCACTCCCATGATATAGCGGTACATACATGCCAACTCACTGAACTTTTCTAATGATGTGCAAATATGTGAGAAAGCCTGAAGGAGCCACTGCAGCTGAAGTGTCTGAAAAATGTCTCAAAATATATTTATGTCCAAAAATGTTAAAGAGTCGAGTCGAGTCGAGGCAGATCCACGTTGAAGTCGTTTTCAGGTCGTCAACGTGCAGTCTGAACCAACTGTTCTTCAGAAATCATTAGCACCGTTTGCATTTAATGGGCTCATTTCACTCTATTTTCTGATCTGTTCTAATGTTGTTTCCTCAGCATAAACAGACCTGGAGTTGTGTTTTGTTTCATTCACACATGTTTAACTCACAAATTCTGTATATTTAGGCTGAGTTCTTCTCTCAAACAGAAAACACTCTGTGGTGGCCATAGAAACAAGTAGGTGACGCTACCAGGCCAAGTTGCAGGTTACGTCTGCAGAGAGGAGAGCCTGCACCCAATTAGAATGCATATTTTTAAGCGATAAACGGATTAAATAAATGCGAGATTGAGAAGTTCAATGCCTTAGAGTACTGTGGGACATTCCAGGGAAAGGAATAACGTTTCCATGGTGACAAGCAGGTGGGGGACTTTTCACCAGGAAGTTACCTTTAATAAATGCCTAAGCAATGGCTCTGTGGTAGTTCAAGTTTAGCAATAGATTTAGTCTTGGTTCAGTCCTGGTTCGGCCCCTGGTTCGGCCCCTGATTGAGTCCCTGGTTCGGCCCCTTGTGCGGTCATTGGTTCGGTCCTGGTTCGGTCCTGGTTCGGCCCCTGGTTCGGCCCCTGGTTCGGCCCCTGGTTGAGTCCATGGTTCGGCCCCTTGTGCGGTCACTGGTTCGGTCCCTGGTTTAGTCCTGGTTCAGTCACTGGTGCAGTTACTGGTGCAGTTACTGGTTCGGCCCCTGGTTCAGTCCTGTCTTCAACGTTCAACTTTAAGGTTGTTTCTATCTGTCTTTCAATATGATTAATTGTTTTATTTGAATACCAAATGTGAAATCGTAAATAACTATGATAACCTTATTTTCTTCTACAATACAAAATAAATGATTGTTTTGTTTTCTACTGTCATGTTCCTTTGTGTCCATTTGGTGGCGGTGAAGCAGAGAGCAGATCTCAGGGCAGGGCTTTTTGGAGAGATGGAACAGAAACGATTTATTACATATAATTATAGTCGTTAGGTTTGAGTATTAAGCAAATAACGCCCTTCATTTTGAAAAGAAGGATATGATTTAATAAATGCTTTCTAAGGCCACAAAGAATCACAGTTTCCCTCATTATGGTATTAAATAATTAAAAATGAAAATTTGTTTAGTCAGAATCAAAATAAATCTTTATCAAAGTCGCACTATGTCACTTTTCTGTCCACTATGAGATGTTATTACTTAGCCTGGAATGCTCCACTGCACAGTATTAAGCTTCTAACTGGCATTTATTCAATTTAAGGTGTTTTTATTGCTCAAAATGTCGATCGTACCTGGAGATTCCACAGATGACTTGCGTAACTTTTCTGATGGAGCGTACGTCACCTTCTTGTCTCCGTGGAGATGTCATTGCTTTGCCAAGAATGTTCCAAAGAATGTACTCTATCCATCTTACAATTATTTAGTTACAGGTGTTTTATTGCTCAGAAATACCTGAATGAACACTTACTCTCCACAGATCTAACCTGTAACCTGATCGTGCCACATGCTTGCCAAGATAAACAAGTATTGAACCCTTCACTAGAAAAGCTGGTGAATAATTAGGATGCAGAAAGTAAGTGAGGAATAACTTTGGTCCACTGCAAACTGTTTAAATGAGACAAACAGAACTAGTTAGCTTTAAAGACGGTAAAAATCAGATAAAGCGCCTTTAAGGCCTTGGTCTACCCTAAAAAAACTCAGAGATGGTAACAGTAGTTAAGGTGATCTAAAACAACAGGAGATAGAAACATGTGGAGGGTATGTGCGAAGAGGACATTAAATTTTACGACTTGGACCTTAAAAATAATTGTGTAAAAAGAAAATAATGTAAGTATAAAGGCACATTTTCAGAGTAAAACAAGCAATGCAAATCTAGTCTGAACACTGAAAACAGAATCATATGACTGAATGATGAGGTTGTATTTGTGAATAATGATATGGGGTTGCGGGTGTTTTTTGTGAAGAAGGTGCGAGGGGAGGGGCTGACCTTTGACCTGGGGGCTGTGGCGTACAGCGAGGAGCGGTTCGTATCCGTGGGGACGTTATCAGCCGAAGAATCGCCACCTGTCCCGCTGAAAAGGACAGGGAAAGGTGAAGTTAGGAATAGAGCAATTTTCCACATTTTAAGTATATATATATTTTTTAAAGATGTTGTTCAAAATAAAATGATGCAAAAAGAGCTGATTTTTTCTTTTTTTTTTTTTGGATCTAACTGAACTATGGAACTTTTAAGGTCCCTTGGAGATTGCTTTGCCTGGAAAGTTCCACAGTGCGGCATTAAACTTAGGAAACTTGCATCAATTACAAATGTATCTTTTATTTTTATTTATTAATTTTTTTGTTTATTGCAAAAATTCAGATCTGACTTTTCACTTGACCTACTTGTCTTCATAAAGATCAGTTTAATGCCATATTGTGGAACATTTCAGTTACTTTTCAAATGTTGAAATGTGAAATGAGATTAAAATCTGAAATCCTGTTTACCACAAACACAACCACCTTCATTTATGTAGAGCACAAGGGACTGTTACACATGTGTTTAGGTGGGACCCTGAGGTGGGGCCGCTACAGCCACGATGAACTTTGGAACTTTGAACTCCAGTCAGAAACAGAAGTGTGCTCCACCAAACCAAAGCGAACGAACGCAGTGTTCTGCTCAAAACTACAAGTCTACAGATGTAAACAAGCATAAAAGATCAGTTCATGTATTATTATTAACGCTTACATATTGTATTTCTCAACCACTGGAACTTTGATTGTTTAAGGGTGTGTTACAATGACATTTCGAAATGACATATTTTATCTTTCCAATAACAGGAAACACAAATCTGTAAATGAAGCAACTGAAACACAGGTGAAGTTCATGCACTTGATAAACGCTCTCCCAATCTGGGGCAATTCTTTTTTTTTTTTTTTTTTTTTAGAGGGTGCCAGAACAGAGAAGCGCCCAGGAAGAACCCATGAGTCAAACTGGACCCAAGTGAGCCGTTAGTCCTCATTTATTAATCTCTATTCAATGGAGCCACTGGGCCAACCACACACAAACAGGTACAAAAGTAAATGCCATGACAATTCACATGATTTTAAAAAAATGTATAGTTATAATTAAATAATAATGAATTTAAATAATGATTACTCAGTTTTAATCACAGAACTGACTGAAAATACTCTCACAAGACGGAGGATCCAATACAGATTATTTCTCAATATTTGAAGTACATTTATCATAAGCATCTTGGCGTTTTTATGACCAAAATGTCATTAGGTTTGACCCTTGATCTGCTCATGTGCATCAGCTATTACGGTTAGTCTTTTCACTGCCCTATTTGCTTGTGTGTATTTGTGTGCGTTTGTGTGTTTGTGTGTTTGCTGTAACATCTACTGGAGAGCCTATAAAGATGCTGCTAAAAACGCATTCATTTACGATTATGACTTGGTTGAATATCACACAGAGCCTTAAACCTTAGGTCCAGCTGTTACATAAGGCCGAGCAGCGCAGTGTGAATCAGAGTTTGTGAATGGGACTGAACCGGCTCAGCAGAGGGAGGATCAGATGAAGGGAGGAGGAGCAGGCTGAGACACATGAAAGTCAATTAGGACACTTTCAACGGGACACAGAGAGTGAAAAAATACATCAAAAACTGACAAATGATAATAAAATTGGATTTATAAAGTTATGGCCATTTTAGGGCTGTCAAAGTATCAAAAATCAGATACAAATAGATACTAAAACTAGTATCAAAACTAGATACTTATTTGAGCAAGTATTGGTACAAAAAAGCCCATTCACAGAACAGAAATTAACCTTTTCTGAATAGTTTTAGAATGATGTTGAGCTGTATCAGAACAAGTATAAGAGCACATAGACTACTATACGCCCATGGACCACTATGGAACCTACAGGACCACTGAGGGGTTACACAGATATAAGGACACATGGGAATAGAAAAGAAAGTACTTCGAGTTAATGTTAAAAATCACATTCTACTGTTTAAATAGAGTCTTTACTTGTCATGGTTGTGTTGTGGTTAGATCAGCAGCTCCTCTAAGTGTAAAGACAGTTGTGAAATAGTCTGTCAGCACTTGTAAATAATGGAAAACAATGAAGCCTTTGTGACAGTGTTTGACTTCAGAAGCAGATGGGAGGAGGAACAGGAAGTGCACGGAGGGACGGCGCCACTAGGACCCAAGTCTCACCTGCGCAGGTAAAAACACAGGTAGTCAGGCCCAACTAGAGTTCAGTTCAACACTCTGATTACTGAAAAGATATATAATAATAATAATAATAATAATAATAATAATAATAATAATAATAATAATAATAATGCATGTGTTTTTGGACAGAGTGGTAGGTGGGGACTTGTACATAATGGTGAGGAGCTTGAATTGGATATAAGATTGCCAATACATTCCACTAATGATAACAAATTTTGAAGCGCGATATTGGTACAGAGAAATATCATGATAAAAGATAATACTGAAACTAGGATAAATAAAGCAAGATAATGCCAGTAAACAATTTTAAATACAGAAAGAAGGTACAAAAATATAGTAGAATGAAAGTTTAATTAGTTATACAAGTTCAAAATCAACTCTCTGTAGTTCAAATCTTATCTTATTACATAAAAAATAGCAAAAACCTTCCTATTATTGCAAAGAAAATGTACACACAGTAAATACTGAGTTGGGATGGGACAGGATCTCGTTCCATAAGATTTTAGTGAGATAAAATTGCCAAAATCGTGCACACAAGAGAAAAATTATCTTGTGAGATTTTTTTTTTCCATTTAGTCTACATTTAAAGGACTTAAGGGCTGGTAAGTTACATCTCTTACGAAGCTGTGGTTTCAAAAAGTAGGTCTATAATTATATATATTAAAAAAATGTTAAATACAAAAATGTTAGACCAAAATTATAGATTATGTGAAAATCTTGTTTTGTCTCGATCTCGTGGACCTAATCTGGTATCTGGTCTCGTTTTATCAAATTTGAGTCTCGTCCCATCCCTAATATTGAGCCCCAAAGTATATTATTCCAGCCATCTCCTATTTAACGATAAGTCGAAAAAGAAGTAATATTAACCTGACAGGCCTAAGTGGTAGTCATAACTGATTATTTTTTTGTTTTGAGTTGAAACAATTTGATTATTTAGAGTGATGCCACAAGGCCAAGTGACAGGTTAGGTCTGTGGAGAGGACAGCTCACAGTGAGGTCAGCTTTAGCAATAACCACACATGTACTTGAAGAAATGCAAGTTAAGTTTTATGCCACACCTGTAAAGCCGTAACCCTACCAGAAAAGTTACGCAATGCATCTTTAAAAACATAATACCTGATTCGCTTTGCATGTCCAGGAGCAGCAACATTTGAGAGCTAACCTAATACAGAAGTCCCATGTATTTCAGAACAATACTGCATGGAACTAAATCTTTTCAGCCTATAGAATTTGCTAATTACTATTCAACTGTAATGAGCATCCCTGTTTAATAAATAAATAAATAAATCACAAAAAATCTACAATACAGTATGAACAGACAGTTTCAAGAGGGAGGTTTTAGTTCTCCAAAATACCCATGAGTCACAGCTGTTACTTGGGTTTAGGAGTCAGTATCCAAAATTAACATCCCTATAGATTTGGTCAGGTTTTCAAAATCTGCAAATTACACTGTGTAATGTACTCACAAGTGTGGTCAAATAAAAGGTTCTTGATTATCTTCACCTTAGTACAGTTTAGAGCTGCAAAATTAATCGCAACTGAATCGAAATTCCAATTTGAATGGACGCGATTAGGAAATCACAAAGGCTGCCATTTTTAAGTACTATTTCCATTCCATTCCACTATTACTATTTGATTTTTCAGTTCCGATACAGAGTAGCTTTAAGTATCTGCCGATCCCCAATACCAACCAATACTAATGCAGACTGAAAACAGCACTTATTTCCTTAAAACTAAAATAAAATGAGACAAAACTGATCCAAATGTATTATGGAGCTGTTACTTATCTCACATACAGGCCCGTTGACAGAAATGTGGGGGCCCAGGGCAAGAAGCCTTACATGGGCCCCCCTGTAATATTAATTAATAGGAAGAGGGTCCGATTCTGGGCCCCTAAAACCCTGGGGCCCAGGACAATATATTACGTCTGCTTCACTTTGGCTCCAGTTGCCTCCGTTCCAGAATTTTGAACATTCTGATGACATTTTAAAGGGTCTATTATTAAAACATAAATTGCAGATTTCATCACAATCGCAATGCTTGTGAGAAAAAACACATTTAGACGTTTTTCTCAAATCGATTAGCAGTTTCCCATGACTGCCTTGTAGTAGTTCTTAGTATTGGCAGTACGCACTATTGAAACATCTTTACAAAGAACGCTGGCATGTTTACATAATAACAGATACACAGATAGACAGTAAAGACACTGCGGGTTATTTCTGCAATCAGTTTGGATCAAGTTTGACAGGTACATTCATGAAGACAATGTTTGGATTGATGCACTTGAATTAAGTTACATTTAGATGGAACAAAAGCTATATTTTTTTTTGTTCACTGAGGTATTTTAAGGTTAAAGGTCAAGGAAATACTTATTAAACAGTTGTGAGCGAAAAATGTGTCTTCTGCATTTGACCCATCTCTAGATCTTGAGCTGGTCTTAGTCAGGACTTCCTTAGTTAGAGGATTTGACCTACTGTGCATGTTTTGGGTCAGATTTGTGCTAGTTTATTCATTTTTTTTTTTTTTTTTACATTTTTGCAGATTAAAGTTAGATGGAAAAATAACGTAATCATGTAATCTGATTAGTGTTCTGGATTGTGTTATGTCATAAAATGTAAAAAAATAAAAATAAAATAAAATAATGAATGACTGAACTACAAATGAACAGAATTGGGACAATGTTTGCCTGGGATCCAGAAGGCACACTTCTTCAGTACTTTATGAAGATGTGAGTCAATTTTGTGGATCTTGTACCATCCCTATTCATTAGGGATGGTACAAAAAGGGCAGACAATAATCATTCGTGGGACATTTTAAATAATCGTGATAATCGCCAACAGAGATAATCAACATTATATTACCAGAAAGTGCAGAAAAAGCTGCTTATCCATCATGTTCTCTTCTAGATCATTGCTGTTTTCACTTACAACAAACTACAATACTATAACAGTGTTGGGTTCAAACCAACCAAAACATTGTAATATACAAGAAGAAAGACAAGAGATTATTAAGTTTTACTCGCGAGGAGAACGGACAGAGAGGTCTTCCAGGTAAACTCTCCGAACCAGTTCTGAATGCACCTCGCCCCGTCTCCTCTATTTATTTAGGGTGGTCCCTAGTTACAATGACTTCTAAGGGAAAGGGGGAGAGCAACAACAATGCACTTTCAATGTAAATCAGTATCAAACGTAAATAAGGATCAAACGTCTGTTATCTTGAAGCTGCATTCCGCTGCCTGGCATCTTTATCTTTGAAGACCCCCTCCTCTGCCTCCCACACTACTACACACAGTATGAGAAGCCAAAAGAGGTTATTCACAACACACAAATATTTAACATATGATTATAGAAAATATGGGATAATATATATACACAATTATTCTAACAAACAGTCTAAATATGGAACCTATGGAACCTAAAATTATAATTATTCATATTCATAACATTTTAAACTGTCAGCAACTTTCATAATTATCATGATATAATCGTTAACCACAATTATTTTGGTAATGGTAATCAAATGGTGACACCAAATTTCAATATTGTCGCAGGCCTAATGTTGAGCGACCAGCGAGCTCCTTCGTTTCACAAGTGTCACCGAAATGAACAGATTTGATTGGACTATCATGTTTGGTTCCATGTTTGGAATGGAGAGTAATACAGAGAGAGATCAGTCTGGATTTGCCAGTCATGGACAGTATAATGCACAATGTGATTAAAGAACTGTCTTCACTTTTGTCACTGACGACTAAAAGTCAGTATTTCACTGCTGTTGACAAAAGTAACACTGGACACACAGAAGATTTGAATATTTAAAGCTCGTGGCGGTGAAAGCAAATGGCCCATGACCCGACAGACTTCATCACATTTATATTTCTATTCAAAACACCAGAGTCGTGAAATCTGTGCCAGATTTAAACATACAGGCAGGTCACAGAGGGCAGTATATACATGTAATGATGGCAACGGTGATCAGGACGGTGAGTTAAAATCAAAATTGTTCAAATCTTCAAACCAAATCGAAAGCATTCAAATCGAAAGCGCTGTTTGAATGGACGCAATTAGCAAATCACAAATACTGCAGTTTTTGAAGTGCTATAAATTCCTCTACAAACAACAAAATCTCCCGTCTTTTTCTGCATAAAAAACGCTAAGCTTTAGATCTGTATAAACATGTTCTGAAATGTGATTCTTGTATTAGTTTTTCAGTTCACATTTCAGTGTTTTTGTCGTTACTTCTGGACACGTTTAAAATGTAAACTTATAGAGAGTATGGCACTGGGTAATTTTACAGCCCATTCACATTTGTCTGATACTTAAACCTAGAGTGAGGAAGAACTGCAAAGTAGGGATGTAACGATATACAAATCTCTCTGTTCGATATTTTCACAATATGCATCTCATGGTATGATATTTATTGCAATATTTTGTGGAGGAAAAAGAACTGTGAATATGCTACTTTTTCCTCTTACAATGCCTTGACAAGACTTAACCCAAAGAATGAAGATTTAAAAGTGCTTGAAACTGTTATCTCTTCATGTAGTCTGCACTGAAATGGAGCAAAGGATCATGGTCTATGTAGTTCCCTCTGTTTTTTAGCTATTGCTGCATCATAACTATTCATTTAAGCGAAAACAAGACTTGTAATTCGATATACTGTGATGGTCCATATTATTGTGAGACCTTTGAAGATCTTTCGGTTATTGTTACATCCCTACTGCAAACTGTTTAAAATTAGTCGTTTCAGTTCCGATACCAATTCCGATAGTATGTCTTTAAGGATCTGCCGATACCCGAAAAAAACTAAACTAAAATAAGACAAAACTGATCATGTATCATTTATCTCCCAGGGAACTCCAGAACACCTTTGTAAACATAAAAATTCAAAAATTTGGGCCAGTGGGCTCTATTCACGCTTACGTCACAAAACCGGAAGACATTTGGAAACATGCGGATGACGACTTTGGGCTCTGTCGACATAGTAATGCTGACAAAATCTGGAAAACTGAGAAAACAGTTTTCTTCATCTAGATGTCACTGTATTCTTTTTTTCTTTAATAAATTGCCTATTAATTTGTGTATTATAATTTGTCTAACTTAATAAAAAATAAAAAAAATCCAGTATGTGTGTACAGGGCCTATTATGACCAGTAAATAGTCTTATTACATCAGAATCAATATTTGGAAGCAACTTTGTCAGTATCAGCGCCGATATCTGAGACCAATATTGAATCAGTGTATCGCTATTTAAAATGAACTAGTTGTGTGTTTTTAAGATAGCAAAAATCAGGGACGGCATCTTTAATTGTACACTAATCATGATCAAATTCAGTTTTATCTTGATCAAAGCTTTAATAAAACCTGATATGGCCTTTCTGCATGGTTTCCTCTGAATAAAAAGTGTAACATTATCTACAAAACATGGGTCAAACACCCTGATGAAAAGAACCAGAGATACCGACGTCAAAACAAAGACTTGGCTGCGGCTAATCTGGTCGTATTGTCAAAATCTGAAATCAAACACACTCCAAATCAAAGAGTGAACGCGTGCTTTCCTGTGAATTAAAAAACGACCCACATCTATGACCCAAATCTACGACCTATTCTCAAAATCTACCTGAGTTCTCTATCAGAGCGGTTAGACAATGGAGTAACTATGTGAAAATAAAGCATTGTCACAGTTTACGTAAGCCAACACCTAACTAACAAAGCTAACAACAGGTTCCCGTGACTCACAGAAACGAATGGGGCTGGATGTTTGTATGCTAGCATCATCTGGGGCTATTCACTGTGTCTAACATGTATCGGTGCTCGTTGGTGTTGATTTATCGTCATTGAACAATAGTTAGAAATATGTGGCTAGTCGGGTTAGCTTAAAGAGACTATTTATAATGAGGACAGTGGAGCTCTCATCTGGAGGAAGGAATGGGGTGTGGGCACAAGGCAAGTGTATCGAAACAGTAACTTGAGATGGAAACAGGATGTCAACAAAGAGGTTCCATTCCGATACCTTTGATAGAATATAGCGTCTTTCTTTTTCGTGGAGTTCAAAGTAAACTTAAAGCCACTGTGTGTAACATTTTTGTAAAACTAAAAGACGAGAACAAAACAATGTTGTTTCATTATGGATCTTTTCACAGCACTGAAAAAGGTTCCATGTCATTAGTCCGACATCCCAATAGTCCGAAAAAGGACCATTGAGTAGAGATCCCGTTACAGTAGTCCGACATCCCATTAGTCCGAAAAAAAGAGAACCATTGGTACGACGTCCCATTAGTCCAACCATACACAGCAGAGATGCATGGATGGCCTGTAACGTGCTGAGGATAAACCGTTCATAAATTCTGAGTGTGGGCGGAATTCTCGTTCGTTTAGAGAGCCACACTGGGGCGAGGAGCCACAAACATCAGAACAAGAAAATTTACGCAGTGTCATTAGCGCAGTATAAATATATACACGCCGCAACTGCCGAGCCGATCACCAGGATTGGACCAGGACTGAACCAGGTCTAAACCAGGCCTGGACCAGGACTGAACCAGGCCCGAACCAGGACTGAACCAGGTCCTCTCTAAATGAATGAGAATTCCACCCACACTCCGAATTTACGAACGTTTATCCTCAGCACATTGCAAGTCATCCATGCATCTCTACTGTGTATGGTCGGACTAATGGTTCTCTTTTTTTAGACTAATGGGCTGTCGGCCCAAGGGGCAGATCCCCTGAAAAACACATTAGAAACTCACTTACTGTGAGTGGGCTTGCATCTCCACAAACCTATTACTTGGTCTGGAGGAGGGCCTCTTCCTGCTTGTTTCCATGGAAATGCTATTTCTTTAGCTATAATATTATACAATATGGTATAAAATCTATGTAGTTTTCTGCTTCCATAGAATCAAGTATTTCACTTCCAACCTTCAGAAAGTTATACTAGGACTTTAAAAGGTGCACGGTGTAACTTTTCTTATGTAGGGTCCAAAACACAAGACAGGTGAGCAAGGATGTGAGCTAAGAAAAAGAAAACTGCAAAGTAAGCGTAAAGACACACTGTGTAACTTTTGTGAGGTGCATCATCTGATTGGCTCTACGTTATCATTTTGCCTGGAACATTCCACAGTCAAATGGAACGCCACCACATCAAATTACTGGTCAGATCTCTGGAGAGGCGCCTTCACTGCGTGTCAATATTATTGTTTTGCTTGGAATGTTCCACAGTACTGTATTAAACTCTAAGTAAATTGGCCTATTGAAAGCAGCATTACTGTGTGGGCTTGACTCTCCACTGATCTCACCAGATCAGTTTGAAACAATGGAACAATCCCGACAATGCAATAACATCTCCATAGAGACAAGCAGGTGGTGCACCCCTATAGAAATGTTACAGGGTGCAACTTTAAAGGGCCAGTGTAGGCTTCACTAAATCATAATTAAAATACAAAAATACAATCTTCATCAAAACCAGACCCTGAGTTATGTTTTGTTTCACTGTGGGTTTTTTTTCCTAATCCTCCCTCTCCAGAACTCAAACTGCCTCCACTCAGCACTGGTCTGCATCAATATTAAACATTTTTCAAGTCAATCTCTACAAAAAATAATAATAAAGATTTCAGCAGCAGACTGTGAAATCCTTGTCTTCTAAAATCCTACAAACAGATGAATGTTAAGACTGGTAGTACACAGTATTATCTGAAGCATGTTCCCAAAGACAAGACCATATAGTCCATGACATGTTTACATAGTAACAGATGCACAGATAGACACATCCCCTGTTGTGAACTCAGAGCTGCGTAAAGACACACTGCGGGTTATGTCTGTGTATTAGGGTTGCATGATTCTTTCATGATTGCAATTGTTCTGTCCAGTATTGTGATTAGATTTGTGATACATGCTTAAAAAGTAGGATTCTGTTCAGAGCGCACATTGTTAACAACAAGATAGATTCTGGAGATCTTTGTGAGTTCACAAACTCATGAGAATCCATCTTGGCATGCGCCCGCTGTACGGTTAAGCTGGTGGGCCATGTCTCAGCATTAAGGTTTGTGCAGAACCCAAAGACGAAGCACCTAAACAAACCAAAACAAACATGGCAATGCCAACAGACATACTTTAGCCTGTTTTAGCATCAATACTACTACTACAACTAACTAATAGACTATTTAGTTGTGAAAAACATGCAGAAGGTAAGAGCTCTGTGCATCTGTGGACAGGGAAGATGTCTGTGCTTTTCTCTCAGTAAGAAAAGTTTGATTTTTCATCTTGTTCTGCTGTTGTGACACAGCCATTCAGATTCAAATAGTCATCATGACACTCCCAGCGTCTCCAGTGGAGCTGTTCCACATTGATAATGTGTAGAACTCACTTCAGAGTGACATATCGATCTGTCTGAGCCAGGTTAGTCTGATCTACAGGTACGACCAGATTTTTCAATTTAAAAAAAACAATTGTTGTGCAGAGGACATTCCAATTTTATCACCTAAATAATTGCAGCCTTTAACATTTGATAATTGCTCCAACTCAAACTGCACTTTTGATTTGATTTCAGTGTGTTATGCAGCTCTGCTATGTCAATGTTGATAGAGTTAAATAGGTAGAAGCTCAAGGCACCACTAGTGTACGGTCTATATTCTAGCACATAAATCAAGTTTTTACAAGAACATGTGGGTTAGGCTCCCAACAAACTACATTAGAGCAGGAATCCATACTAAAGAGTCACATTCACAGGACAGACATGAACCTTTCCTGAATAGAAGGCCTGTCACGATGGCCTGTCATGTGTGATATAGCTCAAATCTTATTGTATTGCAAAAAATTACCCGAAAAGTTCTCACTAGTGCAAAGAAAAGTCCCCACGATAAATACTGACCCCAAAATATTCTAGTTCTATCTGTCCTGTATTGGGTATAAGGGAATATAGTAATTCCCATGACAGGCCTAGTGAACAGCTGTAGAATGACCTTGAGGTGACTCGGTGTGACAATAATTACTATAGACTTACTGTTCAATACATGAGAGATGGAACTATTATTTTCGGGGGTCAATATTTATCATGGGGACTTTTTCTTTCTGCTAATTTGACATTTTTGGTTGTTTGTATTTTGATAAGATTTGAACTGTAGAAGGTTGAATTATGAACTTCTATGACTTATAATAGACTTAGAGGTGCATTGTGTAACTTTTTGGTTGGGGGTCCATCACCTGCTTGTTTCTATGGAGATGTCATTGCTCTGCCTGGAATGTTCCACAGTATGACATTAAACAGCTCAACTCTACTTTATATTTATTCAATTACAGGTGGTTTTATAGCTAAACATATCTAGAAAAACAGGCATTCTGACTGTTTACAGGGTCGCCTCTCCACAGATCTGACCTGTAACTTGGTCTGGTTTGGTCTCCATGAAGATAGAAAGGTTTAATGCCATACTGTGAAACATTTCAGACAAAACAATAACATCTCCATGGAAAAAAGCATTTGACGGACCCTTTTGTCATTTTTTTTTTTTTTTTTCTTTTTTTTTAAAGGTGCACTGCGTAACTTTTCTGGTGGAGGGTCCGCTCACTACTTGTCTCCAAGGAAATGTTATTGCTTTACCTGGAATGTCCCACAATATGATATTAGACTTGGCCATTTCCATAAAAACAAGCATGTGACGTCACCAAGCTAAGTTACAGGTCAGATCTATGGAGAAGTGACCCCGCTCACAGTAAGAATGCATGCATTTCCAGCTTTTGAGCTAGAAAAACAACTTAAATTGAATGAATGCAAGACGGATACGTTTAATGCCGTACTGTGGAATATTCCAGACAAAGCAATGACATCATCACAGAGACAAGCAGGGGGTGGACACTCTCCCAGAAAGTAACACAATGCACCTTTAACAATACTTTCTGGGGATAATTCTGCTTTAGGGTTTGGTTTCAATATTATTGTTTATATTATTATTAGGGATGTAATAATAACCAAAATGTCGCATTGTGGAATTTGGATATTGTTACATCGCTAATTATGATCTATATTTACTTAATCTATCACACTGCAAACATATTACTCAGTAGCAGCAGGTGAGTGACATGATTGTATTACAGTGGCATGTTGGACCCCACCCCTCGTCACCTCACCGCACGCGCTCACACCGCACGCGCTCACACATACTCCACTGTCTAAGCCGGAGATACCAGACCTGTGTCAATATTTAAGAACAAAACCCTGGCACGGCTGGAGTTTGTTTTTCACCAAAGTGTATTCAGTCCCAACTTCCACCACCATCAATACAACTTCAACGACATGGAATCTACTGTACTGGAGCTGCAAGATTCATCGCAGTTTCACTGAATGCAATTAGCTGATGCAATTTTCAAGTTTGCAAAGTCCATCATTTCCTCTACAAGTAACTACATTATTATGATCTTATTCTGCATAAAAACTGCTAACTCTGTAGTTTAGATCTGTTCAAATATGTTCTGAAATGTGATTCTTGTATTAGTTTGTCAGTTCAGATTTGTTCTGGGCGCATTTAAAATGTGAACTGTCAACAGAATCCTGTTCTTATAACATAATCGCAAATCTAGAACATCTTAATTCGAGCCGATATACTGGGTTTTCTCGATGGAGTGAGGGCTTTCTCCTGATAACGTTTGGATAACTGTGTGTAGCCTGCACTCTTACACTTTTAAAAAATGTAATACTACAATCACAACTGAGCCTGTGTTGCCAGAGCCTTAACCTGCAGATAGAGACACATCCAAGTTTGTCTCATCCTCAGTAAATGAACAGACCATACCTCATGTGAAGCTCAGAACCTGCAGAATTCCCTCCCTGAGCTGCAGAGGCTGCACTAGCACTGACTCATGACTGGCTGCAGGTGCTGAGGTTTAGGGAGTGACCATCAGATCAGAGAGTCTGGACAGTGCATGTTAAAGGTTCAAAACGTTTTCTGGTGGAGGGTCCAACATCTGCTCGTCTCCATGGAGATGTTATTGCTTTGCCTGGAATGTTCCACAGTGTTTTTTTTAAGATATTTTTGAGCTATAAAAACATGTGACAGACACCACACAAGAAAAGTCCACAGTGCACCTTTAACAAACAAACACGAGACACATCTGCAAACAGCACACTGTATCTATGTGGTCCACATCCATCGGGTTAAACTTTAATTATATGTTTAAAAAGTGTGTCAAATAGATAACCCTACATAGTTCACCACTCCTTTGCGAAAATTATACTCCTCGGCAAAGTCTGCGCACCTCTGTTGGCAGGTGAAGTGTCTTGCCCAACAGCCCGAACCGCTCTGCCACTGAACCACTGCCCAGGATTTGAATAATGTTCCAGTCTTGGTTTCAGTATCGGGTTAAGATCCCACTTTAGCGCTCATTACTACAGTATTAGGGATATACTGTAACGATATCCAAATCTCTCAGTACGATATTATCACGATATGCATCTCACAGTACGATATATATTGAGATATTCTGGAGAATAGAATTGTAGATGGGATACTTTTTTTGCTTTCAGAATACCTTGACAAGATTTTAATCCCAAGAATTCAAGTAAAGTACATATTTCTTCATGTTGTCTGCACTGAAATGAATCATGGGATGTGTAGTTCCCTATGTTGATTAGCTATTGCTACTATAAAACAATGCATTTAAGCAAAGGAACTTCTAATTCAATATAATGTGAATTTTGACGATACGATATCACAATATTTCGGTTATTGTTACATCTCTAATTACGATTACTTGAACATTACAGTGTCTGAGTGGGTTTCCTCTGGGCACTCGGATTTCCCCCATTATAACGTGCACCAGAGGTCAAATCCTCCTCAAATCCAGCTAAGGTAGTCCTGACCAAGACTAGCTCAAGGCCCATTTACTCACAGATATCAATAAAGCAAAGTTCAATATCGATACCATAGAGATAATTTTAAAAGTGTCTAACATTCTACACAAACAATAGCACCTTGTAATATTTCCAGTCTTAAACTACTTCTGATATAGATCAAGATCATTCTAAAACTATTCAGGAAAGGCCCAGTTCTGTCCATTCTATTTATTTTTTTCAGTATCAATAAATGAATATAGTTTTGATACTAGTTTTAGTATTGATTATCGGTACTTTTGACAAGCCTAATCTTTACTCTTCCAGTGCATTTCTGAATAAATGCTAGTACTTACATCAGAGAGCAATGACATTAAATAAAATTGAAGCTAAGCAGGTCTCCGATCATTATGTGACACGTGATGTGAAGTGGCTCCAGCTCCAGGGTTGTTGAATTTGGATCACTTTGTATTTACACTGAGGGTTCAGTGCACAGCTGTCGCACCACAGACATGCACACAGCAGACAGTGTTTAATACAGGACTGCACCATATCAGAACAACATGCAGTATTAGTATTCAATAACAAAATGAAATATGAAAGTGGTTAGCAATAAGTTCCATTTAGCCTGCGTTAGAGACTCGAGTTGAATAAAAACACTACCAGTCAAAAGTCTGGACTCACCTTTTCATTCAGTGTTTTTTTATCTATGTTTACTACTTTCTACGTTTTAGATACATACAGAAGACATCAAATATATGAAGAAAATGTATGGAATTATGTAGCAAAGAAAAAAAAAGTGAAATAACTATACTAAATATATTTAATATTCTATCACCAAATCCTCAAATTAGCCACCCTTTGCTTTTTTCTTTACTTTTCTTTCTTTCTTTCTTGCTTCATATATTTGATGTCTTCCATATGTATCTAAAATGTAGAAAACAATAAGAAAAAAAAGGGGGGAAAAAAAACATTGAAAGAGATGGCATGTCCAAACTTTTGACTGGTAGTGTATCAGAGCAGTTTTGTCACACCAGGCCAAACATTGTGCAATAATAAACCCTGTTAAAGGCAAAGAATCCAGTTTAGATGCCATTTTTTTTCCTGGAAAGTTTCTCAGTATAGCATTAAACTTATTTATCTCCGTGGAGACAGGCAGAAGACACAAACAGGCCAAGTTACACATAGCATCTGTGGAGAGGCGAGCCTGTCACAGTCATTTTTAAGCAGTAAAAACACATATAATGGAATAAATGCCAGATTGATAAATTAAATGCCATACTGTGGGATATTCCAGGGAAAGCAATAACACGCTGAAATCAGAATTAGGCCATAGGGCAGCTTTAATTCAATTCATTCCATGTAGATGTGCAACTATACAATCTCGAAATATGGTTAACTTTTAAATAAAGGCGGATTTTTAAGTGATTTTACGTTTATATTTATAAAAGTGGTTAGCAATGCGTTACATTTAAACTATTTTAGTGACTGAATTCATATAATCTACACATTTCCATAAGTAGTTTTGTCACACCATGTCAAATATTGTAAAATAATTCAACTCCCTTTAAGGTACACCATGTAACTTTTTCAGTAAAGGGTCTGCCACCAGTTTAGATGCCATTGTTTTCTTTCCTGTAATGTCTCTCAGTATGGCATTACACTTTATTATTTATCTCCTTGAAGACAAACAGAAAACCAAACTAGGCCAAATTACAGGTCACATCTGTGGAGAGGCGACCCCGCTCACTGTAAGAATGCATGTTTTTCGTGGTATTTTTTTTTTTAAATAACAACAACACCTGTAACTCAATAAATGCAATATAGATGTAAATACTGTCATACTACCAGGCAAAGCAAACACATCTCCATGGTGACAGACAACTTATAAAAAAGTTACATAAGGCAGCTTTAATTCATGTCCAGCTAGATGTGCAAAAATACAGTCTCGAAAGATGATTAACTGTTTAATAAAGGCATATTTATTGAGTTATTTTAGCTATTTTGTCACACCATGCACTCATTGCGCAATACTTAAACCCCATTAAAGCCACACTATGTAACTTTTTCAGTAAGGGTCTAC
Organism: Taenioides sp. WSHXM2023; assembly: GCA_029959045.1. Lineage (NCBI taxonomy): Eukaryota > Metazoa > Chordata > Actinopteri > Gobiiformes > Gobiidae > Taenioides > Taenioides sp. WSHXM2023. Next base: position 5,342,397 of record CM057097.1, read on the forward strand.
CACCAGTTTAGATGTCTCAGTATGGCATTACACTCAATCTCCTTGAAGACAGACAGAAGACCAAACTAGGCCAAGTTACAGGTCACATCTGTGTAGAGGCGACCCGCTCACAGTGAGAATGTATGTTTTACAAGGCATTAAAAATACCGATGAATGAATAAATCCAAAATTAACAACTTTAATGCCATACTGTGGAATATTACTGGCAAAGCAAAAACATCTCCATGGTAGCGGACAGTTACATGTTACAGCTACATGCAACTATACAGTCTAGATATATGGTAAACGGTTTGACATGCGTAAAACATCTCCATGGAGGCAAACGGGTGGCAGGAAGACCCATTACTAGAAAAGTTACGCAGCGCTCCTTTAAAACCAAGATATGCCCAAGATTACGCATGCAAATAATATCAAATATGCAAAGGATAATCTAACTTTAGTCATGTTTTTTCGTTTAAGAGAGCTGTCACACGAACAATACGCAATGTGGGTGCACTGACAAACACAAGTTCCATGTTAATTCATCTACGGGTGGTGAGTTTTCATACCTGGGCACCTGCGCGCTCTCCGGGGCAGGGTTCTCCACCACATCGCTGCTTTTCGATTTACTTTTCAAAGTAGGAAATTTGAACTTTTTCTTATCTGTGCCACTTTTCCTGTCCACGCTGGAGCTGCTGCCACTGGCGCCGCTGTCCGCCAAAGCGGCCACAGTCTCGTTCAAATTCACTTCACTTTTGGAAAAGAGGCTTTTAAACGTCTTCTTGGAGCTGGGTTTTTTCGCCATGGTCGCGGTTCACAGACGCGGTACAAGACCCCCACACACAGCGCAGGTCCGGTAGTCGTGCTGCAGTGGTTCTCTCTCGGCGTGCGTTTGGTCAGAGGAGCCGGAGGAGCAGCGTGGAGGAGCGCTGACAACTGATGAGGCAGGTGAGCAAAAAAAAACAACACAGACACGCCACACAGACACGCCCCCTTCACGTGGTACCAAGTAAAAGTGCTCGCTTAATTAGGCCGATTAGTTAGGCTTTTGTAATGTAAGATGTCATTTAGGGCTTTAATTTAATCTTATGTTTGTTTAGATTTTGTATATAGGCTATAGAGTGTATTTTGTATACAGGCTTTAGTGTGTATTGTGTAACCTAGAGACACGGGTGGAAGTAGTAAAATAGGCTACTGTACTTAAGTAAAAATAAATCTGTACACTACTTTGCTTGTGGCTTTTTTTTTTAACTTAATTTAAGAGTAGGTCTGTACTTTCTACTCCATTACATTTTTGAACAGGACTGGAAATTGAAGAAAATATATATATTATTGTTTGAGACCTGCTGAAAAGGCTGAGGGTTTATTTTTAACATGTTGAAAGTTTGAGCAAATAAAAATATACAAAGAAAAACTGTTTTACTACATCGCAAACTCTGCGCAAAATACTTTTACTTTTTAGTCTTTAAGTTTATTTTTAAACAGGTACTTTAATAGTTAAATGTGGACAATGTAACTTTTATGTTGGAGGGTCCATCAAATGCTTTTCTCCGTGGAGATGTTATTGTCCTGTCTAAAATGTTCCACAGTATGACATTAAACAGCTCTACTTTACATTTACAATTCCAGGTGGTTTTATAGCTCAAAAATACCTAAAAACAGGCATTTTGACTGTGAGCGCCTCTCCATAGATCTGACCTGTAACTTGGTCTGGTTTGGTCTCTATGAAGACATAAAGGTTTAATGCCATACTGTGAAACATTTCAGGCAGAGCAATAACCATGGAGAAAAGTATCTGATGGACCGCTGAACCAGAAAAGTTACATAATGTACCTTTAAAGTAGATTTTTTCATGTGATAGTTTTACTTTTACTTGAGTATTTTTTTCTCCAGTAGACGTATTTGTACTTTTACTTAGGTAACAAAACTGAGTACTTCTTCCACCTCTGCTAATTACTCACATTCAGAAGTGGATCTATATCTTATTACAATAACCTTACCTAAACCAAAATTATTATTAAATGATATCAAATCAAAAATGTGATTGTCCTATTCAAAGATAATGTCTCCAGCTTGAGGTGTCTAAGATGAGATTTAAAACTCGGGGGGACAGGGTTTTCTGGAACGCTCTGCCCCTCCACGTCCCAACAGCCCCCACATTTATTCATTATTTATTTATTTATATGGGTCTATTTTATGGCTTTATTTATTTATTTGTTTGTTTTTATACCGTTGTTTTATTATGGTTTTATTGTATTAAATTGTCAGGGTTTTGTTGTTTGTTTGTTTTTTCTTTGCAGCACTTTGGAAACAGTCTTTGTTTATATAATGTGCTATAGAAATAAAGTGGTCTGGATAATGTCTATCAAGCACCTTGTTAAAATACAGTAGGGATCAGTGCAATACAGAAATATGTGCAATCAAAGTGTGCAGTATGGATGTGGGTAGTACAGAAGTGTGTGTGCAATCAAAGTGTGCAGTACAGGGGCTCTTGCAATACAGTGGAATGGGATTCTAAATGTGTGTGTTAAATGTGTGCACTAACATGATAGTGTAATCACTGTTTTGTCTTTGTTCTCCTGTACAGAGTGTGTGTAAATAGTGTGTGTTTAAGTTTGATTTTTGTAACACCAACCTGCGAGGGGTCTGCAAATCAAAATGAGCCCAATGCTATAATCTTTCATTTTTACATTTGTCTAAATCTTCATTAATATGCACTGTTCCCTCTTTTCTTAATGAAATGTTCCACCTTTTCACTGGTGCCAAATGGTATAAATGAGTCATGTTTAAAGGCCCTATATATGACACAAAATTGACTCTTGTTGAGCTTTAAGTCATGTTATACATTAATGTTACCTCCTCAAAAACACACCTGGAGTTGTGTTTTGTTTCATTCACACGTTAGAATAATCCTTTAGTATTAGTCTGTCAGCATCTCCAAAGAACAAAATGCTCTGTTCCACCTGGTGATGTCATGAAGCGGTAGTTTTCAAATTAATAGCTGATTTTTACATTTAGTTTGGTAGACTTGCAATTCCAGGGTTGAAGTTATCCAAATGATTCTTATGAAGGTGTTTGGAGTTTAAAAACACAGTGGAGCACTTCCTGTATTACCACATGACATCACAAGGTGGTTTCCATTTGAGAGAAGAGCTCAGCCTTAATACGCAGGGTTTGTGTGTTAAACATGTATGAATGAAACAAAACACAACTCCAGGTCTGTTTGTGATGAGGAAACATTATAACATAGATCCGAACATAGCGTCATATGGGCCCTTTAAATAGAAAGCAGGATAACATAAATATCGACAAAGGGAAAAAAAAAAAACTTCTGGAGTCCCTGTCTTTCTGGGTTGTATGTTGTGCTCTATTGCGATCCCAAACCAACTGTGTTTGAAGGAATAAACGCTGAAATTTGAAGTAGCCTAGTGTAGTGTTCTTTTATAGTAGCCTTGTCGTAATACTAAAACGTCAAACTCGATGTTCATACTAAGGTATAGACTCAATACTGATTCTGATACCACAATGATTAAAAAAAAAAAACACTATTTAGGCAATAGAATGTGATTTTCAGTATTAAATTATAGCACTTTCTTTTCTATTCCCATGTGGTCTTATATCTGTGTAATCCCTCAGTGGTCCTGTAGGTTCCATAGTGCTCCATGGGTATATACTAGTCTATGTGCTCTTATACTTGTTCTGATACAGCTCAACATCATTCTAAAACTATTCAGGAAAGCTTCATTTATGTCCTATGAACTGGACTTTTTAGTATTGTTACCTGCTCAAATGAGTATCTATTTTCGATAATAGTTTTAGTACCAATTAATATCTAATTTTCGATACAGACCTTGCAGCCTTCTCAATCAAAATATGAACAACTTACTAGAGACCCCTGGTGGATACTCTGCAAACTGCTGCCACAGTTTTTCCTCCATCAGCTTGTATTTACACACTTTTCACTACAGGTGGCACTGTCACGCGTGAGTTCAACATTACACTGGGGAACACTAAAATTTTAACTTTCTGTTGCATTGGATTTTTTAACTGATTCTGAAGGATTTTTAGGCGCTGATTTCAAATCTGGAATTAGTTTTTCTCCATAAGCTCTAGTTTTCATGCAATTTGAGATAGATGAAATAGTCTAAATATGAATTTACGTAACCCAAATCTAAGCGTTTTGAGATTATATACATAGATAGATTCTAATATTTTTATCATGCTTCTTTTTTCCAGATCAAACATGGCTTCCTCATCGAGACATCACTGTAGAAACAAGCCTGATGCCTTCTGTTACATCTGTGGTTGCTACACACTCCATCATCAGAGACGTAACATATCCTTGTTTGTGAAGTTACTTTAATCTAAAATCACATTTTATTGTTCTGTTTCTTTTGCCTTGTTAAATATAGTGATTTGTGGCTGACATTGCAATATCCTATAATAATGCTCGATTTTTTTTCCTTTTTAATAAAAATCAAAGATTGCATAAAATCTGTAGCTTGCAGAAAAAAAACTAACTTCAGATTTGAACTCAGCACACTTAAATTGACTAAAAACAAGTCTTTCTTTAAATGCAACATATAGAGTGTTCCCCTGTGTTATTAGTTTGTGGAATACATTTTATTTTAAAACTTTTATTTTAAAAACTTTTAAAGTTTTTAAATCTTAGTTTTAAAAACTTTTAAACACTTTTGGCTAATGCAGTCTAAAAGCTGTATGTTTAGATTGTGCTAAAATAAAGATCACATTAAAGTCCAACAAAGCCTCAAACAGAGAAATGCTTTCAGTTAGCATCACACCCTCAGGTGATATTGATGACATCAGCTGCAAAGTTTCTATAGAATGTCATCTGAAAACTTAGCTAAAAATCAGACCAAGGCAGTCACCAACATTATAGAAACCATATCTTTATTAATATGCTACATCAAATATAAAAGTATAGTCTCTCACATATAAACAATCTCAAAAATAAACTACAGTGACAAAAAATGACAAACAACACTGAAAAAACTACAAAATTGTAAATCAAAAGTCTTCAAAATGGCTCCCTTTGCTTCCCGAGAGCTAGTTACTATTAGCATGTCTTTGAAATTATGCTAACAAAATGCTAGACATAATGCAGACACACGTTTCGTTTGGTTAGGCTAAAGTTGAGTAAATACAAAATAAAAAATGAAAATAGGACATTGAAGTTGTCAGTGCATAGCTCAGCATTTATTGGCTTTAAGTGGGGTTTGTCGCATGGTTGAATAAAAATAAGTTAAGTGATTGAAATTTTTGAGTAAAATGTGTGTAATGTTTTCTCATTTCCAGATTTTCAAGTAGATTGTCTAATTTTGTCCTTTTGGATGGTTCTTTTTCTATGTAATACTAAGAGACTTAAGCAGAAGATTCGTACATTCATTCTCTATGTGACCATTATAAATATACGTGTTATGCATGTACTCCACACTCAATTTAATTTGGCAAATGCTGCGGTGAAATTCTTCTACTTTTGTTTGTTTTTATTAATAAATAAATAAAATAGTATTAAAGTCAGGAAAAAAAAGTTGTGCCATTACAGTGCATTTTAAATACCATTTTTCAAACACCATAAAGACAAAATACAAACAGTACGCTACTGAATTGTCCTGAGTTCAACGCAATATTGACAATAAACAAACTATGAAACTAAATAATGCAAAAGTTGAATTAATAATAATAATAATAGTATAAAAATAATAAGTTAAAGCACAAAAAGCAAACACTACCTGAGTTAAAGTATTCACAGTTTTATAGTTTTGCTGTTAAATTTTGGTTAGAAAGAAAAAAAAAATATTGGCCAAGACCGTCGACTGTATAGATTACTGATAGAGAATGACTGACAAATGCCTTAGCCAATCATAATTTGTCCTTCAAAACCAGTTACCAATCAGATCAGATCAATTAGTTGCAATATTTGTTTAATCTAGCTGCGTCAGTTAATGTATATGAATAATGCTAAGTCTATAGCCTATACTTTGGAATGCTCTTGTTTTGGTGAACTTGATTCGTGTTCCTTCATCAGAAACCACTTCATATTTGGCGATAGTTTGTTAGCGACACATGCTAGCAACAAGTCCATTATCGATGCTACATTTCTTATTGTGCTTCAGTCTTTACAGTTTTATGGAGGTGGACCACACTAGCCCGCTCCTGATAGCCCATTGTCAGTGTATGGTGCGATGACACTACGCTGGACTGCACCATTGGTGGATTCAACACCGACGTTAATGTTTTGAGCAGCATGGTAGCCTCTTTCTGGTCTTCCTTGCCCTCTCCTTCTAGCGTACGGGCTAACCATCTTTCCACGGCCTCCTCCACTTGCGGCGCGGTTGCGGTTTCGGTTAGCGTGTCGGCTTCCTGGCTAGCGTCGAAGCGTTCCACCATCTCCTTCATGCTGGCGTTAACTGGGGAGTTCGAGCTAGCCGGGCAGCAGCTATGTTGGTGAATTTTGAGGGAGAAGCGGTGGAAAAATGCAGTGGCGCAGATCTGGCAGCGGTAGGGGCGATCTCTGCTGCTGTGGAGTCTGCGGTGCAGTTTCAGGTGAATATATTGGGTGAATTTGGTGTTGCACAGTTTGCACTGGTACGGTTTTTCGCCAGAATGCAAGCGCAGGTGGGTTTTCAAGTTACTGGTGCTGCTGAAACGCTTGTGGCAAACCTAAAACAGACAAAACAAAGCAAGAGTTAGCAACTTTCACAGTGACTTGGGTATTAGCATTTAGCTAGTTCATTTTACACACAACTTTGAATACAAAAATGTACTAGGAATAGCTCAATTGCTTAAAGGTGCACTATGTATCTTTTCAGTTAGAAGTTCGTCACCTTCTTGTTTCTATGGATATGTCATTGCTCTGCCTGGAATGTTCCACAGTATGAAATTAAACAGCTCTACTTTGCATTTATGTAATTGCAGGTGATTTTATTGCTCAAAAATACCTACAAAAACAGATCTGACCTGTAACTTGATCTGTTTTGGTCCCCATGATGATAGAAAGGTTTAATACCATGCTGTGAAACATTCCAGACAAAGCAATAACATCTCCATGGAGACATGATCTAAACCGGGTCTATAACAGAACTAGGTCAGATCTAAATAAGAGCAAACTAGGTCTTAAATAGGACTAAACCCTGCCGTAAGTTGCTGGAACAAAGATGTAAAATGTTGCCATACAAATCTACAAATGACAAAAAAAAACAAAAAAAACCCAGAAGAAGCCAGTGAACCACAGTTACACTACATGCTACATACTTTACCAACACTGCATCAAAAAATAGTTTCATGCATCAAATCAAGTCAAAACAAATGAGAGTGAATTGTTTCGTGACATGCAAATGCAAACGTCATCTTGTAACAACGCAAGTATTAGTTTAGCCTTAAGCAGCTATTGATAGAAATGGGCGGTACCTGTTCCAACACCTATATGTGTCACACACCAACAAAACAAATAGGTTCTATAGTATTGTTATGGAACTTGAAAAACATTAAAGGCAGATTACTAGAGTCGGTAAGTCTGATTCAACTTTGACTAAGAATAAAGCTATTTTGGGTGTTCCTTTTGGCCTTTTTCTCTGCTCTCTTTGTTCCTTCTCTGTATCATACTCCTACTACTCCTACTCCTAGCAGTAACGAGAAAGTACATACCTGGCATTCGTGTGGTTTTTCCCCTGTGTGGACCAGATGATGTTTTTGGAGGTGGGCGAGTTGAGTGAAGCTCTTTTTACATAAGTTGCATTGAAAAGGCCGTTCTCCACTGTGCACTCTGAGATGGACCTGAAAACACAAAGGATAAAATAAGTTGCTTAATTTGGCTGGTTTTCAGATGGTCAAAATGTTAAGCAGGTTTGTAGTATTTAAATATAGTGGGATAATGCCTTGTCACTAATGACGAATGAAGTGATCAGGTTAAAAATGTTGTGTTTTTTTTTCTTTGGGGTATAGGACTAAACAAGGACTATAAAAGGACTAAATCAGGTCTAAACCAGATGTTAACCAGGTCTAAACCAGGACTAAACTAGGTCCAAACTGCAAGAGCTACAGTTTTGGAGATGACAGTTTTAGATTTGTTAAACAGCTAAAATTGTTCCTACTACTACATGTTTTGCTTAATTAAAATATTTCACGAACTTTTTAAAATACTTTTATATTTACCTTAAGATTCGACAGCTGCCCGAAAGTCTTCATGCAGACGTTACATTCATATTTGATTTTGCCATTTTGCTTTTTAAGTGGGTACGGCAGCGACTTGTGTCCAGGTCCGTTCCTCGGTCCTGGGTTGGATTTGGCCGACGCTACGCTCAAATTCATCGCTTCTTCACAATTCATGGAAGTCTGCTCTGGAGAGTGGATACTCTGCGAGCTTGATTTCGGAATTGGCGACAACTCTGGAGTCGCTGGTGCGCCTCTAGGGGGAGACACGTTTGCGGTCAGCTCTTTCAACCCTCCCTGCGGCGATGACGAATACGGTAAGTTGACCAAATCTGGCGTGGCCATCGGAGGGTACGGTAGCCCATCTGTGCCTAAATAGTTGCCGTATCTTAACGGGGTTCTTGAAGGTAGCATTCCGGGGAAAGGAGGAGAATAGGAGGGTAGAAGTAGTCGTTGATAGTGGGTCCCGTATGGTGGGAGGAGATGGTACGCAGGCTGTAGAGGTCTTGATTGAGGATACATCGGATATGAATTGACCAGTCCCTCTCTGTGTCCATACAGTCCGTGCAGATGTAAGGGGAAGTTTCTAGTCGGGATAGGAGCGCGATCTGTTAAGTACTGTTGATTCAAAGTGTGACTGGGCTCTTGTTCACGTTGGGGGGATGGTATCACCTCTCTTTCCTCATCCCTCTGTTCTCTCTCCTCCTTTTTACTGAAGTCCATCACTTGGTCATCGGGTGTGTCCGGTGGAGTGTCCCTTTCTAAGATTTCAACATCAATTTTCTCCTCTTCGCACTCCTCCTTTAACTGGTCTTTGGTCTGGTCTCGTGGCCACGGTCTCTGAGGTAGGTACTGTTTGGTGTTCTCTGGTTCGATATCTTCATCATTGCATTCTGCAAAACAGAAACATTAAAATTAAGTAAATAAACATTGTAAAAATTTCTAAAATGAATTTTCAAATATTGCTTTCTTAACCCTGATCATCTACCTGATTTTTTTCCATGTACTCTATTTGAGCAAAATGTGTCTTACTCCATTAGATATAGATTATTGTAGATATATTGTATAAGCAGCTAAGAAGGAAGTGCACTGTTTGCATGCTAGTTGTTGTTCACAAGAAGAATCAGGTAAAATCAGCAACTTTAAGGTTATGTTGACATATATTTAAGAATTCCCAATATAATGTACTATATAATGAGATACGTTGCCTAAAAAGTAGATTTAATTCAAGTTGTAAATTTACCTAAAACCTGGAACTTACTCTTGTTTTATTTAGTCAATTAATTTCTACAAGCCCCCTAAAATGCTAATTCTGCTTATTCTTAATCTGCTATCAGAAGCATGAGTAGACGTTTTTAGTTTCATGTTGTCATTCAAAAACCGCCCCCTCTGTCTCCCACTCCCACAGGCTGCACTCCCTCTGATGGTAAATGACAGTACTGCTTTCGATTTGATCTTCTTGCATCACATTTTTACAATTACCGTAACAGTTAAACTATATGGTATTATTGGAGTGAAGTGCGTGGGAGTTTGCTCTGATACCAGTAGTAGTTATGTTTTTCTAGAGACTGTCATCACTCCATTTTCACTTCTGTTTTTGTGGTTATCTTCATGAAGCTCAGTTCTAAGTACTTCTAGGTAACTTCTTTTTTTTCTCATCGACTGTGCTTGCGTCAATAGATTTAACAACATACCGTGATGGACAGTGGCATATCTAAATATTTGTGTTGATGGGTTCGTCTGCCATCAACTTGTCTATCTCCACGAAGATAGATAAATTTAATGTCACAGGTTTTCAAGGTACGCTCAGAAAAAATGTAAATTTAAATTAAGGTGACGTCATATATTTATTTATTCATTTGTGATTTTCAGTCATTTGACACATAGATTTGGTGTTTTTCTGATTACATGTCTGATTGTTTTGCAAGGTGTCTATAAATAAAATTGTATTATCATTCCTATAAAAGTATTTGTTTTCATGTTTCCTGATTCTCTGAACTCAACAAAGGCGTCTTTCCACAGTCTGAAACATGTCCGGACTTGCTTTATAATGAGCATCTATAGCCTGCAGAGTAATGCTTTCTTTAAACCTAGAGGATCCTGTTATTGGTGAATCATGACCTTTCAATGTGTCACATGGGAATGACAACGCAGTAATTGTACTTCAAATACTTACTCATACACGCACTTTGACCGGTAAGTTTCCCCCATTTACTCCACTCCCTCAGTTTAAACAGTATCGATGAGTGAGACTGAGCCGTCAAAGTAAAAACTGAGTAGTAATGGTGGTAGTGGTACTAATAATAGTAGTAGCAGTAGTAGTAGTAGTAGTAGTAGTGTAGTATGTATTTTTCAACTTTAATTTCTGTTAGTGATATGAATTTAATTTCTAAACATGACCCAAAATATTATTATACTGAGTTCAAATAAAGTAACTGTAACAGATTTTGTGACTGTGACATTGTGGTTTCTAAATCAGATGCCCTTCCTCTCACATCCACAGACTGCATTGAGTTTGGGTGTGAAGGGCCTTGCTCAATGACACAATAACATTATACTATGGGGTTAGGTTAGAAACATGTACCTTTCAGTTGATGGGCAAACTCTTAACCCACTGCACCACTGCTGTTCCAAATCATTACTAGTAAATATACAGTTTGGAAAAGGTACTAACATTTTATAGAATTACAAGAAAATATTATAAAAAATTGTATTTGTTTTACTAATAAAAACATTGTTATAGTATAAAGTAAATAAAATAGTGACTGCCATTTTGTTTATTCTACACTGTAATAGTTTTATCATATTTGCTCTTGTTTCTGATAAAGTAACATCACGTAAAAGAATATTGCGTTCATAATTCCCAAGATAACCACTATCAAAGCATGACACAGCTCTGTCCATTACAGTCAGTCACAAAATCGCAGATTTTTATCATCCCATCTTTATTATCAGAATCTTTAGTCACTGGTTTGAGGTGGTGGTGGACAGCTGTTTGAAGGCTGAGTAAGACACAGATAAGGCAGACGGAAATGCAAGTAAAAGTACTGCATGGTAATTAAGGAGTGACTCAGGCTCTAAATAGGAGTTCAGTCAGACTGGTTCTGAGGTGCTCGTGACAGTCATTTATTTTAATTGTATATATTTGAATGTAATTTTATTTTATGAAATTTTGTAAATTTTTAGCAGTTTAGTCAAATTTGCATAATTCAGATGCAAATTTTTCATAGAATTATTATTATTATTGGTTTGTGTTAGCCGTTGTTGTCATGTTTTTCTATCTAATTTGTTTTATACTGATCAAAAGCCTAAATATTAGGATTCTATGAACATCTAATTATAATGTTAAATGCAAATTAACATAAATAAACTAATGAAATTAACTAGTGCAAATGTAATATATATTTAGGCCTAATTATTTCAGTTCCTTTTTTCATTTTACGTTAAGGACAAGAGCTGCAAAGAAGTCAAGAGCAGGTAGCCTAACCTTAACTGAAAGTTGCTGGTTTGATCCCTGCTCCTACCTATTGCATAATGCTATTGTTTCGTTGGGCAAGACACTTCACCCACTTTACCTCCAGCGTCCCAACAGAAGTGAAAAAAACACTATTCATGGGTTTCAGGTTCCTCTTATATGGATCAATTTGAAGACATTTCAACAATTTCTAACAATTTTCTAACAAATAAAATCTTTAGACAGATAAGTAGAGGAAAACTTGTCCTCTATATAATTATACTGAATGGAAATAGATGGGTTTCAGAATGATGAGAAATTAGGATGGTTGCCATAGCGATTGACAATTTCAAACCAAATATAAAATCTTCTGAATGGGAAAAAGACCTATGAACCTATGAAATCTATGAATAGATGTATAATGCATGGAAATAGGCAAGTTAGCAGAACTAAACCAGGGACTAAACCAGGGACTAGACCAGGGACTAGACCAGGGACTAGACCAGGGACTAAACCAGGGACTAGACCAGGGACTAGACCAGGCACCAAACCAGGACTAAATAAACATTCTGTCCTTATACAATGGCATTAGAACTCACTGTTTTTGGTGTCTTGCTGGCCTCCTCCGCACAGCCGCTGGGCGAACTCAGGGCTGTACCACACGAGCAGTTCTTGGTTGGGCTCTAGAGGGCACAGTGTGTAGAAGAAGATGTCGCGCCCGTTCTGACAGGCGACCAGGTTCTGCTCCGGGCTGGACCGAGCCGGATTCACAAAACGCATCCAGTTACTCCTCTGCACATCGTAACCATCGATGAAGTGCTGTAGGTGCCCTCCACTGTAGATCTATGGAGACATATATGAAGGAAAAAATTAATTAATAAAACAATAAAACAATACAATAAGATGCTAAAAAAATACAATAAAATAATAATAACAATAAAAAACAATACAATAAAATAAGTTAAATTAAAAATTATTTTAAAAAAAAAACAAAAAACAAAAATATATTAATAAATACAAAACTGTTGTTTCGCAACAGTCAAGTTACAGCTTATAACTTCTCACAGAGCATTTATTCAGCATTTATTATACCAGTCGCTCCCCGTTTCACTGGTTTTGAAATTGAAATACAGAATCTTGCTTGAAAAAATAAAGCCATTCAAATCCATAGTAAGTCCATGTAGTCACCTCTGCCATGTACAATCCGCTCGTTTACTCCTTCTCTCTGTTTGTCTTTCTCTCTCTCTTCTGTTCTGTTGGCTCTTGTCACTGCAGCGTGTTCTGAGGTGAAACTTGTGTTGTCATTTGTATTTGTACTTGTGTGAAGGAGGCGGGGCTGTCATTTTACAACAGTCATGGTTCCTCCCCCCTTCCTCCTTTATACAGCATTTCACAGCATAGTAAATCTTTATATATTAGTGAAAAATGCCCCGTACATTTTTTGTAGTAATTTTTATTGTGAAAGAATACATGAATTTGGTTTGATATTAATATATACTATATGCTAAATTGGCTTTTTTTTTTTTTTTTTTTAAGGTTTTGGCTGTGATGTAATATTGTTCTCTCATCAAAAACCTACCTGTATTGCTTAATCATTCTGCAATTTTAGTTAGGCAATTCTATATTTGTCTTATAATGATCAAATGAATATGGCTGCTTATAATATACACATAAATTTGCTGGCGGGTTGTTTCCATGGTGATATAATTGCTTTGCTTGCAATGTTCCACAGTATGACATTAAACTTATCCATCTTGCCTATATTCGATTACATACCTTGAAAAACATGCATTCTTTACTGTGAGCTGAGTCGCCTCTCCTCAGATCTAACTCGTAACTTGGCCCCGTGGGATTATCCACGGATATATACATTTAACTTCAATGCCATACTGTGGAAAACATCAATTACATCTCTATGGTGACAGCAAGGTGACCAGAAAAGTTACGCAATGCATTTTTAAACCACAAAAAATGCTTTCTACTCTTGCCATTTAAGATTAATTAATAATTACTCCATTTTATAACTTTTACTCTCACAAGATTGGCTGTAAATTTGTCAATCAAAAAGCCCGAAATTAAAATATTGAAATTAAAAAAAAAAAAATTAAAAAGTCCTAAACTATTCAATAATGATTTGCTTACAATAGCTCAGCCCTATGCGTGATTTTACACATGATCAGTTTTCCCATGACCTCGAATAGTATATCCCCTATAACATGATTCAGTTTCTGTTCTGCCCTGCCAAACCTATAGCGTTTCTGTGGGCTCTGAGTTAATTCCCAAAGTGGAATTTTTGTCTTCCTTCCGGGTCGCGTTCATTTCCTGTAAGCAGTGGTTTAGATGCGTCGTAATAGTGAAAGTCAGACTTCCTTTGGATTATATGGCTGTGTGGCAATGACGTCGTTTTGGGCCACGTCCAATTTCAAAGGTGCATGAGTGTGGACACGTTCCAGCTGAGTCGTCATCGCATATCTTCACATGGCAGTTTAACATTAATAAACAAACAACGAACACTCCTTTCACCAGTCCTGTTTTGATACTGGTTTAGTCCTATTCTAGTTCTGGTTTAGTCCTGGTCTAGTTCTGGTTTTGCCCTGGTTTAGTTCTGGTTGTACTGGTTTACTCTTGATGTAGACTTGCTCCTGTTTTAGTCCTGTTTTAGTTCTGGTTTAGTCCTGATCTAGACTTTGTTTGTCCTGGTTTAGTCCTGGTTTAGTCCTGGTTTAGTCCTGGTTTAGACCTTGTTTAGACCTTGTTTAGACCTGGCTTAGACCTGTCTTAGACCTGGCTTAGACCTGGCTTAGACCTGGTTTAGACCTGGTTTAGACCTGTCTTAGACCTGGCTTAGACCTGATTTAAACTTGGTTTAGTTCTGGTTTAGTCCTGATCTAGACTTTGTACTGGTTTAGTCCTGGTTTAGTCCTGGTTTAGTCGTGGTTTAGACCTTGTTTAGACCTTGTTTTGACCTTGTTTAGACCTGGCTTAGACCTGGCTTAGACCTGATTTAAACTTGGTTTAGTTCTGGTCTAGTCCTGGTTTAGATCTTGTTTAATCCTGGTTTAGTCCTTGTCTAAACAAGATCTAAACAAGGACTAAACCAGGATTAAACAAGACCAAAATCAGGAGTTCTGCTTTAGCCCTGTTTTAGACCTAGTCCGGGAATATTACTGTGCTTAATGAGTCATCAACAGTTATCTTTACTCTTTAACTTTCCTGAGTAACAATAAAAACAGCTTCAGTACTAATTGTAAAGGCTGTGTTCACACCTGTCCTGGTTTGCTCCTGGTTTAGTTCTCGTTTAGTCTTTCATGATTTTAAAGGGGAAATATCTAAAAAGCACAAGATTTAAAGTGGAATTTTAGTTTGTGAAGTGAAATAAAAATGTCACTTATTAGTGTGGGAACAATATTGGCCCCGTACACGATTCTAGCCCCAGTACAGGTGTATTATATAAGCAGCTGTTGAGGTCAAAATATGTCCACTGTGTACTGTCTGCATCTAAGTCTAAAGTGTTTTATTGTCAGGTTATCAGTTAGTGCGTGATAAGCATGCTAGTTGTTGTTAGCTTTAGCGTGACAATTTACAAAATACATAAGGTGAGTGAGGAATAACTTTTTAAAGACTGCAAAAATCAGGTACAGTCCATTGAATATACAAAAATAATATATTGAAACAAGTCATAACTATCTATATAAAGACCTCTCAGAATTCTCAACAGTTGACTAACTTAAAATAATTTTTCGTATTCCTTCTATTTTAAGTCCAATGATGAGATTCTATTTCCCATAGATCCTGATGACACTCAGAGAATGACCTTTACATCATCTGACCTCAAATCCAGGAACATAAACTTCACATTTTCTCATTTTAGTCAGTTGAAACTAAATATTTGCTCAGTGTTTTCACATACAAATCATGAGATGATTTGACCTTTTACACAGGAAGCCCTTTCCCATTACTGTCAATGGGTATTGGATTTTAAGACTCGAGTGAGGATTGAACCGGCAACCCTCTACACAAGGTAATATTTACAGACTATACCACACATTTTGTATAGTTTTATTTTTTGATCATTTTTATGTCATACAATTGTTTAATGTACATTACTGTTCTTTATATTTAAAGGTGCACTATGTAACTTTTCTGGCTCCACCACCTGCTTGTCTCCATGGAGATGCACTGCTTTGCCTGGATTGAACAACAGTATGGCATTAACCCTCTCTGTCTCAAGGAGAAAAGCAGTTGACAGGTCAGATCTGTGGAGAGGCGAATCTGCTTACACTCCATGTTTATTACAAAATGTTTGAGCAATAAAAACACGTACAGATGTGAATACACAGGTTTAAAGGCACTGCACCTGATTTTTATCTGGATCTGTGTTAAAAACGTGAAAATCTGAATTATTTTATGGTTTGCAGTGGTCCAAAGTTATTCTTCATTAATCTTATACATTCTGAGTATCCATTCACCATGATGAGTTTATACGATAAGTGCTTTTCACAACTTTCAGAAGCCCTTATTAGCATGGGAACTGAGGCAAACAAATATTACTTGCTTATATGGAAAAAAAAAAAAAAATCACATAGAGACCCTTTAATGCCATGCTTTGGAACATGGTTTTAGACTATGGGGGAGAATGTTACCACCTATTTGAATGGGAAACACTGATATAATTAACATGACATAGACAGGAGTCACCTTGTACGCACATACCTGACCCACAACCCCATGTAAAACTATTGTGTGATTCTCCGCTGGGATTAATATTGGGGTTTTAGAGTCGTACAGGTTATCCTTGAGTGGAGATGAATGAGATGGAAACAATGGACTCTTCCTGCGTGAGCGTGTGACAGCGCTTAAAGAAAAAACATCACGGTTCTGTGGTTTGTTTGTTTCAAGTACTAGTAGTAGAAATAGTAGCAGTAGTAATAATTGTAGTGGTAATATCAGTTGTATGCAATGTCTAAAGTAGTAGTAGCAGTAAGTAGCAGTAGTACCGCCGTGGGCCGATTTGTGGGGGAAAAGTCCAGTTTCTTGGTCCCAGTCCGCCCTAGGCATACAGTATGGCACCGTTTTAAAAGTGCACTATGTAACTTTTCTGGTGAACGGTCTGTCACCTGCTAGTCACCATGGAGTTTTTATTGCTGGAATGTTCCGCAGTATGGTAATTAAAACTTATATAACTTGCTTGTATTCAATTACAAGCAGATCTGACATGTAACTAGGCCTAGTGGGGTCACATGCATGTTTTTGGATCTAGGTAGGTTTAATGCTATACTGTGGAACATTTTGAGGCAAGGCAGTATCATTTACATAGAGACCAGGTGGCAGATCTTCCATCAGAAAAATGACATATTAGGTGAAGTAGTATGAGCATTGGTATTAGTAGTAGTAGTAGTAGCAGTAGTACTAGTAATAGTAGCTGCATTAGTAGTAGCTGTGTCACATATCCTTGAATGCAGATTACTGACACATTAAACAATAGCCATTTCCTTTTTGCGTACGAGTTGGCATCCGTCTGTTGAAGTTGTAACAATTGTGTGAGAGTGAATCTGAACTTCCCCAAAATAAAAAAATAAAACTTTTGAGCAAAAGCCCTCGTCGCCGTGAGAACCAGTCGTTTCCTCGTTGACGCACTACAGACGTGGTTGTAGTTTTTCAATAAAGGAAGTCAGGCATGAATGTCACTTCTCATGAGCCAATATGGTTATAAGGTCAGCATATAGTACTTTTCCACTTAAATAAAATCAGAGGGGAAAAATACGAGCTGTTATTGTTAGGAAACTTCTTCAATGCTTTACTGGCATCAATGGGAAATCAAATGGTTTGCAAAATGTGTGTAACTATAGGAAATTCCAATTAGGTGGTCACATTTTGTTTCAGGACAATTAAAATTCAGCTTAATCATCTGCTTCTCACCATGCCAGTAATATTCCACAGTATGGCATTAAACGTATCTATTTGCATAAAACAAGCAGATTACGCTATCAGGCCAGGTTACAAGTCAGATCTGTGGAGAGGTGACTGCATTCACAATGAGAATGTATGTTTTTCAAGGTATCTTTTAGCAATAAAAACAGCCATAGTGGAGTAAAATCTATAGATAAGCTTAATGCTACGCAGTGGAACATTTCAAGCACAGCAATAACATCTCCATGGAGACAAGCAGATTACATTCCCCACACCAGAAATGTTATGCAATGAACCAGATTTTTATTGACTATTGACTTTTCACAACTTTCAGAGACCAGTGGGGAGTTTTGTCATCACGGCAATGCTAACAACAGCTAGCATGCTAACAGCGCACCAGCCTTACTTCCTGGTTCACGAATGATAAAAATGCTTAATAGTTAGATACAGACAGCACACAGCGGTCTCTTTTACAATATATCTGTGGTGGTATATAATTGTGTATAAATTTTAAAATAGTCAACTTGGAGTAAAGTAGTGAAAGTGCGATTTGTACTTACCCTCCAGAAATACTTGCGGTTGGCGTGTTTTGGGACAGTGTCTTTGGTGTAGATTTCCCCTTGCAGAGGTCCGAAGCGTGTGCCCATTGGAATGTACTCTTTACTGAACACACCTGTCACCTGCAACACACAAGAGAGAATATATGAAGAGACATACAAATATATTAAAAGATTATTTTGTTAACTGATAAACGTGAGGTCATAAAATATAAAATCAAGACCCTTTCAATTTTATATTAACGCAATTGATTTATAAAGCATTATTCATTCTATATTACTACTGTAGCCACAGCTGCCCTGGGGTAGACTGACAGAAGTGAGCCTTCCAATCTCCACCATCGGCCATTCACACACCACATTCACACTAGGCATTGTACGTGAAGTGTCTTGCCAAAGGACACAACGATAGTATGCACCAGAGCCCCTGCTGCTAGCATCCGAGTACTAACCAGGACCCCACTCTGCTTTTGTAATCAGATAAGATGTGAATGAATTTAATAATCATAATAGTAGTAGGAGTAACAGTAGTAGCAGCAGTATTTGTAGTAGTTGCAGTAGTAGTAGCAGCAATATTGTACAGTGGAAATTATGTAGTCTACTTTTAGATCTGGTTTAGCTCTAGACTAGATCTGGAATAGACCTGTTATAGACCTGGTTTAGATCTGGCAGTACTCTAGTGGAGAGCCACATCTTCTCTTTGTTGGTCTTTGGTGTGAGAAGTTTGTGAGTCTCTGGTATTGTCCATTGTCTGACTTATTTCCTGTCGAAACCATCGCGGTATCTCGGGAGCATCTATTTAAAGCAGGTATGAAGGAGCTGAGCCTAATCTGATGTTTATGTTTTGCTCCTTGGCTTCGTCCCACTGACCCAGACACCCACAGGAGGCAGGTGACCCAGTTTCTAAAAGCAGCTAATCCAAACTTCCACTTTCTCTGCCCTGCTCCACTAAGTCCTGACCTCCTATCGCTATCACTCACCTGAGCAGGTAAAGACGCCATCAAGGAAATACAGATGACTGCTTGTTAAACTGAGTGTGATTGTAAAGATATAAGATCTGACAAGATAAGAGAACCTTTGAAATTTCAGTGTTGAAATTCTATGCACAGCAATGGCAGTCGAAAATGTACAAACTAAACCCAACCAATATCCATGGGTTTCAGAATGATGAAAATTTAGGACCACTGCCATATCTATTAAGCATTGAAATAAAAATATTATATATATGTTTTCAAAATGTGGCACATAACAAGAAGCTAAAACCTATGTATACTTTAAATAAAATTAAGCCTTTTAAGTAGGAATGGTACAAGATCTCGTGAGACAAAACTGTCACAAGATCATGCACACATGAGAAAAATGATCTTGTGAGATTTATTTTCAAAGTGTTTACATTTGGAGTGGACAAAAAACGGTTACGTGTTGGTGAGGTACATGTTTTATTCAAAACAGCAGTACTAGAATTGTGAGGCCAAAATTGGAAACTTAATCATGACATTTATATATAAGGAATTATGTTAAAATCTCGTCTTGTCTCGTCCTCGTGGACCCAATCTCGTATCTCATCTCGTCTTGTGGCTACAAATAAATAGATTGTCATACCCAAACATTCATATTTTTACATCAAGATTAAAAACATGTCTCTTTACATGATATACCTATGGCTAAACTATACACAAGTGTACTATGTTAACTATTTTTAAAAACAATTTTCATATAATTTACACGATTTCTTTTGTCTTGCTATAGTATTTTTGTATTTGTAAAGTTTAATGAGTGACCTTGTGTATTCTCTGCACAATAAGTGATTAGAATTGCTTGTATAGTTATTCATGGCAATTATAAAATGTGTTAAAATGAAATTAACTCTGAATATGTTTAGAATGCAGGTCTGAATAATTTGACAGTTTCAAAGCAAATTCCAAGTGACATTTTTTTCAAGTGAGGTAGGAAATTCCACACCCTACCTGTCAACAAAAAATGGAAAACACATTGAAAAACTCTAATTAAAATCAATTTAACTACACAATTATAATTCTGAAAAGTTCTTGAACGATAGAGTGAGAGAGGAGACCAGATGACAAGACAGGATGTTCTGAAATTAAGTAATAGCTGATAATTACATGTAATTGAGTGATCTTACGCCCTGAAGCACAGACAGTGACAGGTTTATTGTCCTTAAAACGTTTTGGTTGCTTCATATATAAAACTACCACCTCCTCAGACTTCCCAGGAATAGACAGCTCAAAATTTCCTGCTCTGGTTTAACGGCTACAAGTACAAGTGTAGTCACGTCATTAGAATGTCAGTCAGTACAACTTTACCTGTGCGTAAATGTACAGGATATGAGGCTATAGTGAGTCAAATATGGGGAAATGTTATACACTGAAAATTACACTGTTTCTTAAGGAAGGTAAACATGCAAGAAAAGACGGGATTCAATGTATATCACAATATATTGTAATAATTATGGTTACTACTGCTCCTACACAAATACTATTAATACTACATTTGATGTTGTAGTTTACACCCTTTTGCTTATTGAAAAAAAATATTTGTTTGTGATGGTTATGGTTACTCCTACTCCTCCTACTCCTAATACTATTATTACTACTACTACTGTATTACTTTGTGTACAAATTACTCTACAGATAAACTTGCCTGAACACAATTCACACAATTAAGCATATATTTTCAGTTCATCTTTCACTAAAATTTCTGTTGTATGTAGTGACTCACTGGTCGAGTCACTAACAGAAATGATCAGCTTCAACATTTGTGAATTTACCTTTTGAAATTTTTTACAATTTACAATTAAACGCAACCAATCTGGTTCTGGCCACCCATCTGACAGTATGACATCATTACATTATAGAACCGGAAAAACACCAATGCATATGTGTTTAGCCTGTAGCGTACCCCCTGAATGGAAACAATAGACTGAAAGTGAATGTGGTTTGTGCTGGGGTGAGTGTGAACAGGGCTTGTATCAGAGGTTAATTACTGAAGCTACATGTAACTGAAGCTTTGTGCAGGGAAGCCGCTGGGGCCCGAGATTTTGTGTTTCACCGACGGAGCGTAATTAATAAATGCTGCTTAAACGCTTTATTATAGGGGTTTATAGGTGGAAGGGGGGTAAAAGGGTAGACGGGGTAAAGGGGAGAGGGGCAGTAAAGAAAAGCTAAATAAATGAGCGTTTCTTAGTGGGGTAATGATGCAATGCCACAATGATGTCAATGTGCCCACTGCACATGCTAGTCAAACTTAATCAAACTGAAGATGTATGTAAAAGTATGTAGTAGTAGCAGTAGTAGTAATAGTAATAATAGTAGTAGTAGTAGTAGTAGTAGTAGTAGTAGTAGTAGTAGTAGTAGTAGTAGTAAGCCTTGTACTTTGTACCAATTTTAAATGAAGTACAATGAAGTACCTTGGACTTATGAATTTTCAAATACTCTACCTGTAAATGTAAGTTAAAGTCTAGGAAGTCATTGTTGTTGTTGCAAACCATATAGAAAGTATGAGTAGTAGTTTTCTTAAATGATATAATGTAAATTTCCCTCACACTTTTAAATTCTATTAATTTCAAATGTATCTGCAGTTCATAAGTGAGTAGTAGTAGTAGTAGCAATAGGCATAATGGTAGTAATGGTAGTAGCAGTTGTAGAAACAGTTCTAAAACAAGAAAAAAAAGATTAGGCTGACATACCATCATTGTAGTAGTAGTAGTAGTACTAGTAGTAAGATTCAGCACTAATACTGTATTATTTGCTTGAAACCTGATGCCTTCCGTTTGCCTCTTTGACGAAAGTTGATCTGAGGGTACAAGCCTAAATCCCCCTGCACACTCCTTGCACAATATGTCCCTCTTTGCTTACCATATTAACTACACCCCGATGCTCCTATCTCGCTCTGTGCCCCCCTCTTCTGGCACCTGTTACTAATGCCCCATCTGCCACGTGCCCCTGATGCCCTCACTGCCCCTTCTGCCCCACTATACCCTCGTCTTGCCATGCTTTGGGGTAAAAATGCCAAGAAAATGATGTTAAGGTAATGTACAATTCAATTTTAATCCTCCAGTGTTATTTTGAATGGGTCAAATGTGCTGAGGTTGCATTCACACTCAACTTGGTTCGGTCCAGTTTTAGTCCTGGTTGAGTCCTGATTTAGTCCTGATTTAGTCCTGGTCGAGTCCTGGTTTTGATGAAATGTGTGCAATATAGCCAAATCTACTATAACCTTACGTTTCCCAGTTTAGTTGTGATGTAGACCTGGTTTAGTCCTCTTCTAGTCCTGGTTTGGTCCTGGTTTTGATGCAGTGTATGGGTACATTGTCAGATCTACCTTAATCTTAAATTTGGGGACATGGGTATGCTAGAAAATGTAACAATTCTCCCTCAAATTCAGTTGAACCTAATGTTGAACCTAATGTTGAACCTTGTGGCACACCTATATATTAATAATGAGAAATGTATTGGTAATGCTACAGTAAATTCATAGTTTTTGTTCCCAGAGATTGACATTTTTAGAGTTAAACTATTCTAACCTAAATTAATGGAATGCAAAGCGATGCAAATTGTGGTTGCACATAGCAGATCACAAAAACAGAGGTGTAATATAACGACTCTCAACTACGATCGCACGTCAATATTTTTTAAGATGCAGTTTTTATTTTGCAATCATACGCACAGAATAGAGAAAGGAAAGCCAAGTTGCCGTAAGTGATGCAGAGAAAGAGGGACCACAACCACACTACAAATGAGGAAGTGCAGTTGAAAGTGTCGTCCGTCAAAAGAAAAGAGGAAGATTTAACTGACGCAAACCGCAAAAGCATCAAGCACGACGAACAAGTGAGTGTGACATCGTTCTTGGTTCCCCATTTTCAAAACTGGTCAATACATGCACTAAACATCTTGCTTTAAATATCACTTGTTGCTATAGAGCTAGACGATTACACCAAAACAATTTTTTCAATTTTTTTTTTCCAAATATTCAAATTATTGTTAATTAGGGTTCATAGATATACTGTGGGCAAGATAGGCCATTTGGAACTAATTATTGCTTTACACTACTGTACTAATTATGTCAATCAGTTGTTTTCATTTCTTTTACTCTTAAGTCTTAACTCTTCTTGATAACAAGCCCAATTGACTGAAGCCAATAATTGTGATTGGCATTCTCACAATTTGATTTTAAATGTGATAATTGGTACACCTAGTTGTAGCAAATACCACAGTTCATTTAAATCAGATACGGTTTTATAGGTTTCGTTCTTTTAATCACGCCTAGTTTGGTGACTATTCACAGCTGTATTTTAGGAATTTATTGCACACTCTTTCAATATGACAATGACAAAGATGGCACTCAAATCTTGTATTTAAAAAAGCAACGCTAAAAATATTACCAGGAACTATACATTATGCAACCAACATGCTGAGGCAGAGTCACAGAGACACAGATGCCAAGAAATCAGCTGGAGAATGGAGCCCACGCTATTGCAACAGCTTACTCACAGTTGCAGAATGATGTTTGTTTTTCTAATAAATTCAAGTGGTTTAACAAAGGCCCAAATTAAGACGCAGGTAATGCAACTTAATGACATATGAACATTGCTGATTATAGAGACATTACAAGTAAATATATTAATTTGAGACTTAAACACGTTTTTGTCAAGAATTTATACAACTTACAATCAATAATATTAAAAAGTCTTTGCGTGTTACTACTACTACCGAATTTCCTATTAACGAAGAAAGAAATATAATGATTTCTGGACATTATTTCAAGAACAAATATCATTTAAGATAATTCAGCCCACTGTATCCAACTAAAATATGAAAAAAAACTGCCATTTTAGCAACTTTTGAACATCATGTTAAAAAAGCCTGCCTTGTGCTACTGTTACCCAATTTGCAATGAATTTAGAAAGAAATACACTGTTTTTGTACATTTTTTCAGGAACAAATATGATTTATCAAAAGATTTAAACAGGGAAAATTCTGTATGAAAATTCAAATCAGTTTTTAACTCAGTTTTAAACAAACAAATGTATTTTAGTCATTTTTGAATACATTTAAAAATCTGCTATTCCTCACAGTCAGCAGGTCAGCTATCACTATCTTCATTGCATTCCATATACTAGCTGGTTGTGGAGTAGTCAATACAGATTTGAATGGACTAAATTAAAACAGGGAAGTTGTTATTGAACAGCCCATAATGACCTTAAGCTGGGAGTCTTCAGCTGTATAAATGTACTTAAATGGAACAGGGCCAAAGCAGGTGAAATTCAGCTACAGTCAGCGATTCTTTTGTTTGCGTTACCCCCCCAATGCAGATGGCCCAACAGAACGTTATGCAACCGGCAATATCAGGAATTTAAATATTCACTTGAAAATACAGTGACTAAAACAACTGTTTTACCACCACAAATAAGATACAGATTTGAATACAACTTTTGTGAGCCAATTTTAGCAAGACAAGTGCAAAGCAAGTATTCACAACTTTATAATATACATATACAGTAGCCAGTTGGGGTCTGAATTGAATAATTAAACATATAGGAAGTAAGCATAGCAGGGAAATTTAAGATATAAGACTAAGGAAAAGAATCTGAAAAAATATGTCTATACTAAGTAAAACAACCTTTTTTTTTAATTGCAAGTACTGAGATTGCAATAACTATATCATGCACTATGGGAGAAAGGTATGTAATTTTTCATTTCAAAGATCTTAATTTACAACTAACAGATTTGAAGTTATTTAGTATAATTCAATGTGTATATCTCATGTTGTGTAACGTTCGTAAAAATCAATAGTCATGAAAATCAATACATCTCAATTCAAGTTGTAGTAATAAGGAATAACGTAGCCATACATGCACCAAAACACCAAATGCATTATGTTTACCACTTTGAATCTGATTTGAACTTGGAAATGTCCTCTCTTACCTCATTGTCGTCTCCATACTGAAAGGTGAGGTTTCGGGGTATGGACGTCATGGCTTTGGGGAGGCTGAAATTGGGCTCTGAGTTTTGGTCTGGGACAATGTAGGTGCAGTTCAGAGCGAAATCCACCTCCCTCCAACTGCTGATGTCTGCGGCTCCGCTTTCCATTTTCATCTTTGCAGGAATAGTTCAGGAAATGATCAAGAAATAAGGACTTCGGTTGGGTTTTTTTGGACTCTTGGTTTGGTGATGCTTTGGTAGAGACACACTTTGGTTGAGAAGGGTTAGATCCCTCGAGTCTTAGGTTTTTGCTGGTTAAAGCTCAAAATCTGAAAACATGAAGAAAGATGATGCACACTGAGGTTAAATTGTCTGCTATATTTTTCTGTGAAATGTTAACAATTTAATAATAACATTCCTCTCTGGTTTTAGTATTAGTCATCAGAACTGACATCGGATGAAAATGCTTGGCTGGTCTATTTCTGCTTTATATCATATACAAAGAATATGTATGAATTTACAAAAAGAGTCCACAACTATAATATAAACTGATTTTCAGGGTTAAATTGTAATGTTAAAATTTTATGTCTAAGTGTGTTTTAAAAAGTTTGTCGGTCAAAATATTTAGGAAAAATAACCACAAATTTGAGTGCACTTCAAAACCACTTCTTTTAAAACATTACAATTATAACAGACTCTTCTCTTTCTTTTAAAACTCCTTACAGTCTTTAACACTGCTACACATAGTTATCACTTTTTGGCTTCCTTCCTCATTCACTGGAAATCACTGTTCTTAGGAAGACTGTTCGATTGTTTGTTGACATTTTAAAATGAAACTCCAGGAACTAAAAAAAAAATACTTACTTCACATTCATTCAGCTGTAGGCTCCATATTTGGCTATTTCGTGCTTTTATCTTCCTCCAACTTCAAAATTACATCCAGTTTTCTCTCGTTTTGTTGCCTCCTATGGTCCCACTTTGCTTATGAACTACCTCGACTCGGTGTGTGGCGTTTATAGCTTACCGACCTGACCAATCGCAAGCCTCGTTTCCAATCACGTGACAGTAACCTATCTGGTTAGCGCTTCTTCTAGGAGAACAACAGAGTGATGCGCACTTGGGACCTAATATCTGTTTTGTGTGTGGTTAAATGAATGAATAAAGGGTGGGCAGATGGTCGGCCTGATGCCACATAGAAAACACACACTCCAGTACACTTTTGCTTGGACGGGCACTTAACGAGCAATCTGGTGCCTCTATCTTCTTGACCTACATCTTTACCCATAAGACCCCTTAAGACCCCCCTAACCTTCCTGCATCCACATAATACATAACGCTGGTGTTGGTTGTTTTTTCTTTCTGAGATACATACTCTACCAGTCAAAAGTTTGGACACTCCATCTCATTAACTGTTGTTTTCTTTAATTTTTCTATGTTCTATATTTTATATACATAAAGAAGATGTCAAATATATGAACCAAGATATGTGGAATTATGTCGCAAAAAGTTCAATAACTCAAGTATTTTTTATATTTATATTTAAGATTAAAATCCTCAAAGTATTTGAATCTTACTTTAAACACTTTACTTTGTTGACAGTACTACAAACCCTTGGCCTTCTCTTAATGAGCTTCACAATGAAGTCTCCTGAAATGGTTTTCACTTGACGGCTGTGTTTTGTCAGGGTCAAGTAATAACTAAAGTGTAAAGCAGGGTTCAAAGCAAAGGGTAAAGGCTATTTTTAAAATTTTAAATCTAAAACAAGGTATTTTGAATTTACATGTTCATTTATAGTTTTGATGCCTTCAGTGAGAATCTACAATCTTTAATCATGGGAATAAAGAAGAAAGATAAATGAAAAAGTAGTGTAATGGATAGCTGGCTGGAGAGAGAAAAGGAGGGAGGGAGAGAGCTGGAGGGAGAGAGGGATGTAGGTTAAGTCAAAAAGAAGGAAAAGCCCGCGACACCTGTCTGAGTATGCACTAACCCATTTACTTTCGGTCACACCATCCAGACAGTGCAGAGGTCAGTTCACCTGTGGGGCAAAAACAAGGTCAACAAACAGTGAGATCACTGGAGAGGCTGTAGTACTATGTAATAAGCAATGTGGGTCAAGTGTATTGCCCAATGACACAACCAGCATTGGGCTATAAGGTTCATAACGGAATGAAATAACAACGTTGCAACATTAATTTAACTTTTTTTTTCACAAATTTGACATTATTGGCCACTTAAAAACACGTTATAATAAGAAACACACTGAGATGAATGGACATTGTTGTAAAATAAATAGAAATAAAAGAAGTTGTGTACTTAAGAAAAAAAAAAATCCAACAGTCTTACATAGAGATTTTTCAGACATTCAAAGTTAGTGCTATACATTTTTATACATTATTCATTCACTGTAAACTATGTGGTGGTAGACGTCAGTAGCCACAACTGCCCTGGGGTAGACTGATTTAAGCAAGGTTGACAATCTGTGCCACCGGCCCCTCTGACCACCATCAACAGAGAGAGAAGGAGAGAGGACAGAGAGATGGAGGGAAGAGAGAGGGAGATGGAGGGAGAAAGAGAGGGGGAGAGGATTGGTCTGCTACACTACACAAAATAGCTCCGTCTAAAGTGTGGTAGACAGTCTAGTCTCAGGTTCACAAGATTTTTAGTCGGGACAAAGAGTTTGGGTGGACTGATTTAAGAGGACGTCCCGTGAACCAGACACATTTACATAATCAGACACACAGGGATAACTGTAGAGACATGGCAGTCCAATATGGGCTACTGGATTCCTGTGAGCTGTAAGCCATGTTATAATGTTGTTACCTCATCAAAAACATATCTCGAGGTGCTTTTTTTGTTTCATTCACACATGTTTGAGTAATCCTTTTCTTTTTCTACATCTCCAAAGCTAAAAATGCTCTGTGCACCTTGTGATGTCATGAAGAGGTAGTTTTCAAGTTAACGGCTACCTTTTAGGTTTTGTTCAGTAGAGATTGGCAATTCCAATGTTCAAATGATTCAAATGATTCTAGTGAAGGTGTATGGAGTTTAAAAACACAGTGGAGCACTTATGCCACATGACATCACAAGGGGGAACAAGGTGTTTTCAGCTTGTCAGAAGAACTTAGCCTAAATATGCAGGGTTTGTGTGTTAAACGTGTGAATGAAACAAAACACAACTCCAGGTATGTTTGTAACGTAGATAAATATATACTATTTTTTAAGAATTTAGGGAGTTTGAAATTGCAGTGCAATGGCTACAACTAAGATTGGCATTGAGGACATTTAATACTGTTTTACCAGCACAATGTCCTAATGTTTACAAAAGGACTAAGAACCACTACAGACAATGGCTACATTCACATGCACATCAAAATCTGAGTATTATCTGATTTCTGCACATTTAAGATGATTTAACTGACATGCAAGCCCAAAATCTGATGCGAGTAATCAGAGGGGCCGTGATCAGAAAGAAATAAGATATTTTACTGTTTACATGTCATTTTAAACATCCTAAAACTCAAAAATCTGAAAAAAATCAGATCATAAACATCCATTATCCTCCATGAAATGGCTTTCAAACATAATGCACTACCATCACATGCACATTTAAGTTGTTCTCTCTATCCCTTTTTCTTAAGAATGTGTTTATACTAGGGTTGTCGAAAAATTGAAAATCAGATTCTAATCAAAACTAAAACTAGTATTGAAACTAGATACTGATTTGAGCAGGTATCGATACTAAAAAAGTCCCATTCACAGGACAGAAATGAACATTTCCTGAATAGTTTTAGAATGATCCTGAGCTGTATCAGGACAAGTATAAGAGCACATAGACTAGTATACACCCATGGACCACTATGGAACCTACAGGACCACTGAGGGAGTACAAAGATATACCACATTTTAATATAAAAAGAAAGTACTATGATTTAATGTTGGAAATCACATTCTGTTGTCTAAAGAAAGAGTGTTTTTATTATCATCGTGGTATTGGAATGGTTTTGAGTATCAAGTCTATTCCTTAGTACCTCAGTATTCTGTGGTACCTGTGGCATATGGGCCTTTCTCTGTGTTACATTAGATTACAGAGTTAGAACAGTGCACTTTAAACAGGTGAGACTTTTCAATGGGACCAGGTCACATCTTACACACAGTCCAGACTTTCTGATCTGTCTGCTCTCCTGACCTGGTGAGCTCTAAGCCTCTCTCTCTCTCTACCTCTCTCTTTCTCTCTCACACACTCTACCCAACATCTCCCTCTCTTCTCCTGTTTCCTTTTCTCTCTCTCTTTCTCTCCTCATTCAATAACTTAATTTCTATCCTACTTGTCTTTCTATCTTGCTCCATCTCTCTTCTCTCTACCTTCTCTTCAGTTTTGGTGAACTGCTTGGAGAAACTGCTTTGATGAGCAGTGAATCGGCTTCACTCAAAAAACTTTTATCCGCTTGACATAATTAAATTTTCTTTTGCTATCTTTTCCTCTCTTTTTAATTTATTTATCTTTCTACATTTCTCTCTCTCTCTCTCTTTCTCTCTATTAGTTAAACGTGCACTATGTAACTTTTCTAGAGGGGATCCACCACCAAGGAGATGTCATGCTTTGCCAGGAAAGTTCCACAGCCTTTGACTCATCTACTATACGAGGACCAGGCCAAGTTACAAGCCAGATCTGTGGAGAGGCAAGCTGTAGGAATGCCTGTTTTCTGATTTTTTTTAGCGCTAAAACACCTGTCATTGAACAAATCCATAGATGAGCTTAATGCCATACTGTGGAACATAACTATGCAGGTCGCAGACCCAAAACCATTATCAGACTTCTCACAAATGTTCATGCTCCTGGACATGCTCTCAGGAGCAGTGAGTGGTTTTACAGTGGTTAGCTCACCTAACAGAAAGATGGTCCCAAATATTGCATGTTCTCCTTGTTTCCTCCTTTATCTTTATGTTTACCTACAGGGGCCAAAGAGTCTAGATAACCCTCATGTTTACTGAAGGAGTGTCAAATCAGACAAAGACACTAGGCGCCTTGAGCAATAGAAAGTGAACTATTCTCATTTGTGGAAGAATCAAAACAGGTTGTGCAACGAGGGAATGTTGGATGAGTAAAAATGTGAAGAGTTTCTGTTTTATGTTGAGTCAAGGGACCTTTACGTGTAATTATACACATAGTCAATCACAGCCTGCTTCCATCTCTTCTTGACTAATGTACCCTTTTGTTGTTCTTTGCATTTGACCTGTACTTCAGTGTCTCTGGGTTAAACCTGTCAGGAGCAGTGGGACCTATTTACACATCTTCAGCTAGTCTTGGCCAGGACTAACCTGGCTCTCACCAAATTGATGTGCATCACCCTCAAGTTCTACTCATTAACAATATGGAATGGCTCTTGCAGAAAGAGATGAAAAATGTGGGAAGTCATGGCAGATACTTGAATCTGACTGGTCGATCTGATTGGACTGAACAAGCTAAAAAAATCAAACTTTGGTTACATCAAGTTGAGAGAAAAGCACAAATGCACAAAGTGCTTCGCTGCACATTTTCACAAACTAAATAGTTTATATTTTTGCAAAATTATGTTGGTTTGGGTTTGTTTGGGTGCTTTGCTTCTGCACAAACCTCAATGCTCCTCCCAATTTGGGATACTAATAGAGAATATTTTTTATGTGTTTTAGAGTCTGTATCGTCCAGATAATGATTACAATTGTCACAACTAGTCATGATTAGTCAATTAATCGTTGCAGCCCTAATGCAAAATCAAACCCAGAACCTTCTGGCTATGAGGCTCTCAAAGAGATGGCAGTACACGGCAGGCGAGAATCTGTCCCAAGGTCATGAACTGTTCTATTATTAAACTGAGCTGATATTGTCAATGAGCAAAATGTGAAATAGTGATATATATAATTATCAAACAACAACAGAACCTTTTGACTTATTTTTATGGTGTAATTAAATGCCCAACCCAGTCAGTAAACAGAAGGAGTCTTGAGTGTCTGATTCATTGTCAGTGCAGACTGACTCATAGAGCTGTGCGTGCCACTGGGGCCGTGCACTTCATTCGAAATAATACAACTGTAAAGTAATCAGCCCTTTAAACTGATAAGACTCTATGACTGCAGCCGAGCAAACAGCAGCAGCTCTGGTTACACAATAATTAGTGGACTGTGACATGATTAAGTGCCTTTCAAAATGACACGAACATAAATCAAAAGTGAAAACATGTCTTTGTGAGAATTTAAATAAAAGAAAGTTATGTGGAAATGAGCCAAAGTTTGTTGAACCCGTGGAATTTTACTACAACTGTCCAATGCCTATTTCTCTGGAAAAAAAAAAAAAATATTAGCAAAATGATACCACTAATTATACAAGAAATGTTTTTATAATACACAAAATTCTCTTATCTCTTATCTGGAGTTCTGTTTAGTTTCATTTACACATGTTTGAGTAACCCTTTATTATTAGTCAGTCTACATTCAAAGCTCAAAATGCTCACCAGTCTCTTGCTATTTTTTGCTACTTGTTTAGAATTTATTATTAGCATTTATACATTTGTTTTGTTATTATAATATATTGTGAGCTACTGTGCCCAAGTAATTTCCCTTGTGAATCAATAAAGTTGTCTAAGTCTAAGTCAACAAAAAAAGGGTTGGTTTTCATTTTCTGATCCGCTCTGAAAAAACAGCGTTGACAAAAACACCTCGAGTGTAAAACCCTGGCCACAATAATACAGGAGTAATCTTTACATATTTAAGGGCCTGGATTATCTCTGCTAAAGATCTGATGGCATTAGGCTGTGCATGTGGTAAACAACCCAGAGTGGATGGTATTTTGTACAGTATTTTTATAGATCTGTGCCATATCTGGATTTAGGTAAACACATACAAATTATACACAGTGATAACAATATGTTGGAAGTCTAGGTCTAATGGCCAAGAATTTAAATGTCTTATATTATGCAAAATTGACTCTTGTGCGCTTTAAGCCATGTTAGAATATTGTTACCTCATCAAAAACATACATATTGTGTTTTGTTTCATTCACACATGTTTGAGAATCCCATTATTATTAGTCTGTCTTAATCTCCAAAGCTCAGAAAATAGTGTAATATGGACCCTATAATTTAAAGAAGTAATTGTAATAGTAAAAGTTTGTAGTAGCAGCAGTAATAACAATAATAATAATGTACTTTAAATTGTAATGCGCTGTAAAAAGCTTGTCAAAGCCTCTCAAAGCGCCACACTGTAGTCATTATTCATTCCCTCCAAGCTCTAGTCTAAGATATGGTAAGATACTATTGTGGCCACAGCTGCCCTGGGACAGACTGATGTAAGCGAGGCTGCCAATCTGCACCACAAATATACAAGACAAGGTGGCAGCCGTGTTAGTATTAGTATTTTCCCATGCACAATTGTATGACTGTGTATAATTTTCAGTATATTTTGATCTCTTCCTGGGGACAGTAGCAGTGACAGTAAATTCCACATAATAAAACTTAATCCTCTTCCCTGTCAAATTGTGTCACGTTTTTTGTTTACTGTTGTTGAACTGGAAAAACAGGAAGATCTGCGCCGTTCCAGTAAAAAAAGTATCGGGAGAGAAAGTACTTTTACTGCAAATATGTATTACTCACACACATACACAATAGCCTATTAGGGTTTTAGAGCAAAGGTGAAATTAGAATCGTTGCCATAGCATTTAAAGGGCACATTTCACGCTATTTTCTGATCTATGTTATAATGTTGTTTCCTCATCGAAAACATACCTGGAATTGTGTTTTGTTTTATTCACGCATGTTTGAGTAACCCATTATTATTAGTCTGTTAACATCTCCAAAGCTCAACATGTGCTGTTCCATCTTGTGATGTCATTAAGTGGTAGTTTTCAAGTTAACAGCTACCTTTTATATTTTTTGATGCGTTAACAACATTATAACATGGTTTAAAGCTCACATGATTAAATTTCTCATAATATTGGACGTCTAAGTTATTACTTATTTACCATCCAAATCAAAATATTCTGTCTATAGAATGTTCAAAAGTCCATAAACCATAGTTTTTTAACCATTAAAATTTACTGAAACCCATAGGTATTAAAAGGTTCAAAAATAATATGCTGTAACTTCACAATTATATTTTTGTGGTAACTCAGATAGCTTTATTATTATCAGTTTGGCTTTAAACAAACTGGGTCTAACTGACTGAGTAGAAGTAGAAGTGCAACTGTTTTGTCTTCTCTTACCACCACCCAGGAAGTGTGTTGCCTAAAGACACAATGGTAGTATGCACTGATGGGCTGAGAGAGAACATACAATCTCCGGAAAGACTGAGATACTACTGCTGACAGGTAGTAGCTCACGATGATGTCATACTCCGAGATGGATGAACAAGAGCCAGATTTTTCCTGTTGATAACACTGTACTTGACTAGTGAAGTTAAATCACAAACGGTGAACCTCATGATTTCTAGGGATGCACCGATCTGATACTGGTACGAAATATAGACACTGGAACAGATATCGGCTTCCAAATATCGTTTCAGCCGATATCCTGGTTGGACATATAAATAGACGTAATAAGACTATTTACAGATTAAGTCTCGTATTATGTATCGTATTAAATCACAGGATCTTGATTTGGTCAAAGTGTGTTTAACTGCACAGCCCTACCAACACTTACTGTTTATTCTTGATTTTGAAACTTGAACTTTGTAAGTCTTGATTTTAATGACTTCTACAATCACCTGTACTTCTTGTTGTGTATATACGGTATAATGGAAAGACCCTGTGCCCTTCGTCCTCTGGTCTCTGGGAGGGGCGTTTCTGTGGAACAGTCTGTGGACTCACTGTTTCCACTTTCATTATCAATGAAGAGAATGACCGCTCTGTTAATACAACTGATACCACACACGCACTTGTTACAGCAACTTTCACTATCAGATGGACTAGTAGACCTATAGCTGTGTGCATTTAACAAGAGGCATTTTTGTTTAAAGATTAACATTAAGAATCTGTCTAATTAAAAACTAATGTTTAAAAAAAAAAAAAAGTTCAGTTTGCAGTGGTCCCAACTTTTCCCTCACTTACCTTATGCATTCAGAACATCCTAATTATTCATTGCTTACTTATTCGGACTTCAAGTGCTGCTTATAATACATTTGTACAAGGCAAATTTTGCTCAGATAAATTGCATACAGGGCCTTTAATAACATAAATAACGGATATAGAACTTAAGGTATACTTTATTTGATCTCAGCATTTGACCCATTCATATCTTCAGAGGCAAGCAGGTGATGCCACTAGGCCAAGTTACAGGTTATGTGTGTGGAGAGGCAAGCTCACTCACCATAAGAATGTAGTTAAGAATCAATTGAGTTAAATGCAAGATATGTATGCCATACTCAACATTCCATGCCAACAACATCTCCAAAAGTTACACAGTGCATCTTTAATATCATATTATAATAACTTGTATTGAATATGTATTTATCTATCCATCTCTCGATAAGCATTTTTTTTCAAGCGATGATCAGGAAATCGCAGAGGTCAAATGTCATGTGCCTTACATAAAGCATATGCACATTACTAAAATTGATGCTCCTTTGCCCTTCCTGTGAACCAGCTGTTAATGGGCCATGTGTGTGAAGTGTTTTGCCAAATGACCGAGCTACAGTAGAACTTTATGGGAGAACACTTGCTATATTTCCTCATTGGCAATGAACATTCGCTGAACCGGTTTATCTGACAGAGGTGAAAAGTTCAAAGCATTTAATCCAGGTGAGATTTGAACCTCTTCATCTTAATATAAAGAGTGGATTTAAAGGCCTTGCTTGGCCACTTTATGTTATAACACTGCACATAACACCGTGTTCTGATATACGAATGCTTATCTTTCACTGTCAGCCATTCTCCATGCACAATACACTCCCCCTCTGCATATTTGTAATGTTTTAAATCCTGTCCTAATCTGTCCCATTTCTATGGCAGCAGCAGAACCACCAGCCTCCGCAGCTTCTCCATCTCCTCCTCTTCACTACCAACAGTGTCTATGCCCCAGGAAGAAGATATTTTCCATAACAAAAGACTGTAAAATGACTCACACAAGTGCAGCATTTTGTGGCACTGTGTGTATTATACTTGACATTCTAATAACTTCTAGCTGTTTTTTGTATATTTTTGTTTGCTCAAAATACAAATGTCACAAACAAACAATAATAAAATACTTTTACTTTTCAGTCCTGTTCATAAATGTAGTGGAGTAGAAAGCAAATATTTGATCTCAAATGTAATGAAGTAAAAATAAAAATAATCCACTTTAAAATGTGCTTAAGTAAAGTACAGATACCTCAAATAAATACTTAACTGCAGTACTTACAGTAAATTTGCCCTGCTTATCTCTATGTAGATGTTACTGCTCTGCCTGAAATGTTGCACAGTGTGGCATTAAATCTATTATCTATCATCTATCATGTATTTATTAAGGTGTTTTATGCTAATAATACCTTGCCTCTCCACAGATCTGACCTGTATCTTGGCCTAGTGGAGTCCCCTGCTTTTCCTCAAGAAGATAGATATGCTAGCATAGCATTGTATCTTTCTTATTCTTCCTGCCATACTGGGTTAGGGTTAGAGTTATTTCCATGGAGACAAAGAAGGTGACAGTCCGTTCATCAGAAAGGTTTCATCGTGAACCTTTAAAACGCAAAAAGTCTTTGGGTAAAATGAATGGTGATTTTAGTTCCAGAGACACAGGTCTATAGAAATATAACTTGGCATTTGACCGTGATGCAGGATTACACTTTATCCTATGGTCATATACTACTGATTATTTCAAATGCATTACTATAAGCTGCCATTTTAATATCTTTGGCAAATAAGACACTGTCAATCATTTTATGGCCTCCTTATTACAGTAAGAGCGGGATGACCTTCGAGCCCTATGGCTTAGAGCTAGAGGTGAGGCAAGGTGCATGTTCACTGGGGAATCCCATAGAGAATGTTCTTATGGTAAACAGTATTGTTCCCTTTTGTTAAACAGAAGTGATTCTTTTGTAATAATTATATGGTAACATTGTCCTTTTATTAATTTTACCCATAGACTGTATAGAGAAGTAGCCTAGGGGAGTGTGGCGTCACCCATGGCGTTTGGCTCTGCCCAAATGAAGGTCTCGGAGGCAAGCAGTTATAGAGCCGAATTTGGAGGTACTACCAAATTAAAGGTGTGCTCTGTAACTTTTGTCATGAGGTGTTTTTAAGGGAGCTTGAAATGGCTGTATGAGTGCAAGATAAGTTTATTTCCTTCTGTGGAATACTCCAGACATCTCCACGGAAACAAGCAAGTGGCGGATCCTCAAAGATACAGAAAAGATACATAGAGAACGTTTAAAGGTGAACCTGCTTATCCCTACGAAGATGCTGATGCTTTGCCCAAAATGTTCCGCACTATGGCTTTAAACCTATTGATACTGCCTTTATTGAATTGTCTCCACGGAGAAAGGTATGTTTAATGCCAGAGTATGTCACAATCCAGGAAAAAGTAATTCCACACGTACGACACAGCTACGAAGGCCATAGTCACACTAGTTTGGCATCATTAGCATAGCTTATTGATGAGTTAGCATTCTTCCTTATAAGGCTGGTTCTCAGTTTGCCCAACACTTTCATGTTTGCATGTTTCTTAGAGCAGGACAGTGACAAAAACAGTGAAAAAACATGTTCACACTTACAAACTCACAAAAGAGGAAGG
Organism: Taenioides sp. WSHXM2023; assembly: GCA_029959045.1. Taxonomy (NCBI): domain Eukaryota; kingdom Metazoa; phylum Chordata; class Actinopteri; order Gobiiformes; family Gobiidae; genus Taenioides; species Taenioides sp. WSHXM2023. The sequence goes on from CM057097.1 coordinate 5,379,145, forward strand.
AAAAGACAATGAATATGGTTTATCTCCTCAGCATCTCCTCTCTGATGTTAACTGCACCTTCACACACTCTTCTGAAACATCCTCCAACCACTGCCTCAACTTTGAACCTCTATTAACTTTGTTCCCATAATGCATGATCTTAATTGTTGCAAATGAAATTTAAAAAGAAAAAAAGGTCCTATAAAACTGAAATTGACTCATGTGAGCTTTAAGCCATGTTTTAACGTTATTACCTCCTGAAAAACAGACCTAAAGTTGTGTTTTGTTTCATTCACATGTTTGAGTAATGCTTTATTATTAGTCTGTCTACATCTCCAAAGTTCAATATGCTCTGTTCCACCTTGTGATGTCATGTAGTGGTAGTTTTCAAGTTAGCAGCAGCCTTTTATCTTTAGAGATTGGAAATTCCAGGATTGAAATTATCCAAATGATTCTAGTGAAGGTGTATGGAGTTTAAAAACACAGTGGAGCACTAAACCAGAACTAAATCAGGTCTATCAAATGGATTTTAAATATTTTTCCATTTATTACCAAAGTTGATTCAACACCTTTATTTAAAACAAAACAAGTTGTCTTATTTTTGTAAGGTGAGCTATTCATTCTGTCTAAAACCACAGTATAGACATTATATTAAGGTGTAAGTGACATTGTAGTAGATCACTGGTGCATCGACTTCTTTATTTACAAGCACAGAAGCAGAAGTGTTTAGTCTTATGTGATTTTCAAAAAAGTGATGTTCGATGTTCACACAGGAACCAACAGAGAGCGAGTCTGAGCTCAAGTTAAAGATGTCCTCTACGTGTGAATTCATGATAACCTGTAGTCATAACTGTACACTATTAATACTTATGCAAAGCTGAGTGAGACTGAACGCCAATTATTGTTGTACACAGAGTCAACTGAAAGGAGCATCTGAGGAATACCAGGTGCCACAGTGGGGCAGCAGTGGCAACAACTGTTGTATTAGGTCCTTAGGCAAGACACTTCACCCACATTGCAGAAGGGCCAATGTCAGGGACTGGCAGCCTTTCTTCTATCAGTCTGTCCCAGAGCAGCCACAGCTGACAGTACTGACAGAAGTATCTTACCACCACTGAGTGTGGAGTGAATGAATTTGAGTGTCCAAGAAAGCACTGTATAATTCTGATGCAATATTTTTAAAGTTTCAAAAGTAGGAGTAGCTGTCTGAATAAACATATTTTTTTTACATTATGATATCTGTAAAACCTTTCGATCAAATTTAAATTTGAATCAGTGCCTCAACCTTTAAGGCTGTAATTCATAACTAATCTTATGCCAAATGTAACACTGACTTTTTGACAGATTATCCTTGTAACAATATGTCTGGCCATGAATATCTTAAAGCATTATTAATATGCTAATTTAAAACCTGTGCTTTAGAATATGGGAAGTGTAATTACCAAAGTCAACTAATAACATGCAAACGCTTTAGGCCAAAACATATGTTAACTTTGTAAATCTCATCTTGTTTTTGGCTAATTTGTGATTTCTTACACTAGCACAATATTCTCGGGGCACGCTAATCTCAGGAGTGTGCTAATCTGTGCAGAAAATTAGCGTGCAGCAGTATTTTAAATACCCAATTACCGCTCGTCATCCTCCACAGTTTACCAAGCTTATAGACCCCCAGGACTTAAAGCAGACCCCCATAAGACCCTACGCACAGAGGGTACAGGGGGCACAGAGGGCAAGGGATAAACCAGTGATGTAAGAGGGGTCATCTGTGCAGTTTAGGATAATGGAGGGGGGACGGGTGGGCGATATATTAAAGATGCACTGTGTAACTTTTCTGATCGGCAAATTGCTTGTCTCCATGTAGATGTTCCACAGCTTGACTTGTCTATCTTGCATTTATTCAATTACAAGTGTTTTTATTTCTCAGAAATACCTTGAAAAACATGCGTGCTTACTGTGAGTGGGCTCGCCTCTTAACAGATCGGACCTGTAACTTGGCCTGGCGATGTCTCATGCTTGACTCTATAATGCTATTAAAATAATCACAGTTGTATTTGATAATCTTGGACTACACATAAATCACATGCAAAAAGACAGCAGCATTATTAAATCAAAATGTCAAAGCGGCTGGCACATTTCCCCTTTTGTTTAGTAAAAAAATTATCAACAACAGGCTATAGAAATACTTGTTTGACAACTACAGCAAGTACAACTACAACAATTGCAACAATAATAGCTCCAACTACAACTACAACAAATACAGTAACTCCAACTCCAACAACTACTACAACTCAAATTCCAACAACTACAACAACTACAACAACTCCAGCAACTCCAGCAACTCCTCCTACTCCTATTACTACTCCTAGTTTCTAGTTAAATAAACATACAAACTAACCAACATAACGGCTGACTAGTCCTTTGCTAAAATAATTGTAATAGTTATTTGCAGCCATAGCATTTTTACATTTTAAAAAAATATTTTTAGTTGGCAATAGAGCTTAATCTGCCACCTCTATCGGGGGTACTGTTTGGTCATGTGAGGTGGTCAACAGGTGGGACTCCTCCACCCCTCCTCACCCCCTCGTCCCCCTCATCCCTCCCCTCTTCACCCGAGCACGATCCGACCAGCGGGCAGCGAAGTTTATCCAAAAGATCTGTCTGCCAGACCAAGAGGATTTAAGGCGATCAATAAAAATGTCTGCTAATTAGGAAGAGGAGACGATGAGGGCGGGTGAATTAGGAGAGGGTGGGTGAAAGAGGAGAGGGAGAGAGAGAGGAGAGAGGGAGAAAGAGAGAGGGGAGAGGGGGAGAGAGAGGTGAGGGGGTGAGGAGAGGGGTGAGAGAAGAAGGGGAGAGAGAGGAGAGGAGCGAGGAAAGGGAGGAGAGAAGACAGAGAGAGAGGGGCGGGAGAGGAAAGGGGAAGTGAGGGGGGAGAGAGAGCGGAGATAATGAATTTAAAGTTGTGTTCTGAATAACAAAAAGGATCAGATATATTCTATCTCCCACCTCTAAAGACTATAGAAAGTTACTATCCTCGTCTTTGTGGAAAAATGGAAAAGGGAAAATGTGGGAAACTGTATCCCACCTTATTCTGATTTCAATGTTCTGCACTCCAATTCTCCATAACAGGGTGGCTATGTTACAGGCAAAGTTGATCATGCATTCTATCCATCTTATTTTATGAATCATTATTCTGGACTTTCCCTCAACACATTCTATAGAATGCGTAGGCAAATATATTGATTCATTTTGCCTGGTCGTTTCAGGGATTTAGGCAAAGAATCTGCCAAAATACCATTTCATGGAAAGCAAATGAGAGGCAAATACACAATTTTTTATTTCATCTTATCTTAGTTTAGTTTTATCATAATGTGTATGTCTGAGTCACTGTTTTGGATATCAGCTCTTTTCGAGTTCATAGTGGTTTTCTTGCTTTTCTTTAGCCAACACAACCATCTAGAATGTGACGCAATACTCCCAGTATGGACTCCCACACAGTTCTTCCCATCGTTTAGCTGCTTTGCCATGAAATCTCCAAAAGGCAAATTAATAAATATTGAACCTGATCATTTATATGACTACATCCTATAGCTCAGTATCTGCCACACTTTTCCTAAAGGACACCAAGGCTGCGTCTCAATTCTACCCCTTAGCCCTCTGTCTTAGCCCTACCCCTCTGTTGTGCGCGTTCACGAGAGACAGAGGGGTGTCCCAATACTCTTTTCTGTAAGTGCGAGGGCTAAGGGGAAGGGCTATGATACCCCTCTGCGCAAAGCGTTTTCAGATGCACCCTTTGCGCAAAGGGGATAGGCGTGGCTTAACGCAAGTCGGAGCAAAAACCAACACGGAAATCGCGAAGTGTCGAGCAATCGGGAAGAAATTGGACAAATGTGAGTATTTGCACTCAAGAACCTCATAAAAAGTTGTATAAAACTGTAGTAACTTTTGAAAAGTTGTAGGTATACTCATGGCGCCAGCATTTACGCTTTCTGACATATACGGCTTATCGTAACATGCCCGGTTAGAACTATACGCTTGTTACGGTAGAATGTGTAAAGTATTACGAACATGCATGGCCTAAAAGAACTATATACGCATATATGTTAGACTAGAATGTGTCAAATATATCGCTGTATTTCGCCTCGTAACTCGTCTCATGCGCTTTTAGAACTATACACACGTTACGGTAGAAAGTGTAAAGTATTACGAACATGCATGGCCTAAAATATTATTGTTTCGTTTCGCCTTGTAAATTATCCCCTATTTATATTAAAAATGACATATTATTAATCACATTTGTATTTTGTTTAGAAATTTCTTGTAGGAGGCTGGACTTGTTGGAGTTGTGTCAGCCCAACAAGCTTCAAAAAAGTGGGAGAATTTGAAAATAAAATATAAGGTATATTACATTCTATAATATTTGTAGGTACCAGAACAACTATATATGTTTATGACTATGTATTAATTTTGTTTTCTTTTTTGTGTGTACCAGGCATCCTCTACAACTCCATCCACCTCTGCAGCATTTTAATTTTGTGTTACAGTTGATTAAAATTTGATTTACATATGTTGTACAGAGTATAGTAATTTTAACAAATTAAAACATTAAAAAAACATTTGACTTTTTGCAAAGTTCATTTAAAACAAACTCAAAAGGAGCACAATACTTCAAAACTTTAAAAATAATGTCATATTGTTGCGACTGCAAAGGGGTGTCCCATTTCTAAGGGTTTAAACATACCCCTTTGCCTTAACCCTCTGTTTAAAGACAGAGGGGTAAGGGCGAGGGGTAGGGCTAAGACAAAGACAGAGGGCTAAGGGGGAGAATTGGGATTGGGCCCAAGTCTATAGAACACATTCATCTATGGCTAATTATTACTCACAGGGAGAACATGCAGTGACGAAGTATTTTTAACTGGAACTCTTAACTTCCCAAGAAACAGTATACAATAACTCACCAAGTGGGAAAAAGTACGTTATTATGCATTATTATGATTTAGAGAGTCTTATAGTAAAACTAGGGTTGTCAAAAGTAGTGTAGAAAACTAGTATCGAAACTAGACACTCATTTGAGCAGGTACCCATACTAAAAAAAAGTCCCATTCACATGACAGAAGTGAACGTTTCCTGAATAGTTTTAGAATGATCTTGAGCTTTATCAGAACAAGTATAAGAGCACATAGACTAGTATACACCCATGGACCACTATGGAACCTACAGGACCACTGAGGGAGTACACACATATAAGACCAACACATGGTAATATAAAAGAAAGAAAAGAAGTACTGTGATTTAATGTTGAAAATCGCATTCCATTCTCTAAATAAAGAGTGTTTTTAATTATCGTGATATCAGTATTGAGTATCAACTCTATTCCTTAGATCAAAAGTTTTCTCAATGAAGCTGTCGTGAGAAAATAATTTCACTTTTGTTTATTAATAAAATGTAGAGTTTTGTGCCAGTTTTTGTTTCATGTGGATAGGCCCAGTAATTACAGAGATATAAACCATAAACCAGATCAACCAATCTGCAATCTGACAGTTATATAGAAAATTCCACCTGAGAATTCTAACCTGTCCTCCATCTCAATTTTAATTTTCCAGCTTACTGTTATATGCAAAATGTTGAGAACTTTTTCCCATTCAAAAGATATTCATACATTTACAGTCCCTGACAAAAGTCTTGTCGCTTATCCATTTTGTAGAAACAAAAGCTTATAACCTGACTTTAAATTAATCAATTGGTTTTAGAAATGTCTCATATGAAAGCTAAAACCCTCCCAAATTATGCTCAATATACTAAAATAAATTTGCTTCACTGAAGAAAGATTGATCATTTAATGAACACAGAAAGGTCAGATTTTGGCAAGACAAAAGTCTTGTCGCCTACAGAAAATTGAACAAATAATTTACTTCAAATACAAAAATATGTTGCATAACGTCAGTGAATTAAGTAGTGGTGCTGTGAGATCCATATTTAATATCTTGTATGACTTCCATGAGCTTGAAGGACTGCATCCATGCGGTTCCACAATGATTCATACAATTTGTTGATGAAGTCATCAGGAATAGCAAAGAAAGCAGTCTTACATGCCTCCCAGAGTTCATCAAGATTCTTTGGTTTTGCCTTCCATGCTTCCTCTTTCATTCTACCCCAGACATGCTCAATGATGTTCATGTCTGGTGACTGGGCTGGCCAGTCCTGGAGCACCTTGATCTTCTTCGCCTTGAGGAACTTTGATGTAGAGATAGAAGTATGCGATGGAGCACCATCCTGCTGCAAAATTTGACCCCTTTTATGGTTGGGAATGTAAGAGGTAGCTAATACTTCTTGATATTTTAGGCTATTGATATTGCCTTCCACCCTGCAAATGTCTCGCACACCCCCATACTGGATGTAACCCCAGACCATGATTTTTCCGCCACCAAACTTAACTGTTTTCTGGGTGAATCTTGGATCCATGCGGGCTCCAGTAGGTCTCCTGCAATATTTGCGGCGGCTGTGATGTAATTCAACCGAGGATTCATCTGAGACATCCACCTTCTGCCACTTTTCCAGTGTCCATCCTTTTAGCAGGCTGTGGGCCTTGGCAAATGCCACACAGTTTTTTGATTGCCTTTTGTTTAGTGCTGGTTTCTGTGCACTGATTCGACCATGGAGGCCATTTCGAGACAGAATTCTACAAACTGTTCTGGTTGACACAGGGACTTGAGGTGACCAGGCCTGGTGGAGCTCTGCTGCAGTGGAAAAGGGGCTGGCCTTGGATTTTCGAATCAACAAATGGTCCTCCCGAGCAGTTGTCTTGCGGGGTCTGCCGGACCTGGGCTTGTCAAAAACATCTCCAGTCTTTTCAGATCTTTTTCTTATTCTTTGTACTTGACGCTGAGACACATTGAAGGTGTCAGCCACCTCAGCAGTGGATCTGGTCTTCAGCCTCTTGATAATTAACGCTTTGGTCTCAGGGTGGATCTTAGGCATGTTGTCAGAGGTCAAGTTGCAGTTGATGTGAAGGTCTGGTGTGCTGGGGTTCTTTTTATACACATCCACTAATTGATTGATCAGTAACTGATCACAGGTGAGGCTGTAATCTAGGATTGGGTGCATCATATGACAAGGCGACAAGACTTTTGTCTTGCTAAAATCTGACCTTTCTGTGTTCATTAAATGATCAATCTTTCTTCAGTGAAGCAAATTTATTTTAGTATATTGAGCATAATTTGGGAGGGTTTTAGCTTTCATATGAGACATTTCTAAAACCAATTGATTAATTTAAAGTCAGGTTATAAGCTTTTGTTTCTACAAAATGGATAAGCGACAAGACTTTTGTCAGGGACTGTATATTAAAATATTTTGTTTTAAATCGTTAATATCTATGACAACAGTCCTAATTTGTCATCATTCTAAAACTCACTGTCTGTTACGTGGATCTGATTAGTAGTCCCAGTGGAAAACATGACACAACAGCACGACAACGCGGAAGCTGTGCTGAGTCATTAGTCTAGACCAGGATCAGGGAAATCCCAGTAGGTCACGCCTTGTTCCAGGTCCAAACCAGATCCAAACCAGGTCCAAAAGAAGATCCTTCTCACTGGGTCAATCCACAGACCAAGATTAGATCAAAGGCACACTTCACACACACTCACACCTTTTTGCTCAGGTCAAGTAAAGAGCGCACTATTTTATTGTAATATCTTCACGCCTTTTAGTAACTTGACTCTATTCAAAGTATTTCTAATATTCTAGACTAGGTTGGTTAGATTTAAAGAAGACATATTGTGTTTCTGTCTGCTATATAGTTATAATCTATATAGTTATAATCTATAACATAAAATGTGGATATTTTAAATCTCAATATTGATCTAAAATGACTTAATAAAAAGAAACAAGTCCAATGACTTCCGCATTAGAAAACTATGGTGCCCACTGGGAGTTGATGTTGCCATAAAAGTCATCACAACAAAGCGCCGCATTCTGTCAGCCCCTCAGCGAGCAGCGGATTTAATGGTGTCCATAACACCGATAAAATAAAACTGGAGTATGTCAAAATGGGTGTGTACAGATACAGGTGAAAATAGAGGTGCGTGATATATCGATTAAATCGATTAATTCGAATTTACAGTTCAGAACGATGTGTTTTTATGAAAATCGATTTTTTTATTATTAGTATTATTTTTTACACGCGAGCGTCGAAAGCGGAACTAATGCGCTGCAGCGCTCTACACGGGTAAGTTAGCGGAGCGGAGGAGGTGTCGTATTTTTCTACTACGACTGACCTGTGGTCCAGCCGAACGATGCAGCCCTACTTGAGTTTAACGGTACATTTTGTTAATAGTAGCTGGGCGATGCGAAGCGTTTGTCTGCAAACAGTGTATTTTCCCGAGGATCACAAGGGGGGATTAATCGTGCAAGGATTGAAAGATGCTTTCACTTCGTGGAAACTTGCAGAAGACCGACTCATCTGCATGACAACAGACAGCGGCAGCAATATGATCAAAACTTTCTAAAAGTTTTAACAATGGCCTGGTCTGCCATTTCACTTACAAGTATGTTTTTTGCTTGTCAGATTGCACTTTAACCCTAAATTTAAAAAAAAGAATAAAGTTAAAACTTGTTTTGAGCCATTTATTTGTCATCTGTTATTTGTTTTTGAGTAGGGCAGAGAAAAATCGATTAAAATCGGAAATCGGATTTTTTGTAAAAAAATCTGAGATTTTATTTTTAGGCCATATCGCCCAACTCTAGGTGAAAACAGGGTTAGACTGGAGCAGTGGCATCTTGAATGGGAAAATAAAGATTACTCAAACATCCACGAATCACTAAATGAGAAATTTTGCAGAATAGGTCCGCTTTAAGTTATCTATCTTGATTTTGGATAGCATATTTCTATTTTCCTGTCGTTCTTTAACTTTGTGTTGCAACACTGAAATTTCTCCACTGTGGCACAAATAACGGTTCCACCTTTTGTTTCTTGCAAAAATCAGCAAAGTTAGAGCTGGATAATCAGGTTTGGAGGGACGGATGTGAAGTGATGACATTGCTGTGATTAACATGTTATATTTTTTACTTTTTTTTTGACTATTTTAAGGTTCATTTTATGGTGTAAAATGTAAGCTAGTAGTTTTTTGGGGTTTTTTTTGTTACTGCTGCTAACACGTTAACTAACCCAAAGAAATCAAGCAACAAAGCAAATGTCCAAGTAGGTTTCCCTGACCCACCCACACCTCCTCTCTCCCTTCTCTCTCCTCTGTTTTCCTCTCTCTCTCGTCCCTCCTCTCTCTGTCATCCCTCTCTCCCTCCCCTTTCTCCCTCTCCACTCCTCCACTCCCCCCTCCCTCTCTCTCTTCTTCCTCCTTTAACTGCTGCAGCACCTCTTTGACCTAAATCTCGTCCGTCTAATCCTGTCCTTCTCCTGGACTTCTGGTCACCGCAGCCCCCCTCCCCTCTTCCTCATAATTGTCTTAATCTCACTGGTCTTTTATTGTGCGGGGCGCGTCATGCATGCTTAAGGGACAAAAACACGCGCGCCGATCGATACTAGCCTCACGCCGCATGCTAACAGACCCGTGGACATTATCGATTATTTCTAATGAAGTTTGGGACCCAAGAGTTTAATTAAAAAGAGGCACAACTTGTCAACGGGAAAATGTGCTTTGTTTGAGATCGAGATTAGAAACGGTGAATAGGAGGGTACAAGTTAACAGCCAGTGAATACAAGCACATTGGAGAGTAATAGTGGTGGTGGGGGGTTCAGATAGAGTCGTGAAGCGAGTGTCTTCGTTAAGAAAATCAATTAAAGTGAATTTGAAATCAACATGTCCTTTCTATGTTACTAAAGCCTTCTCTTAACAGCTAAAATACATGAGTTTGGTCAATCCATAACTATAAGATTAGGGTACTCTTTATTGACACCATATGCAAATTTGCACTTGCATTTGACCCATCCATCACTGGGGCAACCTGTCAGGAGCAGTGGGATTCATATTCAAATCTTGTTGCTAGTCTTGGTCAGGACTACCTTAGCTGGAGGATTTGACCTGTTGTGCATGTTTAGGGTTGATGGGGAAAACTGGAGTGCCCAGAGGAAACCCACCCAGACACAGGGAGAACACGCAAACTCCACACAGAAAAGCCTGGAACCTACTAGCTGTGAGGAGTGTGTGCTAGCCACTGTGTAATCTTTTAAAGCACATTTGAGGGCATTCAAGTTACTTTAGAATGTCGTTAAATGTCATTAAACTCCTGCAGATGAGATACTGTTCTTCTCATCTTTGTGTTTTATGTTAAGGATTCATTGGGTTTAAAATACTGTTACTCGTGTACAAGAAAATTAAAACTAGCCTGAAGCTCTGAACCTTGTCCCTTCCAATGTGGCGCTATGAGTGGCTACACGACGCTGCTGAATCTTATGTGTATCACCAATTAATAAAATAAAATTAGAGAACCAAGTAAGTACAGAGCAGTGGCGGTGAAAACGGGGGTATATCGAAGCAATGACATCTTGAATAGAGGAGAATAAAGACACACTCAAACATGTATGAACCACACTAAATACAACTTCAGAGGGTCAATGAGAAGGGAAAACAATTACAACATGATTAAAAGTTCTTTAAAGTCTATTTTCCCAGTTTAAGTTTGTCTTGTATGCACATATAAAACAATAGCAGGAGGAGATTATGGTTCAAAAACAATACGTCCGTGCAGCTGATCCACTTTTATTAGCTCAGACCACAGCTAAGCCCAGGATCACGCAGAGGTTAGAGGCCGATTTGGGGAAGATTTTGAAATGACGAGCAGCAAAATAATAAAAGAATTCAGAACAATGAGGGATTATGGGTTAGAGCTGCGGGAGCCATCTGTCACAAAAGGCAGAGGGGGTCAATAATACTTCATATGTTTGTGGACAGGCATTCACCACGTACAGTTTATGGGTTTAAGGCCCGGAGAGAAAGGGGAGGGGGCATGGTAAAACTACTGGTGACTTTGACTCAAATACACTTACAATTAGATTTTTAATTGGTAGATTTCAGATTCTGTAATGTGATGATGTCAGGAGGGGTAAGAGACATTTTTTTATATTGCTTATATTGTAAATCACCAAAGAAAGAAATCACCAAATATAAATCTCATCGTTTAGTTTGTGACAAACTAAATAAACTCTGCACTGAGAGATAATATTGTTTTGAAAAAGAATATTTCCCCAGTATGGCATGGAGAGGCGACCCCAATCACACTTAAATGTCATACTTTGGAGCAATAACATATTCAGGGACAAAAGCAGGTGGCAGAGCCTGCATCAGAAAAGTTACAGAACAACCCTTTAACCATAGTCATTTTACCAGCGCTTATCTCTTGATTAATGATTTATTCCCTGGTATTAGTGATATACTAGTATGGTGATCTAAACTGAACTTTTATGTGTACAAAAAATTACACAAACTGTAATAATGAATGTAAAGGTAATGCATTTTGGGTGGCATGGTACGTTAAGATGTTTGCCCACTAACCTGAAGTTTGGTGGATCAATCATGTACTGCTGGAAATGTAGTGGAGCTGTGGTTTACACCTGTCGCCTCATAACAAGAAGATCCTGGGTTGGATTCTCAGAGAAGAGAGGGCTTTTCTGTGTGAAGTTTGCATGTTCTCCCTGTGTCCATGTAGGTCTCCAATACATCCAAGAACCAGCAGGTCAGCTGGCCACTCTATAATGACAAATAAAACACATTACTTTACTGATATTGTGTCCTTGAACAAGGCACACTGAGTGTTTGGTGATGAGCATGACAGGAACAACAAAATCTGGGTTTGAGCCATAGGCCTATGAAAGCATTATTTAATAACTAAACCAATATATTAGTCAGAGCTACACTGGGACAAATTAGTGCTGGTTTAAGACACACTAACTACTCAGCTATATGGCTATAAACATCTTTGTTATGTGAAGAAAGAGTGTTCAATATCTTCAGAATGAGTTTTTCCTGTACATTTTTTTTTTACTTTTTATAACAGAAGGGATGGTATACAAGTTAGAAATTTGGAAAATTAGGTGCCTTCAGTAAAGTTGTAAATTTCAAAATGTTCCATTTAATAATCTCTAATTTTAGGCCCACAGTCTGACTGAGTTTGGTTCATGTTCAGAAGAATTTGTTTTTGTTTTTCGGTCTCATGTTCAGTGGGCGAGTCTGGGCTGTAATCTGACTAACCTAATCTCTCCATCTCTTCTACCTGTTTCTGAGTGCAGCCAATTAGACACCCATCTGCCCTGCACGCCGCGGCTGCATGGTCAAATATGGCGTAATCCAGAGCCCCAGAGCTTTAAGAAGCACAGTGGAGGAGCTCAACCCGTCTGAGGGGCTCCCATCTCAGCCTCCATAACAGCCATCTGCCCCTGCCCTGGTCCACTTTCATCCCCACAGATTAAAGCTCCACCTCCCTCCTCTCTCAGGCCAATTAGCACGGCAGTCATTAGGTAATACTGGGAAACACACTGAGTCACAACAACTGGGACTGAACCGGTTACTGCCTGCTGATTGTGCTTTTTGAATGGTGTTTCGTAGTTTAGTTTTGTTCATAAAATATGTAACTAAGATTTACAAGTGCGAAAGGTCTATTACAAGATGTTGAGCCCTCAATGGGCTATTCTGTTTTCTTCCAATTATTAAACATTTTATTTAATGCAGACTTGTAAGAAAGAGCCATATAAGTCACCTTATGACACTTTGGGATGAGATCTGACTGGCTATTTAATGGTGGTCCACCCTGCTTCACTGTCCTGTCTGTAGAATGTGTTCTAAAGCTGTGCTAGTAGCCATAATGCAAGTGACTACTGAGTTTGAGAGGTAGTTAAATGGATTTAAATACCTACTTTATCACGTCACATTTAAAAAAAAAACTGATAAACCAGCTACAAGATTATTATTATTATTATTATTATTATTATTTTGCCTTTTATGGTATCTGGTAGTCCTGCTTCCATTTTGGTTTAGTCCTAAACTCCTGGTTAAGTTCTAATTCAGTCCTGGTTCAGTCGTAGTCTGGTCCCATAACTGGGAGAAAGATTTTTTCCATAAATACGTATCTACACCATGTCAATCATTTCTAAAAGGATTAGTTATTTTATGTTTGACCCATGGAATTCTTGTATTCAATGTAATAAAAATGTAAAATTTAAAGACAAATAAATTGTTAGGTAAACCCTAGAAAGTTTTTAAATCGTTAATACGACTGCATGCAGTTAACTTAACTGAAGACTCTGTTCCCATTGGATTGATGCCAGAGACAGGTAAGTACAATTAAACAGGTCATAGGCCGGACTGACAGATTAACAGATCATCAAAGCCAGTCTCACTTAATCACCTTAACTTAATTAGTTTGAAATGAGCCATGTCTGCCCCCGTCTCGTGTCTTTCCCTCCTTTTCTACAGACTTTTTCACAGATTTGAGGATTACACAGATTATTTGTCTGAAACTTTTCTGTGCGACAATCCGCAAACCAGACTCTCCACATGTTGTTTTCAGATCAAAACAGAAAATACAACTCTACACCAACTGCAAGGTGAATTCTGGATAAATTGCTGTGTTTAAAGGTGCACTGTATAACTTTTTTTAGTCGAGGGTCTGCCACCTGCTAGTCTCCATGGAGATGTCATTGCTTTGCCAAGAAACTTCCACAGTATGGCATTAAATGTATTCATCCATGGAGACAAGCAGATAATGCCACCATGTTCAGTTATAGGTCAGATATGTGGAGGCAAAACTGTTGTAACTGAATAATGGCAGATAGATAAAGTTAATGCCATACTGTGGAATATTCCAGGCAAAGAACATCTCCATGGAGACAAGTTGGTGGTCACCCCCTTCCAGAAAACTTTAACTGTATAAAAATTGGTGTAATTGTTGTCTGCTGGTATTTTTACACATTAAATCTATTTGAAATTATAAAAACTGTATCCTTATAACCATAAAAATGTTGACTATATTTTTAAAGACAGCAGCAGCAGTGTTTCCCCGAGATTTAAGTGATTCAAGTATCACCACTGACTGTATTGCGCATGTATTTTTACTTATTTTATTTTTTATCACAAGATTTTATCAAATACAATTTACAGAGTGAAAATGTCAAGTACTGTAGGTGATGACCAAAGTCTCCACTCATAAAACACACTCTTGGATTAAAGTCATGGAAGAAAAGTGTTTACCCAGCCATGTCAATGATTTGACTGTGAATTTTCCAAGGCTCATACTGGTCCAAAGCCTATTTAAAACGACAAAGAAAAAAAAATATTAATAACATAATTACTTAATTGGCAAATTACGATAATAAGGTTGGGCTAGTAGGCTAATTAGCAACAGTTTTCGGGCTAATACTATTTCAAGTTAGACTGGCAGCTAAGAGTCAGTATGTTGTGTAAAGTTGGGTTTTACCAGTCAGCACTCAGGCATTAAAACTATAAATAAACTATAAATATCCCCTTGTTTACCGTAAAGATAAAACTCAAAGCTGATTACTAACCTTCCTCGTGACCACGTGCCCCATCACCACCTGTGCGTAACGTGATCATGACGCAGCGTGATGCCGCTCTTCCTCAACAGCACGTAAAGCAGCGTCAGGGGCGCGGAGTACGAAACACACTTCTTACTTTCACTTTCTCTTCTGTAAACTTAGACTTTTCAACACGTAAAACGCCGATTAAACTCTTCAAATACACAGAGAGAAGTGTGAAAAAGTGCGTTATCAATTTTTAACATGGCGTCGTTTACGTATCCGGCTGCGAGGAGAGACGAGAGCAAGGTTTGTATCGCGCTTTCAAAGTTAATGGTTGCTGCTAACACGTTTACATTGAAAGTAGTGCAGTGGGCTTTGGTTTTAACTAGCACTGTGCACTAAAATCGATTCCAGGACCGAAAGGAAAGTGAGTAATTTTAGGTGGAGGGTTGAATGAAAAGAATAGTTCAGTCAGGAATGAAAAGTGAAATGTAATAAGTTGTCTTTCTTGCTAAACATGTGGCTAGCTGTGAAGTGAAGTGAGCTTCTTAGAATGGATAGGGTGAAATACGTGAATCAAAAAGGTCAAAAGTGCTGTCTAATGTTATATTTCACTGTAGTAGGAGGATTATTTCAGTAATATTGGAAATAAATTTGAGTTTGCAAAGTATTGATGAAAATAAACACTTTGATAATATACTATACTATATACTATACTATACTAATATAGCTACTTCTCATTAAACTTGCACTGCTGCTGTTCTCAGTTTGGTTTACTTCAGTGTTTTCATTATATTGTTTTATGATCAAATGGTAAAACTTGGCCATTTAAAAAATAGGTGCCAAATACCCCAATATTAACTCTAGATGAACCTTATAGTTGTGATCTGATGAATGAATGAACAAATGAAAACCGGAGGTGGGTAGAATAGCCAAAAATTCTACTCAAGTAAAATAATATTCAAGTAGAAGTACAAAGTAGTGGTCCAAGAAAGGTTAAAAAGATATTTAGGAAAACTATGACTCAAGTAACTTAAAGAGTAACTGTCAGGACGTAACATCTGATTGAAGTAAATGCAATTTGAAGGACAAAACATTAAATAATGCACAAAATCTCGTATTTTGTACAAAAATTACAAAAACTAAATCATATCTGAAGAAGCAGTGCAGACAAAATGTTCACATCATTTCATATTGTTAACATAATGCTTCTGTCAGTTGTGGACTTAGTCACAGTGGGAAGAGTAACCAAAACCAAACCAAAAAGTAATAGTATTGTTACTCTAATAAAATATTACTCAAGCAGGAGTAAAAGTACGCTGCAAGAAAAGTACTCTGAAAAGTACAGCTTCTTTAAAATGTTACTCAAGTAAATGTACAACTAATGAAAACAGAATTATAGCACAATCAATCAAATTTAATACAATATTTATGTAAGTACAACAGTTTTAGTGTGCTTAATTTTGTGTGCTTAAGGAGGTAAGGTATCATGTTTGATAGTGACAACTCGGGGGTTAGTTATGGTCAAATGTGAATGAACTTATGAATTGCAATGTGTGAGCTTGGACAATCTTTATTACTTTCTAGATAAGATAAGAGAACTTTTGCTTGTCCCTCAAGGGAGAAATTCCAGTGTTGCAATGCAGAAAACAAGAACAACAGGAGAATAGAAAACATGCAATGAAAAATAAAGATGTATCAATATTTTTAAAAAATGATTTAAGAATCTAGAGCATTAGAATGTACTGGTATTAAGAACATGTGTCATAATAAACAGTGTGCAATAAGTGTTGTCACACAACTAAAATTTCAAACTCGAGTACCACAATGATAATAAAAAACTATTTAGACAATAGAGTGTGATTTTCAACATTATACTGTATTACATTCTTTTATGTTACCATTAGGTGTGCACCAATCCGAACTTGCTGGATCGGCATGTCCTGGTTGGACATACAAAATTATGACAATTTATGGTCATATTTGGCCCGGAAAGTCTCATAGTGTTTGAATTTCTATTTATACATTCAGTAGTTACTTGAGTAATAAATAAACAAACACATTTTGATCAGTTTTGTCTAATTCTGTGTACTCCCTCAGTGGTCCTGTAGGTTCCATAAGCATATACTAGTCTATGTGCTCTTATACTTCTGTTACAGCTCAACATCATTCTAAAGTTATTCAGGAAAGGTTCATTTCTGTCCTGTGAAAAGGACTATTTTGTATCGATACCTGCTCAAATGTGTATCTAGTTTCTATACTAGTATTGGTATCGATTAGTATCTGATTTTGGATATTTTGACATCCATGGAGTGCAAGTAGTGTAAAACTGTTAAGTACAATAAGTGGCTTTGATTATGGTTATGTACAGTCCAGCATTTTGACAGCAAGGCAGATCATGTTGGAACCTTCAGAACAAGTTCAAAAGACTGGAACATTAATAAGTGTATGTTTTGGCAAAAATGACATGCTCTTTTTTTTCCCCCAGGTGGATAATTACCATGACACTGAAATCTGTGACCCTTATGCTTGGCTGGAGGACCCAGAGAGTGAAGAGACCAAGGTGAGCATTACACACCACATCAGTGTTAATTTTGTCAAATGAAATATTTTTGTCATTGTTTTAATAATATTTTTGCTGACTGAACTAAATATGAAGTAATCATAATGAATAAAACTGTGACTAAATAACATTACATTTCCCCAACTGAAATGATGACTAAAAGTAAATATTTTTGGCCACTAAAAGAACTGATTAGTTTCAAAACAAGGAGCATGTCCGAGCATGTATGGGACATGTACAGACACATTTTTTGGACAAAATGCAACACAATTTTTTGTAGTTTTTTTTTTTTTTTTTGTTCTAACTAAAACTATGACTATGGATTTAGTCAATATAATTAGCATTTTCGTCGACTATAACGTAAAAGAATTATTTGACTACATCCGGACTAAAACTGAAAATCATTTTAGTCAAAAGCCTAAAACTAAAACTAAATAAAAATGTCTTGTCAAAACATTGTACCACCATCAAAGATGCATAATGGGCAAATGCTCTACCATGGAGCCACAACTGCCCCCTAAAGATTGTGTTTTTCCCTCTTTTTTTCCTTTTTCCAGGCATTTGTGGAGGCGCAGAACAAAGTGACGATGCCGTTTCTGGAAAAGTGCAGAGTCAGGGAAAAGTTTCAACAGCGACTGACGGAGCTCTATGACTATCCCAAATACAGCACCCCCTTCAGGAGAGGAGACAGGTAAAGCAACACAGACATGTTATCAGTGAGACGTGGTATCCCACGTAATCATACAATGATTATATTGTCTCTGTGTGTGTACTTTTGAAGGTATTTTTACTTCCATAACAAAGGCCTCCAGAACCAGAGTGTGCTGTACGTGCAGGACTCTCTCGACACTCCAGCCTCTGTGTTCTTCGACCCAAACACTCTGTCTGAAGATGGCACTGTGGCGCTAAAGAGTGAGTAACAGCAGAAGAGGTTTAAATGAGGCTACAAACAATAGCTGCTATCTTCAAAGTAGAGAAGCTTAGACTATATTTTGGACTATAAATTATTTTCAATACTAGTTCTGATGTAGAGACAGACCTTTCCAAAACTATTCAAATAAAGTACAATTTGTTTTCCTATTTATGTGATTTTGTGTTTTTAATAATAATTTTAGTGTCAATTATTATCTGTATTTGGGTATCACTGCTTTTGACAACCCTACCATCCAGTGATGTCACAAAGTGGAAACAAGCAGTTAGTGGAACTATGATTATGATCATGTAAATAAATCGTTGTATGTTTTTACCTAAAAGGTCAAACAATTCTTCTCTCGTTACAGTGGGTCGTCTGTCTGAGGACTGTAAGCTGTTTGCCTATGGCCTGAGCAGCAGTGGGTCAGACTGGGTCACAGTTCACTTCATGAAGGCAGAGGGAGACTTGGAGAAACTGCCTGATGTTTTGGAGAGGGTCAAATTCAGCTGCCTCTCCTGGACCCACGACGGGAGAGGCGTATTCTACAACAGCTACCCCCGACAAGAGGGCAAAACCGACGGTGAGCCAGAGGAGTATGGACTGCACAGCATATATAGAGGATATGTCAATGTCTAGTCTAGAATCTGTAGATTATTCTTTATTTGTCAGGGACCATGTACAAATTCATAAATCTTACAAAAGAAATAATGACTTGTACCAGATTTAGCTACTGCTACTTTCCATCTGCAGTCCCTGGGCAGGTGAACACACTAAAAGTAAACATACATTACAACTGCATCACAATTACATTGCAAGACTAACTTAACTCATTAACATTAATTAACATTAGCAGTAAAATAAATAAACAGTTTCCAAGATGTTAAGTTTGTTATAAATACTACAAACATTTAAAAATATTATGTTGATTTTACTTTGAATATTTCAAGTATTATGTTGTCTTGTCATTTACATTTCCAGCAGGATTTACAATTGATCATTCTGCTCTGAATATTTTCATAGCCAATATTAAAATCTATATGTATTTGGGTAGTGCAATTATTATTAGTTATGTTAAGCTATGACATTTGGAAAAACATTTTGCATGTAATGCATTTATGGTTCGCAGATTACAGACAATAGCCTGCTTGTCTGATTAACCTCTGATCGTTTTATTTTAGGCACAGAGACAACTTCGAACATGAACCAGAAGTTGTTCTATCACGTGATCGGCACCAAACAGTCTGAGGACGTCCTGGTGGCTGAATTTCCTGATCACCCCAAATGGCACAGCTCTGTCACTGTAAGTCCGAAAATATTAAGTCAAGTCAGGACAGTTTTTTAAAGCAATCTTTAAAGTCCCTGTAAGAGGTGGGAGATATATTGAAAAAAATTATAATATTGTAATTGTTATTTTGGAAAGATGCAAATTAATATATATTGAGTATAATGTCTATAATTAATATTAAAGAGTATTTCAAAAAGAGATAGAAACATTTTGTGTAATAAAGGTATGAAGGTATGAAGTGATATTTCTGGATTTTTATGGTTAGTTATGGTCCATTCATGTTTTGTGCAACACTTGATCCTCAACCAAGACTTGTAACGGCACATTTTAGCACACTGTTATTGGAATAAAGCTAAATGTTGAGAGGTTCATTTCTGACAATGTCTCCCACCTCTACTCCCTGTACTTTCCCAGATCTCAGACGATGGCAGGTATGCGGTTTTGTCCATCACTGAAGGATGTCAGCCGATGAACCGCCTGTGGTACTGTGACCTGCAGCAGCTGCCCAATGGAATCACAGGTCAGAGAATGAAGTGAAATACAGTTCATAATGTTCTACTTAAAGGAACATTATGGAACATTTCTTCTTGTCTCCATGGAGAGGTTAATGCCATACAGTGTAACATTTTTGACAAAGCAATAACAAATTCATCCAGACAGGTGAATAACATGTATGAGAACACAAAATGTAAATGTTCCACAGTATGGCATTAAACATCTTATACAAGCGGATGACACAATTGGGTCAACTTAGAGGTCAGATCTGTGGAGAGGCGAGTATCCTTACATTAAAAGTGCATATATTTTTAGCAATAAAATAACTGTAATTTACAGTAATATGTGAGATAGCTGGCCTATTCAGGGGTGCCCAAACGATGGCCCGGCAGGAACAAATCATAGACTGTATAAAGAAGTGGACTAACAGAGTGTGATGTCACTGGTATTGTTCCAGTCAAATGAAGCTCACTGAGACTTGCCGAGTTCCATATTAGGAATAGGAATTTATTTACTGACAAAATAGCAAAAGAAAAACACCAGAATCATGTAGAGCGGGTTAATATGAACATTTTAAGACCAAAATGATGAAGGCTCGCTGCAGCAGTTACAGAGAGAGGAGTGACAATTTTTCAATGTGAAGTGAATTGGAGTCAATGGAGCTCGAAGTGCGCCCATGCTCACTTCCTATGTGGAATGTGGCAGCTAGTGACTTGGCTATGTCCATTTGTCTATGGGCCAAATGCAGCCCTCAGACCAAATTTTGTTGGCCCTCAAGTCTCCTGCTGAATTGGCCTAACTTTTTGGCAGTACTTTTTACAAATTGTGGTTTTACATCTGTAACCTACATCCTTGGACCAGTTTAATGTCATACTATGGAACACTCTGTGCAAAGCAATGGCAAGTCCATGGAGACAAGCAGGTGGCTCTCATCAAAAAGGTTACATACTGCACCTTTTAAGTCTGTCTTGTTTTTAATGTTTTCACCCTTTTTGTCACAATCATACAGTGTATTACATTAGTACAGTATTACAGTATTGGTATGAGTATACGTATTACCCTCCACAGGTTTGCTCCCGTGGGTGAAGCTCGTGGACACATTCGAGGCTCAGTTTTCATACGTCACAAATGAAGGGACAGTTTTCACATTTCTCTCAAACCTGGAGGCTCCTCGCTACTGTCTGATCAACATTGACGTCCATAGACCAGAGAGAGAGCACTGGAAAACCCTCATCCCACAGCATGAGAAAGATGTACTGAGTAAGTACACATATTTATTATTATTATTTATTCTATTAAGGACAGCCATCTACTACAAATGTCACTGCAAGTAAATAATATAAAAACTACTAAAATCCTACTATAGTTATGCAGAAAATGCAGTAAAGTAAAGGCACACTCTGTTTTTACTTAAATTCTCCAAAATCGTTATAAATCCTGGTCAAGACAAATTGTGGGGGAAAAATCAGTTTAGGAAGTCATTTGAGATCTAGCAAATAATTTAGCCTTTTTAAAATAATAATTCTATTTGAACTATTTGCTAATTAGTACTATATTTTAGACTTGTTTGGGGCATCAAATTGAGTATATTTGTGGGGAAAGTCATTGAAGTTTAAAGAAAACATATTGTGCTTATGTCTGCTATGTAGTTATAATTTATGATACCTGTGGATCATTATGTTATAATTTGCACATTTGAAATCGCAATATTGATCTAAAACGACTTAATAAAATACATTGACTTCCGTAGTAGAAAACTGCAGTGCCCAATGGGAGCTGATGTAACAGTAAAGGCCTGAGTCACACTCTGATGGATAGCTGCAGATCACGCTAGCGAGAAGCAGGTTTTATTTTTTTCATTTGTACCAAAATGACTGCAGTGGGCGCAGTGGGCGTGTACTGGTGTCAGTGAAAACGGGAGTTGATCACAATACGGCGTCTTGAATACAGGAGAATAAAGATTACTCCAACATGCACAAATCACCAAATACAACTTAGAGAGGGTAAATGAGAAGGAAACAACTATAACATGATTAAAAGTTCTGAAAAGTCAATTTTGCATAATAGGTCTGCTTTCAGTAGATGTCTCTCTCTCCCTCTCACACCCCCTCTTTCTCTCTCCCCTGCCCTCTTTCTCTCACTTTACATCCTCTCTCTCGTCCCCTCTCTGTGTAATTCCCTCTTTTTCAGACACTTTCAACAGGAAGTAATATTGCTGCAGATCTTTCAAGTACACTTTGTAACATATTTTTAGTAGTTATTCTAGTTTCTCCCACTACCGAACATCTCCAATACTTTATTAGAGCCTCCTCTCTATTTATCCAAAGCTCTTTAAGCAATCAACTTTAACATTTAGTATTGTATTGTTCTATCGTAACACAGATGAGTGAAAAGGGGATGTCCAAATACTTAGAAAACCAGTTCCGTAATTTAACATTGAACTGTTACAAAACATTTTTCTCAGAATTTCTTTCCCATTGTTTCGATTAGGTTTTAGAATCTTTGTAGTTTAAATGTTTGTTAAAGGGAACTGTACTGATGGTTTCGTGCAAATCATTTAAGTATTGTTACAGAAGATTCACACTGATTAGTCTAGATTTCTCTGTATAATGATTTTACAAAGTTTGACAAATCAGTTTTACACCAAATGGAGATGCTGCAATGTTAAAGCCCTACTGTGTAACTTTTTAGCCAAAGGATAGACTGAAAAAATGCATGTTCCTGACCTGATTCTTCTATGTCCTCCTGCTGGTTTCCATGGAAATGTTGTTCCTTTGGCTATAATATTCCACAGTATTGCATAAAACGTATCTATCTCCATGGAGAATTCTCTGCTTGTTTTGCTCATCTTATAAACATGAATCACTTGTATAAAACAGAGAGTGAAATGTAATGTAAGTAATGTTAATTATATATATAATGAAGACACTCCTGCATATCGTAATAATCAATCTTTATTTATAGAGCCCTTTACAACACTCAGGGTGCCCAAAGCGCTTTTTCAATAAAATCAATCAAATTCTTTTTCTTGTGTTTCGTCAGTGTATTTGTATATTGTGAGTAGAATAGTTTTTGTACATATGCTATGTCTTATCCTTCTTTTGCTCTGCTGTCATCTGTAAAAGCCCTGCAATATAGTGTGCAACTGCCCCCTGCTGGTTTAAACACACAACAACTATTGTACGTTTTTGCCTCAGGAATAGGTTGTTGTTGTTGTTGTTGTAACTTTTGTGAATGTTTTAAGTACTACACATTTGCTCTATATAGGACTGCACAATTTGAGGAAAAATATACAATATTCCATGAATGTGTTTTGTATTGAGCTAACAATATTATTGTGATATTTTAATATACTGTTTGGCATAAGTTTAGTAAAAATGTTAAAATGTACATGCCTTTATTTACTTTGTTAAAATAACGTGTATGTAACACTAAACTAGAGACTAAATAAAGACCAACCCAAGTCTAATGTAGGACCTAATAAGGGAAATCATGAATACAATCTGCCTTTTTGTCAGTTTTACTTTCCAAAAATGTATTCCTGAAAATACGTCAGCATATTGTGCCACATCAATATTTTTCCTGTACAGTATCTTGTGAAACCCTTGTTCTGTATAATGCCTTTTGCCCTGTGCCCTCTAGGCTTTGTGACTTGTGTGAATGAGCACCACCTGCTGGTCACATACCTCCATGATGTGAAGGACATCCTGCAGGTGTTTGAGCTGGAGACAGGAGCATTTATTCGGGATCTGCCTCTGGACGTGGGAATGGTGTCTGGAGTGAGTGGGAAAAAGAAATATTCTGAAGTCTTCTACAAATTCACCTCCTACACCACTCCAGGTCTGAGCTTCATTAAATATAATGAAGAAATCAAGCTCACAATCTAATCATTTCAGTGTAACAACCCCCCGCTACACACAAGTGAATCCATGTTTAGTTTAATTAAGAAATACATGTGCATATATATATATATATATATATATATATATATATATATATATATATATATATATATATATATATATATATATATATATATATATATATATATATATATATATATATATATATATATATAAATTATATATATATATATATATATAATTTATATATATATATATATATATATAATTTATTTATTTTTATATATATATATAATTTATTTATTTTTATATATTTATATATATATAATTTATTTATTTTTATATATATATATAATTTATTTATTTTTATATATATATATAATTTATTTATTTTTATATATTTATATATATATAATTTATTTATTTTTATATATTTATATATATATAATTTATTTATTTTTATATATTTATATATATATATGTGTGTGTATATGTATATATGTATGTGTGTATATATATTTGTATATTTATGTATATATATATATATAAATATATATATATATAAAATTATATATATATAAAATTATATATATATAAAATTATATATATTATATATATAATTATATATATTATATATATAATTATATATATGTGTGTGTGTGTGTATATATATATATATGTGTGTGTATATGTATATATATATGTGTATATATATGTGTATATGTATATATATATGTATATATATATGTATATATATGTATGTATATATGTATATATATATATATATGTATATGTATATATATATATATGTATATATATATATATATATGTATATGTATATATATATGTGTATATGTATATATATATGTGTGTATATGTATATATATATGTGTATATGTATATATATATGTATATATATATGTATATGTATCGTTTACATTACTGTATATGTATGTGTATATATATATGTATATGTGTATATATATATGTATATGTGTATATATATATATATATGTATATGTGTATATATATATATATGTATATGTATATATATATATATATATGTATATGTATATATATATATATATGTATATGTATATATATATATATATATGTATATGTATATATATATGTGTATATGTATATATATATGTGTGTATATGTATATATATATGTGTGTATATGTATATATATATGTATATATATATGTATATGTATCGTTTACATTACTGATGGGTAGATGAGGCCTCAAGCTGTGCGTAACACATTTCCAACACTGTTGACACTGTGTTGACACTGTGTTGGTGCATTCTGTAGCGCTTTCTGTGGTTTTAAAAAATGAACTGCTTCCTCTGCAGAAGCACTGACACAGCGCAGGGCTCATTCATTCAGACACGCAAACTCTCATTTGTCATAGATGCGCTCTAATATCCAACAAATGAAAGAACTGACCAAGAAGGTGATGCAGTCTCATTAAAACAAATCACAACCTATTGAACAATAAAGTAGGCAAATACGTGATACATGACGAGGTGAATGGTTGTGAAAATGATAGTAAAATGCTGGTAAAATAATATAGTTCTTGGAATAAATCTGTAGTGAGCTCCGTTTGGAACTGATTAAAATGAGTCCACACAGAACAGGCCTCTCTTCTGTTTCTTTGTGGTTCTGTGGTGGTGATGAACGGAGACACTGCGACAGATTTGAGCCTCGCGCTTCTCGCTCTACATGAGCTGCCTCAGTGCTCCTGACACGAGCCACGCCAAACGACACAGTCGATGTACCGCTCACGTGACTTTCCTTAAAGTGATACACACAGCGACACAGCTCGACACAGGCGTCACTTGCTGAGCTCAACACGTGTCGACATGTCGACTCGTTTGGCCCATCACTAGTTTAACATACCCTACCAGTCAAAAGATAGGACACACCCTCTCATTCAGTGTTTTTTTTTTATTTTAAAAATTTACATTTTTATATACATACAGAAGGCATCAAATATATGAAGCAAGATGTATAGAATTATGTAGTAAAGAACATAACACTATAAATAATTATTTTTTGACAAAGCAAAGGTTAGCTACTTTGAGGATTTGAATATAAAATGTTTAAAAAACAATTAGTATTATTTAACTTTTTTCTTTGAATGAGAAGGTATGTCCAAACTTTTGGCTGGTAGTGTATTTCTACATACATGAATATAGTTTTATTACCATAAAATACTTAAAAATTGTATAATACATATTTCTCTTCTCTCCGTGTCCAGGCATCATTTACCATTGTGACCTGAGCTCTCCAAACCCGGAGCCCAAAGTTTTCAGAAAAGTGGAAGTGAAAGGATTCAAACAGGAGGACTACCAAACTACACAGGTGAATACTGATTTACAGTGGAGGGATCTGATCCTTTGCTGATTTTGTAGTTTGCCCACTGACAAAGAAATGAACAGTCTATCATTTTAATGATAGGTTTATTTTAATATTGAGTGATAAAATATCAAAAAGAAAATCCAATAAATATATAAAGTGATTTGCATTTCATTGAGTGAAATAAGTATTTGAACCCTCTAGCCAAAAAAGACTTAGTGGCAAAACCTCAGACATTTCTTGTAGTTGATGACCAGGTTTGCGCACATAACAGACACATATCAATTTTAGTCCACTCTTCTTTGTAGATGGTCTCTAAATCATTAAGGTTTCGTGGCTGTCGCTTGGCAACTCGGAGCTTCAGCTCCCTCCATAGATTTTCTATAGGGTTAAAGTCCGGAGACTGGCTGGGCCTCTCCATGACCTTAATGTGCTTCTTCTTGAGCCACTCCTTCGTTGCCTTGGCTGTATGTTTTGGGTAATTGTCGTGTTGGAAGACCCATCCACGACCCATTTTCAGTTTCCTGGTGGAGGGAAGGAGGTTGTCACTCAGGTTTTTAATGGTACATGGCTCTGTCCATCCTCCCGTTGACGTGGTGAAGTGGCAGAAAAACACCTCCTTGTTTCCACCTCCTTGCTTGACGGTGGAGATGGTGTTCTTGGGGTCATAGGCAGCATGTCTCTTCCTCCAAACACGGCAAGTTGAGTTAATGCCAAAGAGCTCGATTTTGGTCTCATCTGATCACAGCACCTTCTCCCAGTCACTCTCTAAATCATTCAGGTGTCCATTGTCAAACTTGAGGCGGTCCTGCACATGTGCCTTCTTAAGCAGGGGGACCTCGTGAGCACTGCAGGATTTTAATCCATTGTGGCGTAAAGTGTTACCAATGGTTTTCTTAGTGACTGTGGTCCCAGCTGCCTTCAGATCATTGACTTGCTCCTCCCGTGTAGTTCTAGGCTGATTTCTCACTCATGATCATTGAAACTCCACGAGGTGAGATCTCATGTGGAGCCCCAGACCGAGGTCGATAGATGGTCATTTTGTATTTCTTAAATTTTGAACATTTGCACCAACAGTTGTCTCCTTAACACCAGCTTCTTTCTTATGGTTTTGTAGCCCATTCCAGCCTTGTGCAGGTCTACAGTCTTGTCCCTGACGTCCTTTGACAGCTCTTTGGTCTCTCCCATGTTGGAGAATCTGGAGTCTGACTGATTCTGTGGACAGGTGTCTTTTATACAGGTGACTAGTTAAAACAGGAGTCTAATTCAGGTGATGAGTTGATTAGGAGTGTCTAACTGGTCTGTGGGAGCAGAGCTCTTAATGGTTGGTAGAGGATCAAATACTTATTTCACACAATGAAATGCAAATCAATTAATATATTTTCTATAATGTGATAATCTGGATTTTCTTTTTGATATTCTATCAGCAAGGGATCAAATACTTATTTCCTCCATTGTATAATGACACCAGATATTTATAAAACACTTATTTTTACTGTATTTTTAGGAGATGCATATGTTTTGCCTACACATCAAAGTTGGGGTTACTTTTACTTCAGTAGAAGGAATTGCACTGCTAAAAGTATTTTTATCACACAAACAGTGGCCACATTTACAGTAAAAATCAAATAACAGGAGTAATCAGTAAGATGTTAGAGTAACTGTTGTATTTTGAAAACAAAGTAAAGTGAAATTTAAAATAACTCACATTTTATCTTTAATTTTTGTTTTTGTCACATTATTTTTGCCCCTTTTTGCATAATTAAGGGCATTTTAACATAGCCGGTATTTTTACTTATATTTTTTGGCTATCCTTCTGCTACAGACCAGTGTGATCATTGTTTCGGGAGTTCTGTCTAGGAGCCAGGACTAGGACTTGATTATTTGACAACAATTAAAAAAAATATATATATATTCTTAAACTTGTCCAGGTTTTCTACCCGAGTAAAGATGGCACTAAGATCCCCATGTTCCTGGTTCATGCCAAAAACCTGAAGAGGGATGGGTCTAATCCGGTTTTCCTCTACGGATATGGAGGGTTTGAGGCCTCAATACAGCCGTACTATAAGTGAGTACTGTGGATGAGTCTAATGAGCCTTGATTCTCCATTGGAAGTACTTGGGAGTGCCCTACGGGGGATTTGATTGTTGAATGAATGTCCAAAATAGTATTAACATTATAGTATTGTCATATATTTATTGTATATTATTGTATATTATTTTGACAATGATAATGCTGTTTCATTTTTGTTTTTACTTGATATCTCTATTTGTGAATTAAGTTATTCTAGTTCTGAAATGGGTACAAAAGCGCCTTAATTCATACATTTGATTTGTAATGACTTGTATTTAACTTAGTATGTTACTATCTTTACTTTGCTGCTGTTATAACTATGTTGCTATCCACACATTCTCAATATTTCTTCAATTAAAAAGCTGGATATATAAATATGTATCATTTGTAATCATTTGTATATTTTGCTCCAGTGTGGCGTACCTGCTGTTTGTACAACACTTGAGCGGAGTCTTGGCTGTGGCGAACATCAGAGGAGGAGGAGAGTATGGACTCACCTGGTACAAAGGTAAAAGGATTTGTAAACTTTTGGGTGCTTAACGGTTTTGTTTTTATACTAGAAACCTAATTCCTCTGACTTTTATGTTTATTACATTTGACTGATCCTAAGAATTATCAGTTTGACTTCACAAAATCGTTTTCAAGCTTACACTCTCTTCTTTTCTCTGTTGTAGCTGGGACTTTGGAGAACAAGCAGAACTGTTTCGATGACTTCCAGAGCGCAGCCGAGTTTCTGATCCAGGAGAAATACACCTCCTCCAGTAAAATCGCCATCAATGGAGCATCCAACGGAGGACTGCTCGTGGGTGAGTTATTTTGAGTTAAGGTTTAAGTGCTAATCATCAGTTTGACTCCAGGTTTGGGCCTGGATCAGACCCGGCTCAGTCCTTGATTTGAACATATTTGAACAAATCTTATTCCGTAAATGTGTTTCTCACGTGTGCCAGATTTCTATGGAATGATTTCAAACTTGGTCTAAAACTGAAACATACCTTTACCTCTTACCTGTTCGTAATGTTTTACATGAAGTATAGTCAAGCATATCATTCTTTCTACCTATTGTTGCACCTCTTTTTGGCTCCTATATTTTAAAGCAACACTATGTAACTTTGATGGTGGAGGGTGTGTGACCTGTTTGTCTCCTAGGAGATGTTAGTGCTTTGCCTGGAATATTCCACAGTATTGTAATGACATGTATCCATCTTCCAGTTAGTTCTTTTTATTTATCTTGTGAGGTCATCATCTGCTTGTCTCCGTGGAGATGAATAAGCATAATGCAATACTGTGAAACATTTCAGGCAGGGCTGTAACTTGCACTTCCACCAGAAAAAGTTATGCAGTGCAGCTTTAGTCATAATTTAGTCACATAATGAGTCATAATGAAATACTTTTTCTTTCAGGTGCGTGTGTGAACCAGCGGCCTGACCTGTTTGGGTGTGCGGTGGCGGAGGTGGGGGTCATGGACATGTTAAAGTTTCACCGTTTCACCATCGGACACGCCTGGACCACAGACTACGGCTGCTCTGACGACACTCAGCAGTTTCAGTGGCTCATCAAGTACGACACAAACGCTGGAAAATATACTGTGTGTTTGGGAAGAACAGTGCAGGTGTTCCATTCACTGTTGAGCGTTGTATTTTGTGGCTGCGTGGCTCGAACTTGTGCTTTAAAACCAAATCAGTCCTTGGTAGGCCTGTTGCTGAAGAAAATATAGACAATAAACAATACAGAAACTAATTTATGCCACTAAATTATCCCATCAAAAAAAGATTCTAAATGTACAATATGGCTGAAAAACACAATAAGTAGTAGTAGTAGTCGTAGTAGTCGTAGTAGTCGTAGTAGTCGTAGTAGTAGTAGTCGTAGTAGTAGTAGTAGTAGTCATAGTAGTAGTAGTTTGAATCTATAATGAGACATAGAAGTTATTTATTCAACCCTCTACAGCTCAAATGTCTTCGTAGAACAGAACAAATAACAAACAGTTCCTCAATAGTACAAAGAAAAAATACTTGATAAAATTTGACCCCCATTATTATTGTTCATTATTGCTCCATCCGTCATGTATTGAATGTGACAGGTATAGGCCCAATCCCAATTCTCCCCCTTAGCCCTCTGTCTTTGTCTTAGCCCTCGCCCTTAGCCTTACCCCTCTGTCTTTAAACAGAGGGTTAAGGCAAAGGGGTATGTTTTAACCCTTAGAAATGGGACACCCCTTTGCAGTCGCAACAATATGACATTATTTTTAAAGTTTTGAAGTATTGTGCTCCTTTTGAGTTTGTTTTAAATGAACTTTGCAAAAAGTCAAATGTTTTTTTTTATTTTTTAATTTGTTAAAATGACTATACTCTGTACAACATATGTAAATCAAATTTTAATCAACTGTAACACAAAATTAAAATGCTGCAGAGGTGGACGGAGTTGTAGAGGATGCCTGGTACACACAAAAAAGAAAACAAAATGAATACATAGTCATAAACATATATAGTTGTTCTGGTACCTACAAATATTATAGAATGTAATATACCTTATATTTTATTTTCAAATTCTCCCACTTTTTTGAAGCTTGTTGGGCTGACACAACTCCAACAAGTCCAGCCTCCTACAAGAAATTTCTAAACAAAATACAAATGTGATTAATAACATGTCGTTTTTAATATAAATAGGGGATAATTTACAAGGCGAAACGAAACAATAATATTTTAGGCCATGCATGTTCGTAATACTTTACACTTTCTACTAACATGTGTATAGTTCTAAAAGCGCATGAGACGAGTTACGAGGCGAAATGGAAAACATATACAGATACAGCGATATATTTTACACATTCTACCGTAACAAGCGTATAGTTCTAACCGGGCATGTTACGATAAGCCGTATATGTCAGAAAGCGTAAATGCTGGCGCCATGAGTATACCTACAACTTTTCAAAAGTTACTACAGTTTTATACAACTTTTTATGAGGTTCTTGAGTGCAAATACTCACATTTGTCCAATTTCTTCCCGATTGCTCGACACTTCCCGATTTCCGTGGTGCTTTTTGCTTCGACTTGCGTTAAGCCACGCCTATCCCCTTTGCGCAAAGGGTGCATCTGAAAACGCTCTGTTCAAAGGGGTATCATAGCCCTTCCCCTTAGCCCTCGCACTTACAGAAAAGAGTATTGGGACACCCCTCTGTCTCTCGTGAACGCGCACAACAGAGGGGTAGGGCTAAGACAGAGGGCTAAGGGGTAGAATTGAGACGCAGCCTTAGTCCTTGGTTTGACTCCCAGGCAGCTAGGAGCTTTTTGAATGTTCTCTATGAAATATAGATTTAAGTTAGACTTTTAAATCTGGTCTGTATTAGACCAACTACTGTCAGGTGCAGTATATTTGTATATAAATATTTGCTCAGAATATGGAATAATATTATTACATATGATCTAAGTTAGTCCTCTGTCAGTAAAAGCATGTGGTTTGGAGCAGAGTTTAGACTTTGGACAAAGAAATGTGGCTGTTTTTGTATTAAATTGGACTGATTTCATTTTTTGGCCATATTACCAAGCTCTAGTCTAAGTTTAGTTAAAGGCACAGTTTGTAACTTTTCTGGAGGAGATTACACCACCTGATTGTCTCCATGGTTATTGCTTTGACTAGAATGTTCCATAGTTCACTGATTGATGCCACCAGGCCAAGTTACAGGTCAGCTCTGTGGAGAGGCAACCCCACTCACTGTAGGAATGCACTTTTTGTATTTGGATAAATGCAATATAAGTAAAAGTAATACTGTAGGACATTTTAGGCAAACCAATATCATCTCATCAAGAAAAGCTGGTGGCCTGCCTTTCTAAAACTTGGGATTCTAAAACTACATTTACATTTTTCTATTAAAATCTGTCTAAAGTTTGCCTCCTCTCTCCTCAGATACTCCCCCCTCCATAACCTCCCCTCACCTCCTTACACTGGCCCCCCGTACCCCGCCATCCTGCTCCTCACGGCGGACCACGACGACCGCGTGGTCCCCCTGCACACCTTGAAGTATAGCGCCGCCCTGCAGTACGGCGTGGGCAGCAGTCCTCAGCAGAAGCAGCCTCTGATGGTGAGAGTGGACACCCAGAGCGGACACGGGGCAGGTAAACCCACAGCTAAAGCCATTCTGGAGGACACACACATCTTCTCATTTGTCGCCGAGACTCTGGGACTGGACTGGAGAGAGTGAAACCACAATACAATACACACGTCTACAGTAAAGCATCTTATTATGTCAATCACAAATTCACTAGCAGTGGAATCTCTCAAAAACGGCTTTAAAGGGGTATTTCTGCACTTCTGTGTTTGAGTTCAAATCAATTCACATTTGTGCAATTACCACATAAGAAAATATTGGGCTTTAAAAGTAGGGCTGCAAAGATTAAAAAAATAAAATATCTTGTCTTTCTGCATACAAAACTGCTATCCCTGTAGTTTAGATCTGTACAAACAGGTTCTGAAATGTGATTCTTGTATTAGTTTGTCAGTTCTGTTTTTACAATAAACTGAGGTGGAAATATATTTTTAAAAATGATTAATATCACAACTGTTGTTTGGAGATTAAAAAGAGGTGTGAAATGGATTGTTTAATTTAAAATCTATTCATATTTGTGTAATACTTGAATCTCAGCCAATTTCTATACAGCACTGCTGTTCTCAAACTTGTAACACCAAGTACCACTTAAAATATTTAGCCTTCCCAGTATCATCCATCCATCCATTTTCTGAGCAGGGAGGCCCAGTCTTCCCTCTCCACACACACTTCCTCCAGCTCTTCCGGGGGATTCTGAGGCATTCCCAGGACCACCAAATCTAAACCAGGTTTAAATCAGGATTATTATAGGTCTAAACTTGGGCTAAATGAATCCAACAACACAATAGTAATCCTATACTATTTATAAATAAGGAGTAATCCAAAAATGGACAAAAATGTCTGTTTAGTTGAGTCTGAAGTAAACAAATGTTTAAGCTGCGGAGGAATCCTCATATCACGTGAAGAAGCTGGTCCTGATAAAAGCATTGTATAGATAATTTTTCCATTTTGCAGTGTCCACACATGCGGTTTTTAAATTGATTATTACTTGGCTGGATAACTGCCAAAATGTGCACTTTGCAGCTTACTGTGGAGTATTCTAATACAAAGTAATAACATTTCCTTGGTGACAAGCTGATGGAGGACCCCCTCCAGTTACACCAGTGCACCTTGAACAGTACCTGTGCCTTAAACTTGGTTCTGTTAGAATGAGAGTAAGCCAAAGTTTATGTCATGCAAAATAATTAGCAGTAAATTATTTGTTAAAGATTATGAATTTGCACTAAAATGGGTTTAAAGGGATTATAATATTTACTGCTTTTACATCTTTTACATGTATGATATTTAAAACTAAACTGTAGACTAGTATTGGTACCTCACATGTCAAAAAATAAAGTCAATTAAAAATCACAATGTTTTCATGGTGTTTTATTTAGAATGTTTCCGATGTATGATTTGTATATTGCCTCCTATATTTGTATTTGTCACAATGTAAAGTAATAGTAGTTAGTATGTAAGTAAGATATTTTCAATCCTAGACTTTATCCCAAAGCCCGATACTGATACAGTTGTTTGCAATCCAGTGAAAGTGATGATCGATAAGCTCTGTTGATCATTTTGGGCTGATATGTAGAGCTGATTGAGATTATTTTCCCCTAATTCTGTCATTTAAATTTACTACAAACTCATCCATAGCCCTTTTAACCACAAACCTTTCAGAGAGCAGTGTAGTCACATTGAAGCTGTTATCTCTTTGCACTGAAGTGTTCAAATAAAGCGTTAGGCAAAATAAAATATCAGGATTTGTTTCAGATCTACTATAAATAGACAGTTGCTAAGAGCTTCTCTTTAAAAAAAATAAATTGCATTTGTTATTCATCATGGCAAACTTAAGAAATAAAGTTCTAAATAATTTCTCTACGACCTTTATAGCACATTATAAGTGCTTTTCACAGAATGAAAACAATATGAAGCTTTTAACAAAACTTAGAATATATATGCCTCTTTCTACTTTGAAATCATTACAAACTGAACCTGTGATCTCGTTACGGTATCCAAAAGCATTGTCCTGGGAAAGAAAAGCTTTTTACACAATTATAACAATAGAACAAAACCTATGTCCAATTCATTGGAGTCAGCATTAAATGACATATAGCATAAAGTCATTTTGAAGACGGCAGACACATATCACTTGTAAGTTTCTTAAGATGTTTTATGTTATAGGTCTTAAAAATGAGTCTGCTCAAAAAAAAACAAAAAACATTACAATCTCAAGTGAACCGCGATCTCATTCCGGTATCCTTAGAGATGCGAGCATGGTCCCGGGAAGGAGAGACAAAATAATACAAAAAAAAAAGATCTTGACACTTTCGGTCACCCGAGTCCTGATTTAAGAGCTGTCCTTCTGTTGCTGAGGTTTGTCTGTGTCTTGTTCGATTTGAGGTGAATCTTGAGATGCTGCATTTTCACTGGGTCCTGCTTCGTCCTCCTCACACAACATCACCACTGGCATTCCTATTGACAAAGACAAAGTTCAATGCTGGATAGTAACTTGACTAGTGTTGTTACAATAATAATTAAAAAAAACTCATCTTTAGACAATAGAATGTCATTTTCAGCATTAAATCATAACACTGTCTTTATTCCCATTACCACACAGACTGGATAGTAAGAAACAATGCCAACGTTTCTAATCACATTTTTGGAGTGAAATGCCAAAATTATTAATAAAGAATGCATTCCTACCAAGGTTAAAGGTCCTACATTATGCAAAATTGACTCTTGTGAGCTTTAAGACATTTTAAACATACCTCAAGTTGTTTTGTTTCACTCACACATGTTCGAGTAATCCAAAGCCCAAAATGCTCTGTTCTACCTTGTGATGTCATAAAGCAGAAGTTTTCAAGTTATGAGCTACCTTTTACCTTTTGTTTCTGTCGAGATTGGCAATTCCAAGGCTGAAACCATCGAAATGATTGAAATGACTGAAATGACTGAAATGATAGTGAAGGTGTATGGGGCGGCAGTAGCTCAGTTGGAGTGTTTGTCCACTGATCTGAAGGTTGGCGGTTTGAATACCGCTCTCGAGGTGTGATTCTAACTCCCACAGATGAATGCTGTCGCTGTGTCCTTGGGCATGACACTTACCCCACCTTGCCCCCAGTGTCTGCGTACACTGTGTGTGTGAATGGGTGTGTGGTTCCTTGTTGTAAACTGCTTTGAAGGTAGAAAAGCGCTATATAAAAATGTGACCATTTATCAAGTTTAAAAACACAGTGAAGCACTTCCTGTATTGCCACATGACATCACAAGGTGGAATAGAGTGTTTTCTGTTTGAGAGAAGAGTTCAGCCTAAATCTGTTAAACATGTGCGAATGAAAGAAAACACAACTCCAGGTCTGTTTGTGATGAGGAAACAGCATTAAAATATAGATCTCAAAATAGTCCCGTACTTTAAAGGGCCCATATTGCCCTGATAAGATTTCAGACAGCAGTCATAATACCGCAAAGTAAAAGGCATTCATTCTGATTTAAAACCCCTTCTCCCAAGTACAAATATGAGTGAGGATACTGCACATAATCTCTTGTCTTGACTCTTGTTCAATCAAAGTCGCTTTTGATTCAGTGCATGCAGTATTCTGAAGCAATGTCTTAAAAATGTCCATAAAGAATAGTGGTCTTAATTGAATTAAACACTGTGTGAAGAATGCTCACTCTGCTTCATTGCTGCGTCCAACAGTTTCTGGCGTAAACTGAACTCCTCGTTGAGAAAGTTCACTTCCTCCTCGTACTCTCGGATCTTGCCTTCAAAAAGGTCGCAAATGCCGTCTCCAGTCGTGGCCAGGCGCTCGTTCAGCATCGCCCTGAGTCGCTCTCTTTGCGCCATGTTTATGCCTTTTCGTGTTTGTTTCGCTCCTCTGCGGATGCGCGTCATCTTTTGGGTGAAGTTGACAGTGCGCAAGTTCAAATCCAAAAGCGCAATGACGCCTTCTACTGGACGTGATCACTCGCCTTCTCCTATCTTAATTTGTGGCTTTTTACTGTCATACTGAGATACATAAAGTAAATGTATTTAATGATACGGAATAAGCTTCTAAATTAGACGTTTAAGTACATGTTCAAACCATTTATATATGCAAATCAAAACAAATCGAGATATGGCTGGAAAACAACACATTATAATATATATAATTTCAGTCACCAGTCTATAAATATTTTCCAAAAAGTATTCGATTTCATGTCAAAAATAAATAATGATGAATAAGCTGTTTAAACAACCGCAATGTCTCTTTTAATGTGTAGCAGTGTTAGCATGCGGCTAAAGCTAAGAATGTAAACAAACACAGTCGGCAGCCATGTTCTGTCTTCTTCTTCTGCGGCATTACTATGACTGCAGCACTGCCCCATGTGGCGATTTACAGGTATGACAGAACATTTTAGCATTTCTTTTTAATTATCAGAAAAATTAAAGGTTTTTATTTGTGAAATTTGTTGTAAAATATATTTTTAGAGGCAGTTACATTGTGAGACAGATGGTGCGGAGCTAAATATGTCAAGGCAGTTTATTTAAAATGTTTTTGAGATGAAACTTTGATATTGAGATGGTTGGACATGTACAGAGGAGGAAGAGCTGCTAATTGGATAGAAGGTTTCTGCCATGATGAAGAAGACCAAAGAGGATATTTATGGATGCACTAAAGTGGGACCGTGATCATTTGATTAAAGAAAGAGGTAGATGGATTCTACCTGGACGACTGAGGGATTCTACACACATTAAAGAAAGAGGTTGCAGATAGCTGGGCTGTGCTGCGGACGCTGCTAATTAAGAGCCATAGGGTGAAGATTGAAAATTGTCCAATCTCCAAGTCATGGATCTATAGGGCCAGGGTTTGGTCATGGTTCTAGATAGGTTTGTAAGCAAATTGAGTGCCTCTGCCCTTGCTTTATAATTACTCTGATCCCCAATTTGAAGAGCATCTTGGTGAAACTTCCACATTTAAAGCCTCAATCAGTATTACAGTTGCGTTTTTCATTAAGATCACGCCTCACTGTGACTGGTTAAATCCGCCTGTCACTCACTCCGAGCAGGATGTAGACAGCGTATATCTGTGTTTTGAGTTTATAATGTAACAAAAACTACACACGGACAGGGAGCAATTCCAGTGGCTTTTGGTGTAAAGTCTAAAACTTCAGTGGGGTTGTTTGTTCTTGTTTTACTTTAGTTAAAAACAATTTGGACAACCTCTACTTCAGTCTGAGTACATAATTTAAAGGTGCGCCGTAAAACTTTCCTGGTGGACAATCCATCACTCACTTGTCTCCACAGAGGTGCTATTGCTTTGCCTGTAATTTTCCTCAGCATGGCATTAAACCTATATATATATCCATAGAGACAAGCAGCTGAAGCCACCAGGTTAAGTTACAGGTCAGATCAGTGGAGAAGTGCAATTTTGTCAAAGTATGTTGGCAATAAAACACATGTAAAAGAAAAAATGCAAACTGTGGCACATTCCCAGCGACTAATCCTCCTCCAGAAAAGTTACATAATGCATAGGTCCTATAGTACACAAAAAGGATTCTTTGTAACCCTTTATTATTAGTTTGGCTACATCTCCAAAGCTCAAAATGCTCTCTTCCACCTTGTGATGTCATGTAGTGGTAGTTTTCAAGTTAACAGCTACTTTTTACCTTTAGTTCAATAGAGATTGGCAATTCCAGAGCTGAAATTATCCAAGGTATTCAAGTGAAGGTGTATGGAGTTTAAAAACACAGTGGCGCACTTCCTCTATTATACCACATGACACAAGGTGGAAGGGAGTGTTTTCTGTTTGAGAGATTTGAGCCTAAATATGCAGAAACAAAACACAACTCCAGGTATGTTTGTGGTGAGGAAACATAACTTAGATCAGATAACAGTGTAATATAGGTCCTTTAAGAACTTCCACTTATGAGGCTTAAGTTAATCTGTTTTTCCCAATCAGAATGACTTTAGTGTTGTTTACGTTAACACTATAATACTCCCTGCGCTTGTCAGGATCAGATTTCTTGCTGATAAACTTTACTCCTTTGACCCCATCTCCTGCAGGTCGTGAAGTCATTTTGGTGTCGGCCATCTTGTCTCTCTCCCTGACACCTCTGACACGGCTCTGTGCCACTGCGGCGGAGTATTATGGGATGTCCATCTGACCTCATTATGAGTGCGTTGCCCTGGGCGACCGGCTGGAGGGAGGAGCCAAGAGGAAGAGAAGTGATGCATCATGGGATTGAGCAGAAACCTGACCCTTGTTTTTTTTTTTTTTTTTTTTTTTTCTTCCCTTCTTTTTTTTCTTGTTCTTCTGTGCAGGCTCACGTGCACGGCCGGCCACGTGCACTCTCGTCTGACTAAACAAAGATATGAGTGAGAGAGGAGCTACTGTAGGGCTCCTGGTTAGAAGGTGCAGGAGGTAACAGTGCTGATCTGCTCCTGTGCAGTGGTGGAAAGTTGAGTTTGTTTAACACAGTGCAATCAAAAGTCCAAGATTATAACTCTTACTTAAAGATTATAACGCTTACTTAAAGAAAACTCACCAACCATTTTAGTTCGGCTACTTTATTTGACAGTTTTAGTTTAAAAAAAAAAAACACATTTGAAAACGTGCCAGAAGCTCAAAGTGCAGCACAAACAGCACTTACAGTAATAGTAAGTTTTGTTTTGTTGCAGTACCATGTATTTGTAGCAGCTGTACTTGTAAGTAGTGTGTATCAGTACTAACAGTAATTTATGTTTGGTTGTAGCAGTCGTAGTTAATAGCAGCATTAGGGGAAAGTACTACGAATAGATTTGACTGAATACTTAACTTCCATAGTAAGACAATAAAACAACCACATAAACAATAAAGAATTATAGACGTACATTGCATTTATTACAGACTCATGCGTTTTTACAGACTATATTTGCAGAATAAACTAAGAATTACGCTTGAGTGCTATAAATTCAGTCTTGGTCACTAATAGAACAGCTGTGTATGTTCAACAAGCTTAAAAATGACTTTCAAATCAATAACTCCACTGGTTCTGTTCTAAATGAGATTCAGTTGGCAAACTACAGTTATTTTCCTGTAGATTACTTTAAAGGCACACTGCGTAACTTTTCCGGTGGAGGGAATTCCATGTGCTTGTCCCCATATTGTCGCTTTGCCTGGAATGTTCCACAGTATGGCATTAAACATATCTGTTTAGCATTTATTCAATTACAGGTGTTTTCATTTCTAAAAGAATACCTAGAAAACATGGAAAATATCCGACCTGTAACTTGGCCTGGTGGCTTCACCGTGAGGATTGATAAGTTGATACGTTTAATGCCATACTGTGGAACATTAATAGCAAAACAATAACATCTCCATGGAGACAAGCAGGTAATGGACCCCCCACCAGGAAAGTTACATAAATGAAAGCGCATTGGACCCCTGATTGGTTAGTGCTTCCTGGTCTGTACTTCCATAGGTTTCTGAATGATGAAGAGTTAGGACTGTTCCCATAACAATTACCAACAAATTTCACTAAATATTATATCTTTTAAATGGCAAACTGTACACAAAATGGCTCTGTATAACAAGAAGCTGAAACCCATGGATATATTTTACACAAGACTCTTCTAATGTGATGTTTTTATTTTCAACAGAAGCAGAACTAGAAGAATCGTAACTGTCCTGTGAACCATTTGAGACCAGAGCTTCCACAGAGGTGCCATATTGTGTTATATCATTCAAGTCTAAACAGGAAGTGCACAGAGCCACAAAATCATGACGCAACTCTGCCCATCTCATTGGTTTCTATTTTAGGAGGGGAAGGATACGAGCAGTGACGGGGGATTCATGCATTTTGATTTGCAGTTAAGACGTAAATTATGGCAACTAACCACATATGTTGGCGGGATAGAGTGTTATATCAGATAAGACAATAAATAACACTAAGAGAGTTAAGTGAAAAGTACATTTTAGGGTTTGAATGTTATGTGAATGGAGCTGTAAGCCTATTGAAAACTAGCATTAATAATTTATTAGCAGTGGGATACAGAAGTGCGATATCTGGCTATTTTGTAAGTGGAGCGTGTCATCTTTATATTTACTTAACTACATTCTTTTTGTCATAGCATTTCGGAATACTTGGACTTCTGTTGGGTAATATTATTCATTGGAAATACTTTTTTTCTTATTAAAAGGGCCTATAGTATGTGTTATCATGTTATCTTATCCAAAACGTACCTGGAGTTGTGTTTTGTTTCGTTCTTATATCTAAACATATTTTGACTGAGTTCTTTTCTTAATCAGACAGTGTTCCACCTTGTGATGTCATGTGGTAATACATGAAGTGAGTTTTTAGACTACATACACCTTCACTAGAGTCATATGGATCATTTCAGCGTGAAAATTACCACTACATGACATCACAATGTGGAACAGAGCATTTTGAGCTCTGGAGATGTACAGGCTAATAACAAAGAGTTACTCAAACATGTGTGAATGAAACAAAACACAAGTCCAGGTCTGTTTTTGATGAAGTAACAGAATTAAAACATGGCTTAAAGCTCAGAAGTATCTATTCTGTGTTATAAAGGACCTTTTAATATTGATGTACACAGGGTTTGGTCCTGCTCTAGTCCTGGTTGAGCCCTGGCTTTGTCTATGTTTAGTTCTCGGTTTAGTCTTAATTTTAGTGTGGTTTTAGTGAACGCTCCATTAGTCACTGTTCTGTTTCAAGTCCAAGTCAAGTCCCAACTCCAGTGTTTTGAGTTTCAAGTCCTTTCAACAAAGTATTTACCTCATATTTTTGAAAATTATATGATGTTTGTTCAGTCACAGTGAGTGTATTTGCCATTTGTAATTTAAAACCACATTAGAAAGGGGCACAGTTATGTTAGAGTAGTAGTAGTAGTAGTAGTTGTACTGTAGAAGTAATAGTAGTAGTAGTACTTGAGTTAATACTAATAGTAGTAGTGGTAAGTATTGATTTTGTTGCAGTAGTAGTATTTGTAGCAGCTGTACTTGTAGTAGTAGTAGCAGAAATAGTAGTAGTCTAAAGTCAGAATGCTTCTTTTTGCTTACAAAAAGTTGTGTTTTTAATAGTTGTAGTAGTAACAGTAGTCTGTCTGTATCAGTACGAACAGTAGTTTGTGGTTTGGTTGCAGTAGTAGTACTTATAGCAGCAGTAGCGGAAAGTACTGCAAATAGATTCAATCTGAACGCACACGATACATACAATGATCTTGTACTTCATAGTAGAAGAAGTACACAATAGTATTCCCCAGCTCTAGTATGTGCA
The DNA here is from genome assembly GCA_029959045.1 of Taenioides sp. WSHXM2023. NCBI lineage: Eukaryota > Metazoa > Chordata > Actinopteri > Gobiiformes > Gobiidae > Taenioides > Taenioides sp. WSHXM2023. Next base: position 5,420,501 of record CM057097.1, read on the forward strand.
TTTACATACACACTCTCAGAGCCAATGGAAGCGACTGTCTGTGGGAATGAGCCACATACATTTACAGTATTTTACGACCCAGACACTCGGAGGCCCCTCTCGTCTCCTCTCGTTTCTCTATGACATAACCGGTTGCCATGCGTACTGTGCGGCGACGGCGAATATTATGGTCTGCCCTTTGTTTTGTGCACTATGAATTTGAACAGGGAGGGAGGGAGGGGGTAGGATGGGGTGGGGTGCGGGGGTGGTGGTGGTGGGGGGGCAGTTTGGGTGTGTGTGTGTGTGTGTGTGTGTGTGTGCGCGAGAGAGAGAGAGAGGCAGAGTCAGTGGGGGATGGGCGTGCGAGGCTATAATCATGTGCACGAGGCTAAGGAACCGTGCACTGCGTTATTTTAAGGAGGTAACACTCAAAATGGCGGCGACAGCAGCGAGGCCTGTACAGTCTGTCCCCAGAGGATTGTCTCAGAGCTTAAGTTCAAGTCTAATCAGATGTTGCAAGCAAGCAGAGGGAAGAGACGGCAATAAGAAGACATTAGAAAGTGTGATTTTAGATGCAAGAATGAAGTCAGTGTAAAATAATAGCCATAGTTCTTAAGTGGAATGGTCAGTACAATATGAGGAAATACATATTAACTAGACTTGAAAGGTTCTATACCACACAAAACTGGCTCTTCTGAACTTTAAGCCATGTTATAATGTTGTTGCCTCCTCAAAAACACACCTGGAGTTGTGTTTTGTTTCATTCACACATGTTTGAGTAACCCTACATTATTAGTCATTATTAATTTCAAGATACCTTTTACCTTTTGTTCAGTAGAGATTGAAAATTCCAGGTCTGAAATGATCCAAATGATTCTAGTGAAGGTGTATGGAGTTTAAAAACACAGTGGAGCACTTCCTGTATTACAGCATGACATCACAATGTGGAGTGTTTTCAGTTTGAGAGAAGAATTCAGGCTAAATCTGCAGGGTTTGTGTAATAAACGTGTGTGAATGAAACAAAACACAACTCCAGGTCTGTTTTTGATGAGGAAACAACATTAGAACAGATCAGAAAACAGCGTCATACGGGCTCTTTAATTAGCCTTAACAAACATGAACAAAGACTTGATTAAGAATGATTCAGGCTCTGTAACTTCTTATATCTTCTTCTAATATCCTAATATAGAGAGAAGATATACTGATAAGAATATATTATAAACTGTATGATTTTAGATGCTACAATTAAACCACAATAGTAAAATCCAAGCAATTAAGTACATGCATTGTTTCTAAGTGGACTGGTCAATACAATATAGGGTTAGTCTTTAACACTATAATATGAATTGAGTTTATAGCCTTAATAAAGCATGAACCAAGACTTCATTCATAATAAACATGTAATAGTTTATTAAGAATGATTCAGGCTTTGTAACTTCTTAATTAATACTCTCTTTCTTGACTCCTAACCCCTTAAATAAATTTTTAAGCATGATCATTCTTAATACACAATTTGTTCATTAATAATTAAGTATCTGAAGAGTTTATTTGCAAAAACAGATAAGTCCCAATCTAAAAAGTCTAATTTTAAATGTATAGTTTAGTGCAATGAAAATTTACTCCATCCCTTCTTTATCAAACAACAAATAACTTTTATTGTTCATTTCTGTAGAATGTGGTAATAAAAAGACATGTTAAGACTAATTAGGGTGTAATTGTTATGAAGTTTGACCTCAATATACTATAGTATTTACATAGAGCTTACTGTATATAAAACCCTGACGCGAGTAACTCGCAAATCTGCAGAAGAATCGTTTCTATAGCTTCTTTTAAATAATACAATACAATAAAACATGGCATAGTGTAAACAGTCTTGAAGTACTAAACCAGAGGTACTACAGCTACTAATACTCCCACTAATTTATGGTGTTACTACTTATAAGATAAGATAAGATAAGATAATCCTTTATTTGTCCCACAATGGGGAAATTGCAGTGTCACAACGCAAGTTACAGAAACAGTAGGAAAATAAGAGCATGCATCAAAATCAAGATAAATAATAAGTATTTACAATCAACTAAAAAACACAACACTGTAAGCTAAGCTAAAAGGCACAGGAACATTGCACAATAAGTGTTTTTGATTCTGAGATGATTGTGTACATTGCAGTGATGGACAGTGGTGGGTAAATAAATAATAGCAGGTACAGTGACTTTAAATAATATTACACATTGTTATTATTACTATGGAGATGACACATGGTTGCTATGGGAATGACACATGACTAGCATTGTTCATTATACAGTCTGACAGCAGCAGGAAGGAAAGACCTGCGAAATCTCTCCTTAACACAGCGAGGGTGAAGGTGAACTACTACTGCTAGTTGTAGAAATACTACTTCAGAGATAATCCAACTTGGGAACTTTTGATTGAGCAGTAGGATAAAGTACATGGTTTACACCTCACGCTCACAGTTTCATCATTACGCTAAGCGGTCTTTAGAATAAAAAGTAAATTGTAGTACTTTTATATTGGGAAGGACAAATACAAGAAGTAATTTGTCGTGTTTTGTCATTTTGTGATTTTATTAGCAGTAGTATCAGGTTTTAATATAGGATTCATACCACACTGCCTGAATGCATAGATCAGTTTGGAAGGGCATCTGGCATAAAAAAAACCCCACAGTTATAATTTCTTAACATAGAAATCCAGATCTAATACCTGTTCATGTTTTATGTTATAGTGGAAGTAGGATCTCTTACTCCTCACACCACACTGGACGCGTAAATTTCAACATCTAACCAACCTGACTTTAGCCCAAAAAACCATGTCACCAAAATCCAGACCTGGTCCGGTCTCTACCCCCACCTCTGATCCTTATTACCCCATCTTTATGCTGCCCCTCCCCCGCCAGACGACATCCCATAATACTAACCCCCCCACCCCCCATACGCACACACATATACACACATGTTGGGTTTCCATGCTTTTTTGGGGACATTATATTGACTAAGGCTGTGTTCACAATTACACAAATACCATGTTAGAACTGGGACTGGATCAGGACTAGACCAGGACTAGACCAGAAATAAACCAGGACTAGATCAGGACTAAACCAGGACTAAACCAGGACTAGACCAGGACTAGACCAGAAATAAACCAGGACTAGATCAGGACTAAACCAGGACTAAAATAGGAGTGCACCAGGAGTACACCAGGACTAGACCAAGATTGGACTAGAACTAAATTAGAACTAAACCAGGACTAAACCAGGACTAAACCAGGACTAAACCAGGACTAGACCAGGACTAGACCAGGATCAAATCAGGACTAAACTAGAACTAAACCAAGACTAGACCAGGATCAAATCAGGACTAACCTAGAACTAAACCAGAAATAAACCAGGACTAAACCAGAACTAAACCAGGACTAAACCAGGACTAGACCAGGATCAAATCAGGACTAAACTAGAACTAAACCAAGACTAGACCAGGATCAAATCAGGACTAACCTAGAACTAAACCAGAAATAAACCAGGACTAGATCAGGACTAAACTAGAACTAAACCAGGACTAGACCAGGACTAAACCAGGACTAGACCAGGACTAAACCAGGAGTATACCAGAACTAGACCAGGACTAAACCTGGATTAGACCAGGACTAGACTAGGACTAAACCAGGACTAGACAGGACCAAATAAGGACTAAACTACAACTAAACCAAGACTAGACCAGGACCTAATCAGGCCTAAACCAGAACTAAACCAGGACTAGACCAGGACCAAATCAGGACTAAACCAGAACTAAACCAGAACTAAACCAGGACTTGTAAGTGCTTTTTTTAGCTTTCAGACGCCAGAGTGGACTTTTGCCATGACAGTAAAGATAACAACAGCTAGCATGTTAACACGCACTTCCTCATTATAGGCCAATAAAACGCTTTATAATTAGATGCAACTGTGAACTTATGTTGACCTCAAGAGCTGCTTGTACAGTATATCTGTACCGGGGGGCAAGACACTTTCTGCTGAAATACATGGGGAAAAATCTGGTACAGGCCTGTTTTTGTCCCCACAGGGCTTCAAGATTAATCGCAACAGAAATCACAATTTGAATCTGAATCATAATTTCCTCCACAAACTACAAAGTCTCCTGTCTTATTCTGTATAAAAACTGCTTACCCTGTAGTTTAGATCTGTACAAACATGTCCTGAAATGTGATTCTTGTATCACTTTGTCAGTTCATATTTCAGCCTTTTTGTCACTTCTTCTGGACATGTTTAAAGGGCCCATATTACACTGTTTTCTGATGTATGGAAAACACCCTGTTCCCCCCTGTGATGTAATACAGGAAGTGCTCCAATGTGTTTTTAAACTCCATACATCCATCCTTCACTAGAATTATTTGGGTCATTTTTTCAGTTTTGGAATTGCCCGTTTTTACTAAACCAAAGGTAAAATATAGGTGCTTCCGCTTCATGACATCACAAGGTGGAACAGTGCATTTTAAGCTTTGGAGATGTAAACAGACTAATAATAAAGGGTTACTCAAACATGTGAATGAAACAAAACACATACGCGTAATGTAGGACGTTTTAAATGTGAACTTTGAACGGAATCCTTCGCTACCTCAATTCTTGACGGAAAAATCGCTATTACATGTTTTCCTGTGTTTCAGACGCAGATCGCATACAGATTTGAGTCCCCACAATGACATAAATAACCGCCCACACACACTTCCTCCTCTGTGCACCAGTCTCTGCCATCCCATAATAATCGCGCAGGGCTAATTCTCTCTTTTCTTTGCATTCACCCCTCCCCCTCTCTCGTGCTTGTCACTATGATTTCCTGTTTAATATGGTACAGTATGTCTCGTCCCAAGCGGCGAAAAATATGTGATTCTCGTTTTCATACTCAGAAATATACAAGACATTTGTTCCGTTTGAATCTCTGTGGAAAGGACTGTCGCTCGGCTTGTGTGTGGGTGCTGGGTTAGACCACAATTTGGAAAAAATGAGTGTTAAGATTTGAATGGGTCACAACACAATAGAATTATCTGTTACAGTAAGTATGGGAGATAGGTTATGGGAATTCAACTGCCAACTTTTGTACCAGTTTCAATATGGTACAGATCATTTGAGTTGGAGGCAAGAAGAACCAGATTGAAAGTAGGGCTGCAGTGATTAATCGAACTGGAATGCTAATAATCGTAGTTGTAATCATAGTTTTGTCTGGATTATATCGACTCTAAAGCACGTACAAAAAGACCTGTGATAGTGAAATCCAAATGTCAGAAAAGAAGAAGAAAACGAAAAGAAAAAAGGAAAACGGCGTTGTATTCGCATGTATTCTCTATCTAGAAACCTCCAGTCGCCATGTTTTAACCTTTATTTTTTTGTCTGATACTATATTTAAAAACTTTCAGAACCAAAACATGCACAATAGGTCAAATCCTCCAGCTAATTTAGTCCTGACCAAGACTAGCTCAATCAATCTGGTGATGGATCCCACTTCCCTTGATATGTTTAACCCAGAGACACTGAAGGACGGGTCAAATGCAGAAGACAAACTTCCCTACGGGGACATTAACGTGCACCTTAACCTTAATGATTTGACTATTTGACATCTTATCGAAATAATATGTCGCTGACTAGTCGACTACTAAAATAATCATTAGTTGCAGCCCTATTAAAAGTACATTTTTTTATTTTTTTTTACACCAGATGCCCTTCTCAACCTGTCCCCAATTTCTGCAATGTGCTTGGGTATATCTTCAGTCTAGTCTTCGCCAGTTCCCATGACACTGACAAAACAAGATGGCATATTTTGAATGAATTCATAAAAACGGATTGAGAAGTTTTGGGACCATGTTTTATTTGCAATTCTGACAAAAGAAAGAAACTGCTCAGATTTGTAATTTATGGTTTGCATTCACAATACACAATATACAATATGAACTGGCAAACAATAGTTTCTACTGTGGAACCTTTCCTGTGATTCTTGAATACAATTTCCATAGTACTTTTAAATCTGATCTATGTTCTAATGTTGTTTCCTCATCACAAACTGTTTCATTCACACACGTTTAACACACAAACCCTGCAGATTTAGAGTTAGAGTTTTTCTTACAAACTGAATACACTGTTCCACCTTGTGATGTCATGTGCTCCACTGTGTTTTTAAACTCCATACAGCCCTGGACTCATCTAAAGGTAAAAGGAGCTGGTAACTTGAAAACAACCACTATATGACATCACAAGAAGAAACAAAACATTTTCATCTTTGGAGTTGCAGACAGATCAATAATGCAGGATTGTGACTGAAACAAAACACAACTCCAGGTGTGTTTCTGATGAGGCGACATGTTTTAAAGCTCACAAGAATCCATTTTGCATAATATGGGCCCTCTAAAGCGTAAAACACAACCCTTTAACCTGTAACAACCATGACATTGCTGTTTATTATATATCTTTTTACAGACAATGTTCCCAATAAATTACATTTGAATCAGCGGCATTTTATCTTGAGGCGCGCTGGACATGTTATTATCAGATTGTATTATTCAAATCAAGATTCAAAAACACAAATTGTCATCGAATGCAGTTTATCGGAGCGACTGCAGTCAGATTTGGAGTCTGCTGCGGCGATTTGATCAAAAACGCAGAAACAAAGCCTCACCTCCCTCTATCGGCTCAGCCCCTTCCCCCTTCCCCCCAGCACCAAATGTAAATTATTGAGACCCAGACTGAACAATGTGAATTTGTGATGGCCTTCTGTTGTTACTCCTCCTTTAAATGTTTTATTGGATTTATCTGTTTCAAATCAAATGTTGCCAAACATGCGAGCAAGGGCCCATATGACTCTATTTTCTGATCGACGTACGTATGTTATAATGTGGTTTCCTCATCATAAACATATCTGGAGTTGTGTTTTGTTTCATTCACACAGACCCTGCTTATTTAGGTTCTTCTCTCCAACAGAATACACTCAGGTCCAACTTGTGATGTCACGTGGTAATACAG